>BMAW01108909.1:78474-94210 GCA_019974015.1 Nephila pilipes | reverse complement strand
GGACCAGAAACAACTGAGTTATCGAGGTTGGAAGAATCGTTTTGCAGTTTGTTTTAAAAAATGGAAAAACCAGAGTTTCGTGTTCTGATAAAACATTGTTTTTAATGGGTAAAAACTTACCAAAGCGAAACAATGGATTGAAAAATGTTACCCGGACTCTTGTCCATCAAAGCAACGATTTGTTGGTGGTTTGCCGAGTTTAAACGTGAATGTTATCGACACAAATGACGCGGAACGCTCAGGTAGATGGAAATAACTTACCGGAAAATGTGAGTGAAGTGACAAAAATTATAATGAAAGATCGTAAAGTGAAGCTCAGTGGTGCTGAGATGTACAGATATCATATGGAAGTGTATTTACCTTCATGAAAAATTGAGCATGAAAAAGGTTTTTTTTCAGAGTGGGTGCCGATTGCTTTCGATGGAACAAAAAACAGCAACGAGTCGATGATTCAGAGAAGCTGTTTATCATATTTATTCGCAACAAAAAGGTTCTTGCGTCATTACGTGACCATGGACGAAACATGGATACATCACTACACTCAGAGTCGAAGCGGCAGTGGCACTTTTAGCTGGCAAATCCAGAAGCGTCCGAAAACGCAGCAGTCAGCTGGCAAGTCAGCAGCGTCAGTTTTTTACGGGATACGCATGGCGTGATTTTCGTAACTACCTCGAAAAAAAGGTAAATCGATCAACTGTGATTATTATATTGACTTGCTGGTGCGTTTGAAGGAGAAATCGCAAAAAACGTACACAGTCTCAGACTTATTGATCCTGTATGTTATATATATATATATATATATATATATATATTAAAAGTTAGATTTTCTTTTATATCTAAGTATTACTATTTTTCTCATAATTATTCTTACTAAGGTTTTTTTTTTATCATTAGAACCTATATAAATATGTCTTACCTTTGATTTTCCAGGCCAGAAGGTACAACTGAAAGGATACTAGACTGGGTAGAACATCACAGTTTTTTGAGATTTCATCGCCATAAAGAAACTGAGAATATATACAAATGACGATGAAATTTAAAATAAAAAAAAAGAAGAAAAAATAGCAGAATATTTAGAATAAATTTTAAATCTGTAGAATTTAGAAAGCTTTCATATATTTTTGAAGCAATTAAGGATTATTTTATTTGTCACGGTATTTTATTGGAATATCTATGATCATATCATTATATTGGACTCATAATAAATGTTTGAGGATTACATAAAGTGTGTGTCTAAAGTCACAAACAAGTTAATAATATATTCAGTTTATCAAACACAGATTTGCTTTTCTATTTTTCGTAATTTTTTTGAGACAGAATCTCATTAAAAAATGTCTAACCCTGGTACATAAAAGATGTATTCAGTTATTTCATATTTTCATTGGTATCAGATGCCCTTTCCACCAAAATTTCGTTTATAACGGCGAAATTAAAGGTTAAAAAATAATAATCTTTACAGCAAAAAATTCGAAATGTATATAAAATTCAGTTTTTAATATAGCGGCTGTAGTTTATGATTGCTGAATAATTTATCGAACCATGATCATAAAATATTATGCATTTAATATAAAGTTAGAGGAAAATTGGATATCAACGTTACAGATGCATACATAACGAAAAAAAAAAAAAAAACGAAGTCTTTACGAGTAATCTAATAGATGGTAGTTCTACCACTTCGTTAATATAAGATGCATGGACAATAATATAAGATGCTTAATATAATATAAGATGTTAATATAAGATGCTGATTAAGCAGACATGTCAGGGGCCCAAAGTCCTCCCGTTGGCGTGGTGTGGAAATTGGAGGTGTAGTGCCAGCTCAGGTGTCATCCTCGTCCTTGACCGGTTCCAAAATTAAGAGGTCCTTCACCAATAGCCTTCATTGTTGTTTCTGGGGCGACTTTAATAAAATCTAAATTCAACAGGACAAGTTGTAAGTAATTGACTCGAAACACAAGACAGCAAAGCTATTGTTTTATATCATAGTCTGTAGAGGTTCTTTACTTAATTTCATAAGACTTGTTTTAATACTTAATACAAAAACATGTATTAACATTAGGTGCTAACTCAAAGTATCGTCTTTGGCAGGTCATAGCACATTACAAATCAAGTCTACCACGTATCATTGTTGAAACATAGATACCCATCCTACAGTGAAATGTTCTATAAAAATTCAAGTAAACAGTGTTAAAAATCTTGTTTGAAGTATCTAATGTCTAAAATATATCTGGGTACTCTTCTTGAATTTATTTTACATTATTATAGAAATAATTTGCTTCGTTATGTAAGATGACCTGGTAGAATTAAAAACACTACATTAATCTCAATATAAAAAAAATCTCGCCATGTGACTCTGTAGAAGTTGACTGGATTCTAATCCCCTGTCCTATATGCTAGGATCCACTTGGAGGTAATATAATATCCAACTAGCCGAGATCCTATACAATTTTCTACTAAAAAATTTTTACTCAACAAGATACTAACTAGATTTCCTTTTCCATTATTAAGATACTTTTAATTTTGAATAAAAAGCTATTTTACGTCATTCTTTTGCAGTGCATGGGAAAATGCTTGGCATACAGGAAAATTCGTTTCAATTTGGGTACAAATCTGAAACCTAAAAAAAAATGTTCCAAGTTTGAGAGAGTTGGAGGGCTATGCACTGGAAAATGAATTAATTGTAAGCGATAAAAAGGTATTATATATATATATATATATATATATTGCGTATGGTGTGGAATGTTTAGGAAGCTGAATTCAGCATCAGTTGCAAATCATAATCCCTCGACATTGGCAATTTTTTGTTTGGGTCTGCGTACAAGATAAAACAATATTTCTTGACAGACATTGATTATAAATGTATGCAATTATGATTTCCTTGAAATACATTTCTCTATATTTTGGAATGTTCCTTCTTTGAAAAATTCATTTTGTAATTTTGAATCATTGCTTTGTGGAAAAAATCCATTCATTCTCGAATATTAGGAAGATTTTTTGAATTGTAAAAAAAAAAAAAAATATATCCACCATTGTGTCTTGAAGGGGTTTTAACAGTTTCAAAAGATTTATTTCAAAATGTAAAAGATTTTTTCAGAATTGGTTAAAGATGTTTTAAAATTAAATATGTATTATTTACTAAAAATTGATGGAGAGAATCAGATATACTTAGAAGATTTGTTTTTCATCCCAGCCCCGAAAAAATTTCGTTCCCTTGATTTAATGTGCTATTCCGTTAGAAAATAGCACAACACTACCTATGAATTTTTTTATAAAATGCAATTATTTTTCTCTTATACAAGATGACTCTTCGTGTTCCAATTTCTTAGCGCGAAACCTTTTCTTCCGCTTTTAAAAAATAATGAATTCCTCTCTCAAGTAGCACGCGTAAAACTTCACCGAGAGCTCCTTTCTTTTCTGACGATTAAATCCAATTTTACGGGAATTTTCCCATTACTATTTTAACTGTCTGCATAATTTAACACTCTCTTTCTTTTATTTTTTGTGGTGGTGTGAGCTACGCTGCCATGGGCGGTTCTTCCGTTATGGCTGGCTAGTATTATAAAATATAATTTGTTTCAAATATATATATATATATATATGCACACAAAGATATAAAGGGAAAATCTAAAATAGTTCTGCGACAGATAATAAATAAGAGAGTGTTACAAGGTCGACACCTCGAAACCTTTACTCCTATATTCATGTAATAAATAATTGTTTTTTCGATGGACACTTAAGACGAATTAGAAACGAATAATTTTGGAGGCAGGGGGGGAAATGTATATGTATTCTAGATGTAAACGACATTACGCCCATTTTTGAAATTTTATAGGAGAACAGCTTAAAGACATTTTGTGTTTTCTTTAATTACAGCCTCTCCTCTTGTTCTTGTTCATGAATATTTTTCAATAACCTCTCGCGCAATTTATTCTTTGGACTACTGACTTTTAAATTAGACCTTCTTAATTTATCTTCTTAAAAATTATACCTTTTACTTCTTAAAACTTTACTGATTATTATATTTTTAAAGTACGAGTAGATATCTCTATCAGTAGTTCTGAAAATGGCTTTTCGTGTAACTTTTTGTTAAGTATAGAATAATGAAATAAATGATTGTTTTCCCATGAAATAATAAGAACCGCAAAGAAACGCACAATTCCGGAGGAATAAGGTAAAATATTTTTTTACACGTCTATATCCGGTGTTCTAAAAATAAGGTATCGGGTAAATTTTTTTTGTTTAATAACATATAATAAAGCAATAAACGGGTTATTTTCTAACGGAATAGCATTAAATCAAGGGAACGAAATTTTCGGGGCTGGGATGAAAACAAATCTTCTAAGTATATCTGATTCTCTCCATCAATTTTTAGTAAATAATACATATTTAATTTAAACATCTTTAACCGGTATTCTGAAAAAATCTTTTACATTTTTGAAATAAATCTTTTGAAATCCGTTAAAACCCTTCATGACACACGGTGGATATATTTTTTTTTTTTTTTACAATTCAAAAATCTTCCTAATATTCGAGAATGAATGGATTTTTTCCACAAAGCAATGATTCAAATTACAAAATGAATTCCCAAAGAAGGAACATTCCAAAATATAGAGAATGTATTTCAAAGTGAAGGAAATCATAATTATTGCATATTTATAATCAATGTCTAATAAGAAATATTGTTTTATCTTGTACGTACATTCCAAACAAAAATTCTGCCAATGTCGAGGGATTAAGGACGGTAACTGAGCAAGCACTCAGCTTCCTAAATATTCCACACCATACGCAATATATATATATATATATATATAATACCTTTTTTATCGCTTACAATTAATTCATTTTCCAGTGCATAGCCCCTCCACCCCTTCAAAAAAACTTGGAACATTTTTTTTAGGTTTCAGATTTGTACCGAATTGAAACGAATAGCTCTATGTACAAGCATTTTCCCATGCACTGCAAAGAATGACGTAAAATAGCTTTTATTCAAAAATTAAAAGAATATCTTAATAATGAAAAGGAAATCTAAACTAGTATCTTGTTGAGTAAAATTTCTTTATAGAAAAATTCGTATAGATCCGGCTAGTTGGATATTATATTACCTCCAAGTGGATCCTAGCATATAGGACAGGGGGATTAGAATCCAAATGTAACCTCTCTACAGAGTCACATAGCGAGATTTTTTTTATATTGGAGATTATTGTAGTGTTTCTTTAATTCTACCAGGTCACTTACATAACGAAGCAAAATTATTTCATAATAATGCAAAATAAATTCATGAAGAGCACTCCAGATATATTTTTAGACATTAGATACTTCAAACAAGATTTTTTAACACTGTTTACTTGAATTTTTATAGAAATATTCTCAATTCTAGAGATGGGTATCTATGTTTCTAACAATGATACGGGTAGACTTGATTGTAATAAAGAGACCTGCCACAAAGACGATACTTGAGTTAGCACCTAATGTTAATACATGTTTTAGTCATATTAAAACAAGTCTTATGAAATTAAGTAAAGAACCTCTTACAGACTATGATATAAAACAATAGCTTTGCTGTCTTGTGTTTCGGAAATAATTTACTTACAACTTGTCCTGTTTAGTTTAGTTTAGATTTTATTAAAGTCGCCCTAGAAACAACACGAAGGCTATTGGTGAAGGACCTCTTAATTTTGAACCTCGGTCAAGTGACGAGGATGACACCTGAGCTGGCACTACACTCTCCTAATTTCCACACCACGCCAACGGGAGGACTTTGGGCCCCGACATGTCCTGCTTAACGAAGCATCTTATATTAACATCTTATATTATATTAAGCATCTTATATTATTGTCCATGCATCTTATATTAACGAAGTGGTAGAACTACCATCTATTAGATTACTCGTAAAGACTTCCTGTTTTTTTTTTTTTTTTTTTTCGTTATGTGTATGCATCTGTAAATCATCGTGTTGATATCCACTTCTTCTCTAACTTTCGGAGTACAATGCATAATATTTTACATCATGGTTCGATAAATTATCTCAGCAATCTCATAAAACTAAGAAAGCCGCAAGTTATATAAAACTATTTCTGAATTTTATATACATTTCGAATTTTTTATTGTAAAGATTATTATTTTTTAACTTTAATTTCAATGTTATAAACGAAATTTTTGGTGGAAAGGGCATCTGATACCAATGAAAATATGAAATAACTGAATACATCTTTGTTCAGGTTACATTTTTTTAATGAGATTCCGTCTCAAAAAAATTGTTTTAAAAAATAGAAAGGGCAAATCTGTGTTTGATAAAACTGAATATATTATTAACTTAAAAAACTTGTGACTTTAGACACACTTTTATGTAATCAAACATTTATTATGAGTCCACATAATGTGATATGATCATAGATATTCCAATAAAATACCGTGACAAATAAAATAATCCAATATTTTAATTGCTTCAAAATATATTAAAGCTTTCTAAATTCTACAGATTTAAAATTCTATTCTAAATATTCTGCTATTTTCTTTCTTCTTTTTTATTTTTAAATTTCATCGTCATTTGTATATATTCTCAGTTTCTTTATGGCGATGAAATTCAAAACTGTGATGTTCTACCTGCTAGTCTAGTATCCTTTCAGTTGTACCTTTCTGGCCTGAAAATCAAAGCAAAATGTACATATATTTATATAGGTTCTTAATGATAAAAAAAAACCTTAGTAAGAATAATTATGAGAAAAATAGTACTTAGATATAAAAGAAAACTAACCTTTTTAATATATATATATATATATATATATATATATATAACACATGGATCAATAAGTCCCGAGACTGTGCGGTCGTTTTTTTGCGATTTCCTCCTTCAAACGCACCAGCAAGTCAATATAATAATCACTGTTGATCGATTTACCTTTTTCGAGGTAGTCAATGAAAATCACGCCATGCGTATCCCAAAAAACTGACGCCATGACTTTGCCAGCGGACTGCTGCGTTTTCGGACGCTTCGGACGGCTTTCGCCAGCTGTGCGCCACTGCCGCTTCGACTCTGGAGTGTAGTGATGTATCCATGTTTCGTCCATGGTCACGTAACGACGCAAGAAATCTTTTTTGTTGCGAATAAATAGCGATAAACAGCTTTCTGAATCATCGACTCGTTGCTGTTTTTGTTCCATCGAAAGCAATCGCGGCACCCACTTGGAAAAAACCTTTTTCATGCTCAATTTTTCATGAAGGATAGTAAATACACTTCCATATGATATCTGTGTCATCTCAGCAATCTCACGGAGCTTCACTTTACGATCTTTCATTATTATTTTTGTCACTTCCCTCACATTTTCCGGTGTAACGGCTTCCACAGGTCTACCCGAGCGTTCCGCGTCATTTGTGTCGGTACGACCACGTTTAAACTCGGCAAACCACCGACAAATCGTTGCTTTTGATGGACAAGAGTCCGGGTAACATTTTTCAATCCATTGTTTCGCTTGCACGGTGTTTTTACCCATTAAAAAACAATGTTTTATCAGAACACGAAACTCGGTTTTTTCCATTTTTTAAACAAACTACAAAACGACTTTACTCCAACCTCGATAACTCAGCTGTTTCTGGTCCGATCGACTTAAAATTTTGACACGTTTCAAGCAAAGGTTAGTACTCTAGAAAGACCTGGTTACTGGTTTACTACGAGCGCCATCTCTGAGTTAGTCTCGGGACTTATTGATCCATGTGTTATTATAATCTTCTTATAGCAAATCCATATGAAATGAAGCATTACCTTAATGATACATAAATTTTGAAAGTATAATCAATTCATTTTCTTCTGAAAATTTTAACTATATATCTCAACGTGTGTGATACTCTCATGTAGCAAAAATACTACATATAAGTATATTGTAAACATTTTGATATATTGTGAGATATCATTTTGTAACTGGAATCTTTATGGAAAAGAGTGTTCTTTAATAATATTCAGTTTTTTTTAAATATTAATTATGTGAAGATTTTATAGTGAAGTGTTTTATTGCTATTTTATGAATATGTTTTTAGTTCGAATATCTTTTAATATGGTTTACATGTACGACTATTACATTCATAGAACTGCACGTGCATGAAATCAATACCTAAGATTTTTCGTCTTTTGAAAGACTCTTTTACCACTTCTGTCTTTTGACTCACTAATAAAAAGAACCAGTGTTGAAAATACGAAAGGTTTCCTTTGTTTTGTTTTGATTGTGTGTTTTTTTTAAATTTTAAAAACAAATCGTTATGGAATAGAATTTTTCTCCGCTTAAGGGTTATCTATGATCTCATACAGTTGATAAGATTTGCGCTTTGTTTGGTTTTGAATGCTTATCTGAAAATTCATTTACGTGATACAATGTTATGCAACCCATTCTTTCCTCTGTAGTACCATGTGATGAAATTAAATGCGTGAATTTGATAAGATTCTAAGTTATTTCAAAACAAATCTTAACTATTGCGAATGTATTATGTGGTCGAGAATATCTAAGGCAGATGTCTAGCACTCGCCTTCTATTCCAAAACTTAAATCACAACTTTGCGTCATTTGTTAATTTTCTTGCTGCATTTTGTTTCTACAAATTACACCTGGAGCAAGATTGAAAATCTGCATTTAAAAATTAGTGTATAGTTTTATTGCTATCAAAAGATATATAGAATTTCTGTGACATAGTGGATGACTGTATATAAACAAAAAAAAAGTATAATGTATCATTTACGTTTACTTAAATATCGTATGTTACTTATCTTATTTGCATTTGTTCAAATATCCTACGTTACTTACTTAAGCTATTTTTGTTCGAATAAAGAAAATAAAAAATAAAATGCTTAATTAGTGCTTAATATTCCGATGATTTTAGTTGTGATTGTTGTTGAAGACAAATGCAAAAGTTCTAATTTTTCATTAATCACGCAATTCCTATTTATTGGTTTGTTAATATGCTCAAGAAAAATTATGCATGTATATGCTCGCGAGCAAAATTAAGAAAATTTGAAGATTATGCTATTTTTACGAAAAGTATGGAACAAAAAGTACTAAATTTACCACTGAAGAATCATGCAAATATTCAGAGTCGAATACGCAGTCGTACACGTGCATATCGGCGGAGTTGTGACCTTGGAAGGGATATAAACGCGCAAGGTCTTGTCGCATATTTGTGTACTTGGTATCTCTCAATGATATTCACATGTTTTTCGCAAGAGTTGGGTAAATTTCTTAAGAAATGAGGTAAAATGAGTAGCCACGAAAGTATGGATGATGGAATGAGATGGAAAATTGTCGACAAATCGGAGGCAGGTTAATCATAAACGCAGTGGGCTACATAGATCAATGTAATGCCCAGTTTCGTCTGCAGTTTATGGGAACAATTTCAGGAAACTGGATCCATATTGAGAAAACCTGAACAAGATCAATCAAGATCCTCAACGGCGAAGGAAGATACCCCATGAAACTCGAGTTTCAATGTTAACAATTATTCGAAGGTTTCATGAGCGAGGTCTGTGTGCTAGAAGTCCCAGTATCTGCGTCCAGCTTATTGAAGCACACAAGAGAGCCCCTTTTAACACTGTGCAGACAACATGCGCCTTGGATAAGACTTCCGTGGAGCATTATGCTCATTACAGATGAGTCGAGCCTCAGTCTGGGCACTTATTCATGGCGTATCTGTATTTGGGTCAAGTGGGACTCGAAACCATTCTTGCCTCATCAGGGAAAAAATCATTACGATGGCGGAGAAATGATGGATTGGGCAGGCATTATACTGAATGGTCGCATATCTCTGCATATGGTTGTCATAGGCACCTTGACTGCTTTGAGGTATAGGGAGATCTTAGAGCCCTTATATTCGACATTTGATTTCGAGGAAAGCAGTTGGATTGGGTTCCTGTTCATCCAACGCTCCCCCACTAAGATATCGGCTGGTCTAAAATTACCCAGAAAGTAAGAATATTCTCCACACACACACGTAAATTGGTCAACCGGATCTCTTGACCTTAATCCAGTAGAGAATGCCTGGTATGCCTTCGATCCAGCAATATAATCTTGCCATCTCCCTCCGTGAACCATCCTGGAGCTGAAAACTGCTTTGTTGCAGAAGTGGGATCGACTGCCACGAGAACTCCTGCACTGCCTCCATTCCAGTATGCCGTCACGATGTGTGATTTGGTTGGCTATGAGAGGAGACCCTACCCTATATTAGACTCATTTTCAGTTCTATATCCCAACATGGGTTATTAATTTTGCGAGTACAGAAAGTTTTGTATATTAAAGGATTCAGTGTAATTTTGGATACATTTCACGGCAAAAAGGTTAAAAAATCAGTTGTTTAAAGAAGAAATAAACATTTCTTAAATATAATCTGAAACAATTACAGAGACAAATGCGCCAGTAAGAAGTGAACTGGTTCTAATAAAAATTCGAATACAAATATCTTTCTATTCAACATGCTAATATTCTGTCACACAGTGCAATGGCGTCCGTCTTATTTGATTATTTTCTCACTTTTCTGATCAACTAGATCATAGATTACCTGTGGCGACTTCCCACGTCATTTTTTGACTGCAGAGCTGTAAGCAGATTTAAAGAAAACATCATTTTCCTAAACTCAGTTGATCCAAGTTTATGTTCTAATAATCAAGTCTTATCTTACCAACTGACTCGTTCCGATTCAAACACTTCTTGTTTATAACAGGTTCGACGCCTAGTACTCTAACCAGGAGTCACTTCTTATTTCAGTACAAACGATTAATTGCGTTGATTTAATCCAATCTACAACATCTATCAATCTGTTGTAATCTTTTATCTCCCTTCTCTATCCTTTCAATTCTATTTCGCTTATATATTCCTATACCTAATTAAATGCATTGCATTTCATCTAATTTACCAAATTACTTTTCGATTTGGGGGGGGGGAAGAGTTTGTTATCATTTTATGTAATTTAAATTTACTAAAAAGTCCCAGAGGTTAGAGAAGAGAAAATCACGAATAGTACAATGTCACAAATTTATTGGGAGTTATCGGAATATTTTTTCTTTTGATGAACGATAAATAAATTATCGGAAATATATTACACAGATTATACGAGGATTATTCCAAAAGTGATGTAACAATTCCTGCATTCGATGAATGAAACCTACACAGTATAGCATCCTCAGTGATTTCGTTTCTTGAATGTTAGGAATATGCTACTGTAACTATGCGAAATGTATTGGCAAATCTGTGAAATGTACGGTGATATAACTGTGAATGAAGATGAAATGTTAAAAGGTTCAATTCAAGCAAAATGAAGCTCGCGATAAAGGGACAAGTCTTTCGGTTGGGAACAAATGGATCATCCTTCGCAAAGTCCTGATCCAGGGCCAAGAAAATTTCGCTTGTCCTTGCAATTGAAACGATTCTTGAGCGGCCAGCGCTTTGATGACGATGAAGAAAAGAATGACGCTATAGTATCCTAGCCAACTTCCCAAGTGGCAATTTCCTTTTTTGGCATACAAAACCTTTTATGTCATTTATACAATAAATACTTAAATGTGTTAAGTAATTGTGCAGTAAAGTTGAAGAGCATTTGTAAACAGTTATTATAAATGAATCTTTGTCTATTTCTGTTTCCTTTTTACAGTAATGCAAATTACTTTCGAATAATCTACGTAATTCTATAATAAAACAAATTGTTATTATTAGTCATCCAGAACTACAATGGTCTATTTTCTCTTTATAAAACAGAAATATGCTCTGTATCGACACTAATATCGCAAACAAACAAGTCACTCTTTCATTAATGTCGAAGGGGCTTATTAGTAATAATTAGATAAAAATAATTAATAAAATATGCTAATGGGACTGGAAGATGAAAAAGTTCCTGCTACGATTTCTGTTCAAATGTATCTTAAATTTTATAACTGTTTTTATGTATCGTAATTGTTGAAGGGAACATTTTGGCCATTAATTCTGGATAATCTTTGCTTATAAGAGCCTCCAGCATGTTACAACATTCAATACATTTATCTTTAACTTTTCTTCAATTTTTAGATGTTTCAATTTTTCAATTTTTATTATCTCTTCTATTTTTACTTTTAGATATCAAATTAATGTTTCACTTAATCTACTTGCTTTTGAAATTTATGTATGATATATAATGTTTTTTTTATATATTTAAAATTGTATCTACATTTTTTAAAATTTTTTTCTTTATTTGCAATAATTTTTATTTATTCATATAGTAGTTCGGTATATATAGCTTTTACTCCATAGTAAAATAAGGATTTCTTTTCTATTATTCTATCTATTTCTTTTCTATTTATTTTCCTGAAATTATTTAATTATTTTTGATTATTATAATGTATTAGTGTTTTATTTACATTTACATTTCAACTTCACACACAACACACACACACGCACGCACGCACATGTATATAATTATTAAAGCGATTATCTCAATTGTAACAAACAGAATAGAAGAATTTATATAACAGAATTAGTTCTTACGTATTAGCATAGTACATATAATTGCTGTACACGTCAATTTGACATTCAAATGGTTTAATTATGCATTTTTCTGGTGCAATGGATACCTACGGGAATGCAGTTGATTGGGAAAATGTCATAAAATCCAAGGAAGCATCATGAATGTCACATATATAAGAAGAGGTTACAAGAAATTAAAACATACGCATCAAATTCGTAAAAAAATAGAACAATAAAAAGGTATGTTTTGGAGTGAAAATATAAGAAACAAAAACTTCAGGAGTGATTCAGGGCTGACTTTAATACAAAAGAAAGAGAGGTAAACAGAGGAGTCAAATATAAAACTGGGTATTCCTTTTTTTCATCCAGTAATGCTTCTATCTGTTGGCTTATACATGTAATAGAGCCAATAATCCACGCCCAACAGTGTGCTGTCTGTTCCCGTCTGAGAACTCCGTCTTGTAATATCCATATATTTTTCGAAAAATGGAATTTTTTTTTGTTAGGCCACATATTGCACCAGCTACATAGATACTACTTTTCATTATATTTCAGATATTTTCATTACATTCTTCTAGGTTTTGATGCTTTTGTGGTGTCTCTCCTTTTAATTGAAGGACAAAATCTATGGGGCCAAACTAGGTCTCAGTGATGGAGCATAGCCAGATGGTACCCGTCTTATTTTACCATCACTTGGTTCTAAGTGCAGAGGCTCTCTTCAAAAACAGCTCCAGAAGTTGAAACGTCTTAATAATTAGATCGAGAGAGCCGTCGCTTTTAGTCTGAATGGTAAAGGCGACAATAAAAAGCGACAGGTCAACTTTTCTTCGGAACTAATGGACCAGGGTTCGATACGCCCTCAGAAACCAAGATCAATAATTCTCTCCTCAACCACGGAGTGGAAGACACTTCGAACGTCGAATAGGAAAGTCCGGGATGACAAATCTCTACGTATCCTTTTAGACGTTTCCTTTTTCTAGATCTGTTCTAGAAAAAGAAAACGTCTGAAAAAAGAAAGAAGAAAATTACTGAACTAGTGTCTTGCAGACATTTCACTACTCCCTTTCCCTACAAATTTAAATTAAGAAATGAAATTACCACGTCTAAAAATTTATCAGCCAAAGAAAGAAGAACCAATCAGAAGAAAGTAGAGCCTAAAGAAAAAGAAAAATCAAGAGATCGTAAACCAGAAAGAATCACAAGATGAGAAGTTGTCGAGGACTTATCATCTGAGGAGGAGATTGAAAATTGGTTGCTTTCGACCGATGATGAAATGGTGAATCATGAATGCATTGCGACAAATTTATGTCTGACACGCTAATTACAGTTAAGTTTAGTTTAGTTTTTATTAACGTCGCACTAGAAGCAACACGGGAGGCTATTGGCGATGGATCTCGTAATTTTGAACCACGGTCAAGTGACGAGGACGACACTTGAGCTGGCACCCCCTCTCCTAACTTCAACACCATGCCAACGGGAGGACTTTGGGCCCCTACAAATTTAACGTGCATCAGGCTCGGCTACACCGCGGGTCTTTAGCGGCCAAGGATCGAACCTGCGACTGAACGAAAAACCCCGGCCACGAATCCGAAATCATGACCACTAGGCTACCTCGGCCACATGTTAATTACAGATCGTTGGCTATTTCGAATCATTTATGAAGATTACGTCCATGATTCCTGCAGATGATTTGACCCTGATGGCTAGCGATAAATATCTAGTTTGCGAGTTACGCAACAGAGTGATTTCCAAAATTTTAATGAATGAGCACGATTTCTCTATCTAAATTCACAATTTTGTTTCTTATAAGTTTGAAAATCGGCTGAAAAATTAAAATAAATTAAAAATAAAATGTTATTTGGTTAAGATTTTTTTTTTTTTTTTGCTATGTACCCGGTTTTACCCACCTCAAAAGTCGCATTTTTATTCCCCCCTCCCCTGACTTCAAATGTATGGTCAGGGATCGTTTAGTTTTATCAAACCGAGATCATTTTATAATAGTCTTTGTATATACGGTTACTGATATGCCTATATTTTCTGAATTTTGAAAGGTAGGATGGTATATTATACGTCTACTAAGTTATGGTATCATGTATTACTCCTCTTTCCCATACGCCAAAAGGGAAAAAAGAAAATGTTCAATTTTAAAAAAAGCACGATTAAGAAATTTTTCACACCCAGAGGACTTCTAATTTAGTTTATTATTTTACACACAAACTCAAATTAGTTATCATGTTCGAGAAAACAGTCACAGACTTCTTTAATAAGTGGAAGACAATTCGATATTATAATAAATAATATTCCGATGCTTAAGAATGGCTGCATTATTTGATTCATACTTCTTTTCAACATGACACTAAGTTATTGGCATAATAAACATGATATTGTTGTTCAGAAATGAAAAGATATGCATTTATGTTTTAAAACATGAAAAATTATTGAAACATTGTTTCAAAACAACAATGTTTGATGAGCCGATAAATTATTTAGAATGAAAAATGTCCCCTTCCCCAAAACACTTCAAATTCCCAGGACACTATTTTCATCAAATTATCGGAAAAAAAAGAGGTCTTTTATTACATCATAAGTTATCAGTCATTTAGAGATAAATTTCTTCTGCATTTTGAAGTTTACATTGATTTTCTGATAAACTGATTTTTCAGATGCCTCACATAAAAAACGTGTCTCTGACCTAATTTTTTTCCAAAGTTATTCATGACCAAATACATCAATGCGATATTTTTTCAATAATCATTGAATTATCACTGTTTATTAATTGTTAGCTTTTTACCTTTGTTCCTGTTAATTCTTGTATTTTAAACAATACATTATCATTTCCTAAAAATATTTCTTATCTCTAAATTGATCTCTCTCATCCAGTTTTTTTTTTTTTTTTAAATCTTTATCAAATTATTTTATCAAAAATGGTATGCAGTTTTTGAATCCAGCAAAACTGCTAGTTTCATTTTAAGTTTTAGGATCTTTGATTACAAATTAATAAAATTAAAGCGAAATTTTCAGTTACTGAAAATTATTTTTTCATCGAAACGTTATATTCTTTCTAAATTGTGGAATTATTGTCAAAGTTGATGGATACCACCTAAAATGTCTTTTAATTGGTAAGCTTTCTATTATTTTAAATCTTTTTTTTGAAATTTTTTTTTAATGAAAGGGAAAATTTCAAACACTTTGTAACATTCTTTGGTTCTTTTGGCACTTATCGCATTAAATATTTTGTCTCTTCGAAAGCTGTCATTTTTCAATAGAGAA
>BMAW01108909.1:0-78464 GCA_019974015.1 Nephila pilipes | reverse complement strand
ACTGTTATATTTCATAACATATTACATTTATATGATTATTTATTCTAATTGTTCGTTTTTGCTTTTTTTTTAACTATTCAAATTTAAGAAATGTTTTGTAAAACTATTCTTTAATCATTAACAGCAATTTATTTTTGTCTCATGCGTTTCGATGGGCCTATGTTTATTTTTAGTGATGATTTAAAGGTGATGCAATACACTTACAGATTGGCACCATGTTTTAGCGATAAATTTCATGCATGTCAACTGCCATCTTCGGTCTAAATACTGCTCTTATTAATTTGGCGAAAAAAATCGAACTTGGCGGCATCTTTGCCAAAGATTTTAATTTTGTTTATATAAATATCCTTTAATACGTTATTTCAGGCAATGCGATATCTCTCTCTTTTCGGTACCTGTTCTATGGGAATATCACTATGACGTTGTGACGTTGGTCCGACATTATTCGGCTCTTGCGCCATATTTCAATTTAATGTGTTAAGCCTAAGTGACAAAACTCAAATTGAGAAAACACGAGACTAAACAAGCGAAATTATTTTTTATCAATGCAGAATGACCAAGATCGCTCTCTCTAGAGTTCCCCTATCCCAAACTCCCAGTCCTAATTTATGATTTAAATAGAAAATCTCTCGCCAGTCCACTCGTTGTTGATTTCAGGACTATCTTTGACAGTAATCACGTAAATTAATGCGGTTAGTGGCATTCAATTAAATCCTCCAAACTAATAGAATAACTTTAAGATCAGTCACAATGTTCGGGCTACCAGCCCTTACCCTCTATCACTCTTTTCATTTTCCATTAATTACATATCCTTTATATTTCATAATATCTAAATCACTTCACTTTATTTCTGCCTTAATCTAACTTACCTAATTGAGTTTCATTTTGGTTGGGAAGAAATTGTAAATTTATGCAATTCAATTTGATATAAGTCCCCGAGGTTATTGAAAAGAAAATCGCAAAACCCACCGTCACATTGTCTTAACCCTCTTGCAATATGAAACAAATGAAACTATTTAGTTAAATAGAAATAAAGAAATAAGTTTCAAAGTCAGACGGCAACAATCTACAGGTGGCAAAAGGAAAATTATTGATATATAATCTTTTTAAATTCATACTATTAGCTCTCTCACACACACACTCTCTCTCTGTATATATCTTGTTCAAATTTTCAATCGTTAATAAAATACTTTATATTCATCCACTCAAGTTCAAATACATTTTTTTAAACTAGTAGTGGATGACACTCGATGTTAATACAGTTTTTTCAAATATTAATTCGTTTAGTTAAATTTAATTGGTGAAAACGCCGTTTAGCACGACCACTTGGCGTGATTTCAAAAATTGCCAAACTTGGGGACTTTTTTTTGGCTGAACGTTAAGTCCACCTTTGGCAAAATACCAACAAATAATTCAAGTCGATAAGGGTGGTGGGGATAAACTGCATTCCAACCATTTAATTTACTGGATGAATTAAGAAACAAGCCAATGCTTCAACTATGTCATTTGTCTTGCAATGACAAATTTGGTGGAGCGTCGGCGTGGAATCAACTTGCCTTCGGATCGAATCTTGTCGAAGCATAAAATTTTTTTATTTGATTTTCAAATAATTAATTTTAGTTTCATATGGGAGGAAAAAAAATTTCTCTTATGTAAGATATTTAGCAGGATATAAATTTAGGAATAAATAACGTCAGTGACGAAGCGTATAGATCACTAGAAAAAAATTTTCTTTTCCCACTTAATATTGTAATTCTGTCTTATGTATATATATATTTATATTAATCGTAATTATTAATAAAAAGTAAATAAAATAAAAAATTTCTTTTTGACTTAAGTAGGAATTTTGATTAAAATTTTTTCTTACTTTACTTGTTTTCGCTTAAATAATTAAATAATGAATCACTTTTATGATATAATTCTATCTACTATTTCTCTGATTAAACGAAATATATGTTATCGGATGAACAGTAAAAATGACATTGATATAATGTCATTCAGGAATTTTAGATTACTTGATGTACGTTAGAACTTGATATAACGTATACCCTGTAGATAACTCTTTATTGTTCGAAATAATTACATTTTTCATTGTTTTAATACATGCACTTGAAAGCGATAAAAGATACGAAAATAAAAGATAATTATTTATTATCCAATCAAAACTATTTCAATAATTTGTTTAATAATACGAATGTTTTCTTTAATTAAAATTTCTTTATGCAAGAGTAACTTTGATACTTTTGAGATGGCCACAGACGATAAGCGTTTCAAGAGAATGATCGGTCAGATATGTTAATATGAGGTATTTTATTCCCGCAGACAATACTTTGTAAATTGATTGCAAATTGGTTATCGCAGAACAAATGTTTGAAAGAAAAGAAAATGGAGGTGATTCCAGATCAGTTTTCATTATCTGATTTTCTATGATTTTAAAGTGGGACTAAATCAAGAAGAATGCGTTAAACATCTATAATTATCGTATGGAAATGAAGCCTCATCTCGTTTTGTTCTATTAAGGCTCCCGTCTATCGACAATTTTAAATTCATGAACGTAGAGATATAATCCTAAGAAATTTCTACTTTCTTCCTTAAATCTAGACTATTTTATCCATTTGAATACATATAAGTGAAAGAAGAAACTTTCGAAACTATTTAATGAAATATCCGATCAACTTGAAGCGTTATACATTTCATCGAAATGCTTTTATAAATTTTCGTTTTGATCATGTCAAAATACCACTTATGAATATAACGATTATGGTTTGAAACTGTTCGGGCTTAAGCAATCACGAAAATTATTGAATTTCATCCAATTTGTGTTATAAATGTATTTTGCAGATTTAAATGAAGTATTTTGATTATAACTGTTCGACTAACTTTAATAAAATTGGAGGTGAAAACACTATGGTTGAAGCTGACGAGTCAAAATTTGGCTCAGATATTAAATTGCATTAGATTTATCATACAGACCATAGTTCCTGAATTTCTTATTTCCAAGTTCGTGAATAGTACCATTTAATTTCTTCTGAAAAATCAGGTTCATCAGGGTATTAATTTCTCCGTTCTTTTGCCTTTTTCTCTGAAAT
This sequence comes from Nephila pilipes, assembly GCA_019974015.1. Taxonomy (NCBI): domain Eukaryota; kingdom Metazoa; phylum Arthropoda; class Arachnida; order Araneae; family Nephilidae; genus Nephila; species Nephila pilipes. Next base: position 75,375 of record BMAW01108909.1, on the reverse strand, counting down.
ATATGATCTCTTTTCTTTGATTTTCTAATCATTTACTTATATCAAAGTAATCATTACGTTTGTAAAATTTCGTTTCATTTTGACGTCTCCTTCTTGGTGAGCTAATTATTTTGTCCATGAGTGTATTTTCATTAATTATTTTGTACATAATTAATTTATTGTCATCATTAACTCAAATCCTCACTTTAATATCAATATATATTGAATCGTTATTAGAAACGTAATAAAGAAACATCGAATTCCGCACAAAATTTTTTAAAGTGATCTTCGGACATTTTTCGGAATTCAATTCGAAATTCAAATAATATGCTTCAATCACCGAAAGAAATAAATATTTCTTGAATAGAATTTAAAGCAGTATCTACAATTATTAAGTAAATATTTTTTTAGTTTTAGCGCACATGGCACTTTATGATTAGATTTCATTAAATATTCTTTTAAATTTCTATTTTTTTGGGGAAAGATCCTATTTAAGAAGATTTAGTGTAAATCCATCTTAACGGTAATGACATGCAAAATAAAAGTAAGTTGTGTAGTGGAATTTGAAAGTTTTTCAAGTTTCGTTTTATGTAATAAAAGAGCTTTTAAAAGTCTTAGGATACAATAGAAAAATATGTAACTTGTTATTTCACATTTATTATGTCATATGATAAAGAAAGAGAAATATTTATGTAAGAAAAAGTAAAACATTTTCTAAATGGTTGAAAAATTCTCTTTAACAATTTGAAGTAAATAGTGTAAACGGTATAAATAAAATTTTGAATAAGTGTTTGAAATAAGTAGCCGTGAAAAGAGTTGTTCCTTCATTACTAATCACAAAACAAAATTGTCATAACAAAAATAACCACGCTTTTTTTTAATTACGAGCCTAGCGATTGTTATTAGAATCATTTAGTTTTATAATAAGTAGTTATTGAATGTATTCTAAAGCTCAATAATATTTCGGATATAAATTTAACTAGCAAATATTTCGCTAAAATTTAAAAAAAAAAATTAAATAATTGCTTTCGGAGTTTATAGGTAACTAAAGTAATATTTATGGAAAATTATGGTGCATTTAATATAAGAAAACACACTCTTATGTATGCTAATCAACACAAAAATATTCTAAAAATATGCTTAAATATGTAATGAAACAGCAAAAATCAGTAATTGCTTCGGAAAAAGAATTCATCAAACTGAGTTTGTATATAAATATATATAAACTAAAACAAATATTGTTTTTATCTCCAGCATTATAATAAAAACAAATTCAATAAGATAATTTCTTTTTATCTTATAAATTAATAAAATACTCATGCATCACATTTTATGGAACTACAAAACAATTTGAAAAAGAAGCAAAAGATAATTAAATCTTATTGTCTTTTGCTGTTTAACTGGAATGTAGGCACGTCGCTTTGATTTGTTTTCATTATGATAGACATAGGAATTTAAATAAATCATACCGATGTAAAATTGCAACAAGCTACATATTCTCTTTTTTCAAAAAAGGACCATTCTACTACTCCTTCTCATTCATCCTTAATGATATCATAAAACACTTTTTAAGGCTGAGTTTTTAAGGTTTTTATGAATGCTCACGAACTGGATTTATTGTTTATTGATGTCATAGTAAGCAGCAATTTGAGGCTACTGGTAATGGACTACATTATTTTGAACCTTGATTAAGCGTTGAGGACGAAGTTAGAGCTTTTCTAGTTTTGGTCTCAATACTTAACCGAGGTTCAAAATTTTCCAAACCTCCACACAATAGCTGAGTGGCTATGCTATAAACTCCTGAAGAAAGAAAAAGAAAAGTACATAGTAATTACTTAAAGGAATGGCTTTCTGACACCGAATTTATACTGATAAATACAGCCATTTGGAATACTGCACCGTATGAACCATGGAAAATTCGGATATACACAACATGTCTGTGATTACTTACTTCCTCTTGAAGCCATAAGTTAATTCTTTTCTTTGTTAATGGTAAATCTATTACTACTATTAACAAAAACAAAGATTATAAAAACAAATATTAAACATTATAAAAAGTTTGAGCTAGCACAACTCACGTGATAAGATTTAAGTTTTGAAGAAAATTACCCGTATTCACTGGAAAAAGACCGAGCTCCTCACAGTGTATACTTTTTGATGAGGTCAGCCACTTCGTGCATGCACGAGCTGCATGATGGGTAACACGCACTCTCCCTACCATATGAAGAAAAAAAAAAGGAATTTGTAACATGGGCTATTTCCGAAATTTCTCTTAACTAACATCTGAGGTTCCTATCTGACTTTATATTTAAATTTTAAACTTCTTTCCTATCAAATGAAACGTGGTTATGCAAATTAAGTAAACTTTGGAAGAGAAGCGAATAGATATAATCAATTCGTATAAAGGCGGCAGAGAGTTGAATATGAGAGAAGTAGAAAAAGTTACATTAATCTGAAGAGCACTGGTGTGAAGTGTGCTGGTTTTTCTTGCAAGTTTACTTGATTTGTTGAAACTAGGGGCCGTCGCTGTTTGGTCCTAGTCTCAACAAATCACTATTAGAGGATTTAGGTAAGCGTATTTTTCGATATGTTATAGAAGTTGTTAGGGACTTTTAACTGATTAAGAGATTACTCTTATTAGAGAACTAATGAACTCTATTTTGAAACAAAATTTACAAAAATAGTTGACTTGTGACTATTTTTAATTACTTTAACTGTGCCTGAACTTAAGCTAACACTTAGATTTGTGACTGAGTAACATTTAAGATGCAGATGAGTCAGGTAATTGGATTACGTCACATACTTAACATCAAACGCGCACGCATAAAATTATTCACATGTAGAGGAGGAACTGGATATGAAAATTTTTTTTCCCATTAAGTTACTCAAAATTTAATAGAGCACTGAAAGCAGGAGAGGGGCAAGATAAATAAAGAAACTTTTAAATTAATATAATTATGGACACGGCATATTTCTAAAATTATTACTGGTGATCAAAAGTATCAACCGTTTTTTGACAAACCAACACGTCTTAAAAGTAAAGTATGGATCTTTGAAGATAACTTTAAACCAACATTGGTGAAGAACAAAAAACAATGATAAAAGCAATCTATTCAATTTTCATCAAAATACAAAAATGATTAAAATCATTAATTTAGAGGGATTGAAGATAGCTACAGCTTGCACCATGTAATTTTCGAAATTCTTCAAGAAGAAAATGGAAGAGGATTTATGTTTCACTATGATAATGTGTAGTAAATTCTTATTCAGCTAGATTTTCAATTGGTTCTTTAAAGAAAAATAAAACACCAGAGTTAAAACATCTCCTTCAATTCTCCTGATCTATTTATATGCGGCTTTTTGACTATTTTCTAAGCTAAATAGCTTCCGTGTCTTTTCCATTTCGAGGATGAGATTGATGAGGTTAAGAAAGCATACTTTTTCAACTACTCAAAGCAAGGAACTACTTTAAGCGCTATTAAAATTTACCAAGTTTGACTTTGAACGTTATAACAATATCTCAAAAGTTTGCGTATCTCTCATAAAATTTAAACGTTACATAAACCCACATTTTCATGCAATTCTGTTTGATGGAGCTTTATCTATAAGAAAATAATTGAAATGTGATTGTTGTTACAGGAGAAATAGATTTTTCCGAAGATACCAGAGACTTCATGAAGATGAAGTTATTGAAAAAGTATGTGTAATTAAATTTTCTGATTTTAATTATGCTTTAAAACAGTTGAAGAATAATATTGTATACGGCCTAATCAATTCTTAAATTTATTTTCAGTTTTATTAATCAAGCCTTTTATTTTATACATTAAATATAATAAATAAAAACATGAGAAATAATTATAATAGCATATAACTAGTTTCATACTTTTATCAATTTAAATCAATGTTTTTTGTGGTGTTGGTTTATTTATAGTAAGTTAAAATAGTGTTGTAACTAAATATGAATATCCTCACAAAATTCTTTGCAAACTTTTGCAAAGAACAGATTTAGCCATCCAAGGTACGCTTTTTTATAATTATTATTAAATTACTCAATTGAACATAAGGATTAAAGTAAACAATGAAGTATCGAGAAATAGACAATAGTAAACTTTTCCGATGATAAAAGTAAAGGAAACGATAAATAATTAAATTGAATATATTTAAGCTAAATGTAATTAAAATTGAAGCAAACTGTAAAAAAAATTGAAAAGTGATCTGGTACGCCAAAAGTGATTCACCTAAAACAATACCCCCGGATAGCTAATACAAAATAAATTTGCTATTAAATATTATAATTTTAGAATTATAATAGTATAAAAAGGAATATTCCGCTCTAAATAATTAAATGTTTGTAAAATCGATATTTATTCTTTTTTTTTCTATCGTAATAAATCGATAGTTATTGAATATATTGATTTCTAGTTATATTATTTGCAACTGAATGCATGAGAATTATTTGCATTTTGCAGGTTGAAGTTCCTACCAAAATTTCTACTTTTTTAAGTTTCAGAACAAGCCATATTGCTGTAAGTATTATTTTTCCGAATTTAAACTGTTATAAATAGTTTTTGTCAGAATGTCTCTAGAGTAAGGGAGTAGGGATTAGGTTCAGAAGAAAATAACTATTCTTTTGAACCTGTTCATTTAATACAGCGATATCATCCAGCTCAGTGATCTACCAGAAACCTGTTCTTTGTGTGCCAAACTATTTCCTCTCTCTGCCAAGAACAGGAAACTCCGCAAACAGCTTTTCTGTTCTCTTTCAATTGTTCAGTGTTCTCAGTTTTTTTCTTCCATTGTCTGTTCATTCTCACCTGTTCAATGCTTTCAGTCCTTTTCTTCACTGTCTGTTTATTTGATCTATTCACTGTACTTGTTCCCTTTTTCTCCTTTCTATTCATTCAAAAGAGCACTGACTTTCTTTTCGAACATAGTAAACACTGTGTTCGCTGTTCTTTAAAAAGGTTACTCTTTCACAATAGAATGATTCTTTAAAACTAAGGAAAAACTTTATTAACATTTATTGTTATCAATTAATTATTTTATTATGAACAGAGGAATATTTAGATATATTCGTATTGAAATATTACCAAAATGCTTCATTTTCTCTATCTGCTGATAAAATTTTAAAATTATGAGCTACTTAGTTTCAATTTAATACAAAAAACGATTTAAAATAAATTGGCTAATTCCCCCCAAAATATATAACGCAATCAAATGGATTTATACGCAGACGCTATTGAGTGTTCAATTGATTTGAATACATTTGAAATTTTTTTTCTCGAGGAACATGAAGAACAGGTGAACCAAGGAACAGAATAAAGAACAGGTTTTTAAAATGAACAGGAAATGCTAAGAATAGTTCATTTAAGAAAACATACATTCTTGTGCTTAGTAAGGGGTACTCCATTGCCGATTCACTTATTTAATGAATGATTCATGCAGTATCTGTATCCAATGACGTTATTTGAAAGGGAGGGGCTTACGAGGAGATTGAATCACATTCTACGTCACCTGATATAGGGAGTAACACCTGACTGTTATCTCACAATATATATTGACATTTTTTTTTTTGAAACTAGAAATATACCTGCAAAGTTAACTGTAATCTTGCTCTCGTAATTTTCTTGAATATAATTTTATGCATTGTTTTATTAAATGTAACATATAAATCTAAATTTTGAAGACCTTAATACATATCTCGCATTACGAGGGAATTAAAGGATATCAAAGAGCTGTGGTAAAAGCAGTAGGGGTGCCTAAAGAATCCGGAACTCCCTTCCCTCTCCAAGAAATCTTTTAAGAATGCTATTGCGTTCGACAGGGAAAAATTACAAAATTTAATATTAAATTCAGCACGCGCGTTGTCTTGAATTCAGTTTAAAGTTTTCCGACTACTTTTGGAATGTCTCTTTCTCTCAAAGTTTTGTTGAAAGCCTTAGTTGTAATTTTCAACATAAATGTTTATCAATTGCAATCAGGAAATGCAGCAATCTTTTTTATACATTATAAGATGTTTTAAATGCGGTTGGAAATGCATTTTAAAACTTCAACATTTTATGACTAAGAGAAAAAATTCGAGATAAGAAAACCCAACGTTTTTTAAAACAATGTTCTTAAATTGTGGCAAAGTTAAACAATTTTTTTTAAAAAATATTAGTTAAAACTTTGTAAAAAACCTCATATCTCTCTCGTCTTTAAGATCACTCTCTGCGTAATTCAATATATCTTCCATAGATGGCGCCAGTTTACTACACAAATTACGTTATTAAAATTATTGAAATATTAATTATAACTTGTCGCAAATGTCTAAATATTGCATTGTTAACCGAGTAAGAACGATTCCCAAACTTTCAGAGCTCTAGCTTAATGGGAAGTTGATTAAATTAACGATCGAAAATTTGATGACACACACACGCGCGCACGCACTCGCGCGCGCGCACGCACAAGCGCACACACACACACACACACACCAAGTGAAATACAGAAAAACGTTTTAAAAAAGGAGCACTCTTAAGTGTCACACAGAATAATGTCAGTGTCACAACTGCTGATACAGTTGAACTAGGATAATCGAAACAGAAGGGACTAGAAAAAAAAATCGTATTATCCAAAAATTCGAATTACGTATGTTTTCCTAAAGAAAAGAGATAAATTTAAAAGAAATTAAATGTAAGATAAAATATTTAACACTAAAGCTTCATTTTGCCGAACAAATAAGTATTCTTCAAAACATTATAATATAAATATATTTATATTATAATGTAAGAATTTATATTTTTCAATAAAATCAATAATGTCAATTTTACTATACACCTGGACAAATTATCACATTTTAAAAGATTTTGTATGAATACTTGCTCCTTTGAATGCAGTCTTTTGGATTCTGTAAGCGATTCCAATTGATCGTTTAATTAAAAAATAATGTTTTCTACATAAGGGTGACCTTCAACTCCGGGAATCCCGGGAAGGGAAAGTGACTCTCCAATATAAGGATAAAGGAAGTCCTTATCCTTATATTGGAGATATTTCCCTTATCCTTATTTCCCTTTTCCTTATCCTTTTTTCCTTTCCTTTCCTTAGAAAATCTGTTAAAATGATAATGCACGTAAGCAGGAAAGTCTCAAGAACTGAGAGCACGTGCATAATAAACAAAATTCGCATAAGTATGAACATAATCAAATTAACATTAGAACTGTTTATATTTATTCCCATTGCTTCAATGCAGAATTCTAGAAATCTGGCAAAAAATACGAGTCATCCAAAATTTCGAATTGTAAAAATTAAATTCCATCTAATTATTTCACAATAAATTAATCTTTAAATAGAGTGTTTATATGAGGGACTTGCTACTATTTCATTCTACAGCAGTGTATTATAATCCCGCTTTTCGCTTTAACGCTTTTCATTTATCACTTTAACGCTTATTAGAGCCCCATGTCATCACGATGACGTATATGAAAGCAAAAATTCGAACATTTTTAAAGTGCTTTACTTTATAATCGCGTAAACTGATTTATAATGAACATTTGTAGCGTAGTAAAAACAATGTAGGATCAATAAATAATGACGTATTCACAAGGAATACATTTTCTTTCGAATATGGATCTATTTTGGAATTGTTTTTATGAGACTAACTAATCACTCAGTTAAAGAAAACTATTATTGGTATGAAAGAGCTATTTAGCAAAGTACTGTGAGGCATATTTTAAAAGTAATGACTCCATGACCATAATTTTTTTATTACCCGATTTTCTCAATTTTTGTTGCACATGAAATCTATAGATGCCCTCTGTAACGTGTTATTTACTTTTGTTGGGAGTCTTCATTCCTACTCCCGTATTCGCTCCGACGCAAGTAGGGAAAACTTATCGAGAAATTTCGGTGGTTGTTGGATTTATCATCATTCCTCATCATCAGAAAAAAAGATGATGTATTTTAATGTGTTCTTCCGTGCTTCGGAAGAGGAGAAAGATGTAATGGGAAAGTCGAATGCATTGACGTTTCACTGGTTTAATCTCATTTCTCTTTCCCAACGGCAGTCGTCATCTTCAGCTCTAGGTATACCAGCGATATCTGAGAATAAAGAAACGAAATTCAATTCTTAGAAAACATGTGTAACTCTCAGTTGCAAGAAGAATTTTCAAAATCGGGTTGCAAGCAAAATTTATGGCCTAGAGGTATTACTGTTCAATCACGTTTCGTATTAAAATATGTAACTTGTTTCTACTTAACTATATAAACTCAATTCTACCCGAGTTTTGTAACCCGAGGAGGGGGAGAGAGTTGTTGACTTTGATGCGGCAGCGTTGTTTCGAACCTTGGACCGAGAGGTCCGAAGTTGACGGTCCTACCAATCAGGCTGAAAAGATATCTCATCAAGCTGGTTGAGTAAGGCCTTTTAACTTCTAACTTTGTTGTAGAAGAGAGTCACTGCACTACAAACATTGCGACGTCATTAAACAGCTCTTACGTCATATCTTAATTTGATATATAAGTCAAAAACTACTAAACTCCAATTGAAGACACGCAAGAAGAAAACAGATTCTTTGTTTATTAAAACTGTAGAATGTCACATTATCTAGAATCTCAACCTAACTCACAATCTTAATCTATGATTCAAGTAAGAAATTCATCTTACTTTTATCCCCTTGCTCTTAATTTCACAGCTCTCTTTGACAGAAACTACGTAGCTTAATTCTTTTAATTGAACTTTCTCTAATACACAAAACTTACAGAAGAATTCCCACATGAATAACAAATCTCTAACTGCAAGTCCTCATTTTCCATATCCCTTCATTTCCCCTTAATTGAATATAATTTGGATATCATAATACGTAAATCCTTTCACTTCACTTCTATATTCCTCTAATTTACTAATCATGTTTAATTTTGGCTGGGAAGAAATTGTAATTTTATGCAATTCAATTGGATTAAAGTCCCCGAAGTTAGTAAAGTGAAAATGACAAATAGCCCAACTTCACAACTTATAGCTTGAAAAATGAAAACACATCAAATAACGACTGAAAACCAAATTTCTTAAAGTAGCCATATGCACTTGTTTAATTAAAAGAATTACAGTGATGAGATAAATACGAGATACTAATTTTTCTGAGAATTTTTTCTTCCTAATCAAGTTGAAACAAATGTTTGTTTTATTCCACTTAATTTGGTTTAACTGATTTGGTCAAAGATCCAGTCTTATAAGAAGGATAAAAGGGTATCCACTGTACTAGTTTTGCATGCATTAGCTCATTATGATCTTTTTAGAGATTTAAAAGTAATTTTTTTTATAAAAATAATTTTTTAAAATATATTTTCAGAAACATCTCATTTTGATTGACTGGGCCATTTTCAAGAGTATAGCGTTTGAAGTGAGTACAGGAATATACTACATTTTGATATGATGTTTATGTTTGTGATATCTCGAGTTATTTTCAGAGTATCTAAGCTTTTACTAGCGAACAGATATTGCATCAAAAATTAAAACGAATATTTGTTCTAAATATCATTTAATGAATAATTAGAACAAATCCAGATTTTTAGTGCCTTTTTTACTTTACTTTTAAACATTTTAAGTTCTTTTTTCAAATAAGTAGATCGTCTTATCATTTTTTAAACACATTTTTCTTAAACGTAAAAATACCGATAATTATGCGTGTTTCTAAAGTTTAAAAGTTTTAATTACATATTTAACTTGAAATTCACTTGTGTTATTAGATAAAATGGACTACTAGTTTTTTTTATAAATGGCTAACGAGAAAATCAGTTATTGAAAACGTTATTTTTTAAATTTATAGCTATCTTGTTATCTTGTAATGAAGGTAGTCTAATGTGACTGAAAATGCTATCTTCTTGGGTTGTACAATTAAGAAATATTTTTCATACGTTATATTCGTATATACGAGGGTCTGAAAAAATTTCCGACTTATCAAAGACACAAGACATTTTTTCTTTGTATTCATTTTTATTTTTCTACATAGTCTCCTTGTAAGTCTACACACTTCTCCCAGCGAAGCTCCCATCTCTTTAACCCGCCCAAAAACGAGGGTGGTCTGAAAAGTTTCCAACCATAGCAGCGTGAAAATGTAGCACTCTCTAATAAAAGCTAGGAAATGTGGTTGAGCAATTTTTGATAGGTATTCGCCAAAATTTCAGCCATTTTGGGGGCGCAATTATTGTTTGAGAGTCACTCGAGCAGTCAATGTGGAGTGTTTTGAGAAGATGAAGAAAAAAAAAAAAAAAAAAAACCTAGTATCGAGCAGTTCTTAAATATTTGTTTTTGAAAGGCCATACGCCTGCGCAAACCAAAGATGAGATGTGGACTGCACCATGATTTACCACCGTGACATTTTGGGCTGCTGAATTTAAATGTGGCCGTACCAGCTCGGGAGACGATGAACCTTCTGGACGTCCATTGACCAAAACATAGTCCTTCCATAACCGTCCTTCGCTAAAGCTTACCAAATGATGCTAGACGACCATCAAATTAAAGTGAAAGAGATAGCAGAGACTGTGAATGCTTCCAAAGAACGTTCAAGATTTAGGCAAGAGAAAGATGCCCGCGCGTTAGGTCCCACGTTTGCTCACGTTAGACCAAAAACGTTTCCTACGTTCTGTTGGGCAAAAATTGTTTTTTCAGATGGGTAAAAATGGCGACTGTTTTTTGGGATAGTCATGGAGCTATTTTAATCAATTACTTTCAAGCAAGGGGGAACGCTACAGGAGCATAATATACATCATTGCTTGACAAGTTGAAGGCAGAAATTGTGGAAAAACGACCACATTTGCAGAATTTTTTTTTGTTTCACCTAGACAGTGTGCCGAAGAATTTCGTCAAATGAGAAGGCAATCACCTTCGTAAACAATTATTTTGAAGAGGAAGACGCCGAGTGTTACTCGTATATATATATATATATATATATATATATATATATATATAAGCTAAAACTTAATAAAATTTTATTCAATCGCAAAGAATTATAAAGCATAATCAAAATAATTTTTTTAGTAAAATTTGTAATGAGTGAAAAATTTATATTCTTAAATTTCTTCAGGAATTATCAAGCTGCGGATGGGCCTGGAAAAGAACGGAGAGTTGCGCCCCGAATGTCGTCAAGTTTTCGGAAAGATTCCATCACGTGAGTGCCTAATTGATGTATTTTAAAACAGCAATGGATTGTAGAATTCCTCATATCACTTTGCAGACTCATCTTACCTACTTACCTACACATATCACGAGGGAGACTATGCCCTCCTAAAGGGGATAGATCTACTAATCCAATCTCAGGGGAGAAAAACTACCACTGCAACAGCGAACTGAGAACAATGAGCAAAAGCAAGTTAATTATTAAAGTGTTTACTGTGCATTGAAAGGGTTATAAGATGTACAAGTATACAGTTTACTTTAAAAAACTCAGATAGAAGTTGCAAGTAATCCAGAACTATTTAATAATTCAAACAATAGCATTTATTTATCACATTAATATAGCTTCGTGTATTGGTAGGTCATCAACACTTACTCACAAGTATAAAAGAAAATATTAAATATGCTTAAATAGTTTCGAAAGGTAATTGTCAAGTAATTATTGGAGCGATATAAGAATCGAAAAGGGATTGAAAACTCCAACACAAGGCTACAAGAAAATCTGGTTAACTGAGTTGTCGACGATGAAGAGATTGTATTTGGGCGTCCAGAACAAAGCTACAGAAAGGTTTGATTTTCTGCGTTGAGGATGATGAAGGTTGGTTTCAAGTATCCGGCTCAAGGTTATATAGAACTCTGGGTAGGCGAGTGAGTGAGTGAAAGTAGGTTCATGGCTCAAGAGCCAAATTTGGCTATACTGTAGAACTCTGGGTAGCTGCACGGAGGATGATGAATCCACTTGTGTTTGAGATGCCTTCTAACCATCCAGGCGGAATCCGACAGGTCCCAGATGACGAAGATTCTAACAAGTCCAGGACGGAATTCAAGATCGAATAGATAATAGTTATTGGCGGACTGTAGTCATATAATACTTGAGAAAACTATCTCCTTTTTTTTTGATTCTGGTTAAATTGATGTGTGCACTGATATAAATAGGGATATTACAAGCGCGCACGTAGAATATTCGCAGTTTTGCGCATAAGGAAATATGCTTTTTAAACTACCGCCTCATGGAGAGGCGAGAAGCTTGCAAGAAGTTCGAGATGGTCCACTGCAGTATAAATGATTCGAATAATACAAGAGTAAATATGACCAAAAATAAAATGATGGATGAAAAGCTAGAATATCCGGGAACAGGAGTAAAAGAGATACTTGTAAAAATATTTAAAAAAGAGCTAAATTGAAGCGAATCGAAAAACTGAAATGTAAGGAACGGAAATTCAGTACGAGATAGAACTATTTTACTTAAAACATAAGGTGAACGCTGCACAAAAAGTATAAAAAAAACCAAAAATGATTTCATTTAAAAGTTTACATTCAATGATAAATACAAAATGGAAAAGTTTTAAGAAGAGAGAGACACGTTTAATTCCTTCAAAAACTTGTAGAAATGTTTCAGGGGAAAGACTCATTTACAAAATAAATGAATTAAAAAGACATTTCCGATTAATAAAGGGAAAATTTTAGAAAATCCAAAACAACTAGAAGCAAAACGATTTCACAAGAAAAATCAAGCCTAATGGTAAGCAAACAGAAAAAAACGGCTTATTTAATTTTATCACAAAACTTAGATGACATTTTAAAACAAGAAAATAGTCCATGATAAATAATAGATTAACTAGAGATTTAAGCCAAGTTTCATGATTTTCATCTATAGGCTCTATAAAAAATTATATTTTCTCTTATGAGGCACATCTTGCAGATTTTTCTTAGTTAATATTTACCAAGAAGTAATCATAAAAAACAAATATCATGTTTGTTTAGTCAAACATGGTTATTTGGACTCTTGATTTTATTCGGGCGTTGCGTGTGTCCTTAATCATTAAATGAAACATTTCACAGGTTGGAAATTTTTCATTTAATGTAAAGCTTATGACTTAAACAATTTCACGATTGCGGCGCGCATTAGGTAAAAAAGCGTGTTTCGAATATATTTAAGCTTTTTTAAAACATCCTAATATCATAGAAAGAAGACGCTTTCATATCAGGGTTCAAAACTGTAGAAAAGTAGGTCAAATTTGCAACAAAAGTATCTTATTGTTTTATTTATAATTTCTGTAACTGTTCGACTGGGAATGATGAATATATAGAAAATTTATATAAAAATTATAATGCTTTAGGTATTACAATTTTATAATCAAACACATATTTTTCCATTAGTGCTTACAATTTCTATAGAAGAGTTAAATGTAGCTTATTTCAATTATATATATATATATATATATATATATATGCAATAATTGTGTTACTTTGAATGTAGATCACTCATTGGACCATTGATACTATTTTTTCTGGTACCACCCCGGAAACGAGGGCTGCCGCCTTGGGGAAATTTATTAAACTTATTCAACATCTCCACTACCGAAACGATTTCCATTCCTCCTACGCTATCCTATGCGGATTGCAAATTGAGTCCATTCAAAGGTTGCATCAGACATGGAAGGTAAGTGAGATCATCTATCGAGTAAACATTTTTTTAAAATATTTGGATTGAGTATTAAGGCATCATATCTTTCACCTAAAATGAAGTAATTTCTCTTGAGATTTTAGAATGCTTTGTCAATGCAAAAGTTAAAACTGATATGCATGTCACTAATACGGAAGCAAAATAACTAAGTACCATTTGTACAGTTCTTACGATCGAAGTCTTATTCTCTTTCTTGTCACATAAAAAAAAATTAAATTTTTTCTAGCTAATTATTTAAAACAAGAAATTACAATAATTTTATTCGTAAAGTATAAGACGCATTTCAAATATTAGGGGGGGGGAGGTCATTAAGTACCCGTGTTCGAAATGAAAAATGGGGTATTAGGAATGGGAATTGGAAATCGGGCAATTCTTTGCAACATGGCCCATTGATCGTTTTCTCATTTTATTTGAAGTAGATGAGTGTGACTCTCTTCGTATCTCATAAAATAGTCGTAATTTTTCCGACCAATGAAACCGTCTTCGCTTTATTTGGAGCAGATTCCACCGAAGCAATCTATTGTTTTGAATGTTGTTTGATTTTTAGTGTTTAATGATGAAACCAGATGTCATCGATGGTTAAAACTAGACACGGCAGACAGGAATTAAATTTTGTTTTGCAACCATTAGCTGCTACATCAAAACTAGCCCATGAATCAGTGTCCTTGTTTCGGCGCCGTTTGACAGATAGAAGCACACAATGGTGCCTTAATCGTAAAAAAAATTATTTTTGGAGCACTCTTGTAATCGTGTAATAGAAGGGAACTGCTATTTGATTAATGAAGAGGAAAAAGGCTTACATTAATTAAAACAGTGTATATATATTGATGTTAATGTTATGTACGTAACTATATGCTAGATTTATATAGAAGAAAAGTGGCCTGATTCCTAAACAATCGGGGAATACTGCATTTTCTGCATTATTAAAAGTAAAATTGAAATAAAATTCACTCGCCTCTGAATAATCATTATTATGTATAATCTCAGCTGACGAATTCAAATGTGAGAGAGAAAATAAGCAGAGATAAAAACGTTAATAATGTAGAAGATGGCAGGTAAACAAAACAGGTAAACAAAATCTTGCTTTTCTGTTAGTTCAACATGGAATTTTAAAAAAATCGAAGGACAATTTCGCAGAATTCTCTTCGAGGTGCATGCCCTCTGCCTCCTTTGACGTTCCCAATTTTGTGATAGATCATTCATTCTTTTTTCTCTGCAGGACACATACAAACACTTTCTTTTATTGATATAAATTTATTCTGGGATAAAAAAAACTAATGTGGTTCCATTATTTTTAAAGTTTTTCCATAAAGTAAAATTGCATTAAAAAAACACAAAAAATCACATATTTTTTTTTTAAGTTGAAAGTTTGACATAAATTGTTATCTATTCGATAATATGGAAAAATGGGGTTTTCAAAACATATTACCAAAATAAAGTTGAATTTTTTTTGAAAGAATATATGCGTACTGTTCCTTCCATTCATCCGTGAACTACCCTAAGAATTCTGCAATGGTACGATCAACAGTGAGGATCGATATAATAGACAAACAGACAAACATTTAAATTTACATACGAGTATAAGATATTTAAAGGTATTATACTGAAAATATAGCGCACAGTTATGTAGTCGCTTACTGTTGATATTACAAAAATTAGAAACGTCTTTTGATTAAACAACGAAGCAAGCACGTTTGATCAACGGATGTTTCAGCGAATATGTGCTTAACTTTGATATATAACTGATTAAAAAACCGCTCTTTTTCAATGACTATATAAGTAAAAGCACATAAAAGAAAAAAAATTGGTTGCAAAGTGTTCCAACTACTATCTAATGTTAGATGTTCGAATTATTTTAGTTTGTAATAATTAATAGAATTTATGAAATCATTAAAACGGGGCTTTGATTTTAATGTTGTGCTGTTTAGAATGTCTTAAGCTTTTCTTTTTTCTTTCAGTTGTTGTCATCGGGTAAAGTGAAAACTTTCAAATATTACTGTAATTTTTATTCTCCGAGGAACAACTACGCCAAGCTGCGCAAGTACACCGCCAAACTCATTTGCATTCACGACTTCCCTTGCATTCCCTATTTAGGTTTGTAGGATCTGTTTTAAAACAGAATTTTTTTCCCACCTTTTCTCTGTAGATTAATTGATTTCCACACGAGATGGAAGGTAGAAAAATGATAATCCATATTTAACTACTCATGTTGCTACGTTCTTAAAAATGCTACGTTATTGAAATCCGTGTTATACGAAATAAAAAAAAATAGTTCAAAAAAAGAGAGTCTAGTTCCAAAAATTTGAACATAGTAATATATTTTTATGATTGGGAGAATATACAGGGTGGTTATAATTAAAGTGACTCTATTTAGACCCCTGTAAAACCCGTTCTGCCTTTCGAAGTTTGATGAAACTTGATATAAACATTATATCGATCATGTGGAAAAGATTTCTTAAATAAGAAATAGTTCAAATTTTGACCATCATAGATGGCGCTTTTAAGAAGTTCCTTAAGAAAATTAGTCAAACATGCCCTTTCAGAAGAAAGGTCGAGCTTTACCTATAAAATTGTTTGATCAAAACGACAGCAATAGCTTAACTGCACTGCGTGAATATCGTCGTTTAAAGGGATTGCGGAAAGGGACCATGTCTAAGAATGACTTGAAGAAGATGGTAATGAAATTTGGAGACTTGGGTGTACTGCCAAGAACAGGGCGGAAACCAGTTTGCGAATGAAACTGTAGAAAAAGTCGCCACTGATGAGGTTGAAAGAGCCTCCAGTTCCAGCTATTCTTCAGAAAGTGTTCGATTGGTGTCACCAGAGTTAGCGATTCTGTGGCCGACAGTAAAAATAACTCAATTCTGCGATCCATTTTAAAATGGTATCCGTATAAAATCCACGTAGTGAAAACGCTGCAACCACAAATCTACCAAACACGCTTTGATTTTGCTTGCCGATTTTTGCCGAGAATGGAAGTTGATGACTCGTGATCTAGGAAAATTCTATGTCAGATGAGGTGCACTTTACTTTACATAGAGCTGTAAATAATCAAAATTGTCGTATATGGAGTGCTTCACCTGCCAATGTCCTGCATCAATGACCACTGCATTCTGATTACGTGACTGCATGGTGTGGATTTACAGCTGATTTTATCCTCGAACAGTTTTCTTTGAAACTCTCACTCTTCAAGGTCCTAAAATGTGCTTTGTCACAAGTGCACGGGGCAGTGAACTCCTTCGAAAGCAGGTCATTCCTGCTTTACCGAAAAGGCAATGTTTGCAGACCACTTTCTTCATGCAAGATGGTGCACTTCCCTACATTGGGGGTCAAGTCAGAAAACTGCTTCGAGCTGACTTTGGCGAGAATCGTGTAATATCCAGAGCTTTTCCGAAAGCCTGGCCTCCTCGTTCACCCGACTTAAATCCCTATTATTTCTGGTTGTGGGGATTCCTAAAAGACCCGTGTTTATGGAGAAGGAATTAGGACTTAATCTGAGTTGAAAGCCAGCATTATTCGCCATGTTGCTGGAATCCCTGAGAGTTTTTTCACGATACCAATGAACACGCTATAATGCGCTTTCAAAACGTAATTGACAGAGCACACGTTGAGAACATTCTGAAATTGAATAAATTTTAATGATTCTGACTGATTTTTCGTCCTTTTTAAGCGCCACAATTCCCTTTGGTGGTCAAAATTTGAACTATTTTTTTATTGAAGAAGTCGTTTCCCCATGGTCCATGTAACTTGTATACCATGTGTCATCAAACTTCTATTGGAAGAACGGGTTCCAAAGGAGTATGAATAAGGTCACTTTAATAACAACCACTCTATATTCACTAAAACAATTTTCTACAATACACACAAACCCGCAAAATGTTGTATGTAGTGCGTTGCGAAGAACAGATTTCATTTAAGGAGCTAACTTTGTAAAAAATAATTATCCTGTTATTCAATTAAATATCAGAATTAAAGTGAACGATGTAATATTTATGTGGGTAATAATATTCTCTTTATGTATTAAAAGTAAAAGACAAACAATAAATTATTAAAATTAGTATATTTTAGCTAATTGTAACTATTTCTGCCGTAAAATGAGTTAAATTTTATGTATGTTATATTTCAATCCAGTAAAAAATTTACTAGTTTATTGTGACATATTTTTGAAAATTAAATACATTTCTGGTGAAAGCAGGCATCAAATATAAACGGCTTCTGTCTACCGGCCATTTTGATATCGTGAGTGAATTGTTAATCCTATGGAATTTCTGTTGTCATCCTGATATCTTTTCTGTTTTATCTATATGAATACAAAATAGTGCACCCGAAAGAGCAAGTATATTGAAGATTTCTGCGGAATTGAGTTTTCTCTAAGTTTTTTAAAACAATATTTTTACCGCTATTTTAATGATTATCTGGGTTTTTTTTTCTGATCTTTAAAAATATTCTAAAATATTTTCGAAAATTGGGAAGAAAATGTAATACAGAAGAAAATTTCAATATTTTTTGCACTTTTAGATGCAATTTATTGCATTCAAATAGATAAAATAGTCTATATTTGAGGAAGGTAGTAGTAATTCTGTAGGAGACTAACGTTACTTTCACGAAATAAAAATGCCTGGAAGATTGGAGCCTTAACCATTCCTACTTTGATCTCCAATCTGCCAGGTAAAATACTGTAAAACTGAAATTTGGTTCTTCATTTGCCCAGGGGTTTATTAAAAGTTCAAGAATTTTCAGTTATAAATTAAATAATTAAGGGAATTAAAAATTAAATCCATACTGTTTTTAAAAATTAAACATTCAAGAATAAAACATTCATTTTAAAATATTTATAACAAGAAATTTAAAATCATTTTTAAATCAGAAGAGTTCATAGATTTTACGAGCTATGCCCATTCTCCAGATAAGAATCGGTGCATAGCACCAATTCTTATCTGGAGAATGGGGGAAGGGAGCTGGTTAAGCTGACCAATCAGATTGCAGAAGTTTGAACTTGAGCTTTCGAAAGATTTTCTTGAAAAAATTTACACTTCGAAGCAGTGAAGTCGAAAACGAAGGATTTGAAAGACCTACGAGAATGTTCTCTTTCGGACGGGATTAATTATTCCCTTCCTGTAACAAGAACGAAATGTGAGCTGGTATGGTAAGGCCTCTTTAATCCTTCGTAATCAAGATCCTGGCCATGCCCGATAATCAATTTTGGCGGATTATTGTACGTCAATACATTCAATTTATGTTTAATGGTTTCTTTTTTTATGCGTATGCATACATATATTTTTTGTACAATTTACGATTTCCATCGCATTCGAATAACTCTTAATTTTTTATTTTATTTTAGAGAGAGTGTGTAAATAAATATTGTTCACGAATTGCTTTTCAGGGACTTTTTTTTTCAAATGAATTGAAATACCATAGCAATATAAATAAAGTTTTCCTTTAAGAATATATGTTAAATATAATTTACGTTTAAATTAATCAAAACCGAATCTTTAAAAAAAAATCTGCGTTTTGTAACTTGTGTCTTAAACTATGTTGAAAGCTTGTGCATTTCAAAATGGTTTATGAATAATTTTTTTCTCTCTCTTAGCGTTGTTCTTGGGAGACTTGATGAAAATCCACAAAGAAAATCCTGGCCCTGCCATCTGTAATTTGAAGAGAATCACATTAATGATGGAAGTTATTCATTTAATACAACGATTCCAGAGGTCGTCGAGAAACAACATATTTGTTTGTAAGTTATTTCGATTTGCAAGAATTTAGATATATATTCGTAAAAGGTACTTCTAAATCAATTGAAACGTCTTAAGATACAGGGATTCCTCCATTTGCGAAGATTAATCTCGACACCCCAAACGTCATCATGTTACAACATTAAGGCTTTCCAAAAAAGTATAGAAGGAAGGGGAAACGAGAAAAGGATGACTGATCACTCCTTTATGGGTTTTCATTTTTCTAAGAAATCTATGAATATGAAGCACTTAGCACTCAAAAAAATCGTTGCCACAACGTTTCCTATCTATGAGACCATCTTAGCCTTATTTGGAGCTGAATCACTTAGAAGCAACTTAGTATTTTGATTGCTGTTTGGTTTCCAGAGTATAATGATGAATCCCAGTTTTATTGACGGTGACAACTCGACGATGGAGCAATCAAATTTTTATTTGGTAGCAAATGGCCGCGAAATTAAAGTTAATCTACGAATCAAGAGTAAAATTTGTTTCAGCGCCATTTAAAGCATATGCCTACCCTTTTTTTTTTTTTTCAAATAAATAAATAAATAAATAAATAAATGGTGAAATACTTATGTTTTTAGTTACAACGGTCCATAAAATGGTAAATATAAAAGTCATTTTCATCACCTTCTTTTTATTTTTTCAAATTTTGGTCGTATTTGGTTAAAATTTAGTAAAGATCGACACTTATGCTAAAGTTCATATAACGAATTCTAATTCATATATTTCACTTTTTGTTTCATCAATATATTTAATATACATATATCTGTGTTGTAAAGCAGAAAACTGCAGTTATCTCTTAAACTTACTGAATTATAACCAAAACTTAAATACATGATTTTACAAAAAAATAAATCACTTTTTTTAAATAAAAATAGCTCCAAAATAAATAGTTATATACTTAAAAGCTATGTTTGAGGTTCTCAACATACCTAGTGATATATACAATATTGTGGTGAAAAATTTCATTTGAACATATGAAATACTTTTTATGAAATTAGATTTTTCGTAATAAAAAAAATTAAAATCGCAGTTTCCAGAAAATGCAAATCTATAAATCAAAATTAAGTGGAAAAATATTAGCAAAATATACCTTACAACTATGATAAATAAAACAAATAATCTAATTTTTTAAAAAGAAAATTGTACATTTCTACCATTTAAAAATGAAGAAACAGCTGTTTAAATGCATTGTTTACATTTCTATGGCTTAGTTTCAATCTCGAAAAATTCCACTTCCAGTCACTTTAAATTGAACTTCCATTTTAAAATCTGGGCTATAACTTTGTTTCTAGCTACCCTAGAAACAAAGACAAAACAGTTTTGAAATCGTAAATGTATGGGTTTAATTAAAAGGTAAGAAGAAACATTCGAAAATTTTCACGAAAACAACGATTTTTAGGTAGACATACACCTTAACATGTGTCACCACACAGTGTTAACATCAATTTTTCTTAGAAGCGCCACATGCTATCAAAAATACATTGTGTTAACCAACTTTGATTGTTAATGAGAAAACTTTGTAAGTTAAGTTCGATAAAGTCGAATCAAAACGGCTTTTCTTTACCTTTTAAGCTTTCAAAAAGCATTTAACTGAAAATGTTCGAATTCAGTGAAAGACAATGTATATCTAAGAATTTTGGATGCACTTTTAAAAAATTCGAATGGGTACATTAACGTAGATATCGATTATGTTTGTTTTTGAGAAACCAATTAACATCGTAAAAGGGAAGAATACAACATTTAAATTTATTCAACAAGAACGTTAAAATAATATTTAGAGACAGTCTTTTTATTGCTATATAAATAATATTAAGAAAATTATTTTTTTAAACTACAATATGCTATTTTATGAGATTTACTAGTTTTATTTCAAAATAAAACAACACGATCTTCATTAAACTTCTAACCGTTTCAGGTTATGCATCCTACAAGCCCGAAGTAAAAAACTACTGTTTATCCACCCACTTCTCCAAAGAAGAACAGACTTTCTTGCGGAACCATTGTGAAAAGTAACTACATTAGCATCATTTTACTATAGAAGAGATATTTTGTTTTATTCTAAGGCATTCCCTTGCACATAATTTTGTTTAAAAAAATGAATAAGTTGTTATTCTAAATTAAGTTTTAATAATACTTGTCACCGAGTTCATGATAGGATGGTAGCTATTTTAGTAAATCGAAATTTAGTTGATATTTCCATTACCGCCATATCTAATTTAAAGAATTTTCTAGATCTAACTCAACTGTTTGGATAATTTTCATTGATATATGTTTTTCACAAATAATGTTTATGAAAATACTGTTTGGATACTGTTTTTCATAAATAATGTTGCATCAAAGGCTCTATCTTGAAAACATTAATTAAAATCTGTGTTTTGGGAGGATAGCTTGTGAATTCTCAATACATTGCTTGCATTCCCTTAGAAGTAGGCGTAGTAAAATAAGAAAAATTTAGTTTAATCGGCAAAAAATTAAACAAAAGACATTAGATAAATTTATTAAACAAGAGTTATATATTTAGAACTGCATCTTAATTGATACCGTATAAACCTTCACTCTGCCTTTCTCAGAGAATTTGATCTTCCGTTTGGAGTGTTGTCACAAATAATCATTTAGAGCAAAATTGAGTTTCGAAATCCTATTTCCCCACTTATTATTCTAGTAAAGAAAATTATGAAAAATATCAAATTTATATGATACAAATATCTAATAATTAGGATATTTATTCGTTTTCTTTTAGAAATACACCTCCTTTTTAATGAAAAGAAATTCAGGCAAAAAAGAGAACATTTTCTTTTAAAGAATTCTTTTTTGGAAAAGAAATTGAATTATTATAAAGCTTAAATTTGAATTTATCTGCAACTATTGCTTTCTCTATATAAAACAATTCTATAAATATACTTTCATAAGATTGGGCTTTGATTAAACTTTAAATAATAACTATATTACATTTTATTATTGGTTTGGAGCTGTTTCAGAATATGCAAAAAGCATTTACATATTAGTTTTGATTTGCAAATAATGTTTAGTATAATTAAGGTTCTCATTACATTTATTATTATTGTAATTCTTACATAATCAAAACATGTATTTCATGTTTCAAATATATTTCCTTTTCTTTCAGAATAAGTTTAAAATTGGAGCCTACATGAAATGTAACACATATGAAAAGAATTCTGAATGACTGAAAAGTTTATCCTTATTTTCATCCAGGAAAATGCAAGTTTGTTTTTGAAATTAATCATATATATCAAAGTAATTATATAATTATAAAAAATAAATTTCAGAAAATAAATTCATCGAATATTGATTAAATATGATTTAATTAATTTTTCTAAAACCAAAAGTGTGATAAAAAATAGAATGTGATTAAGCGGAAAAATAGAATATAAAATTTGTCGAATATTTTTTAAATTGATTTCATTAATTTCTGTGAAATAAGTTCTATATAAACTAAGTTAATGTATTAATAAAATCTAAAAATTAAAAATGAATATAACACAATAAATCTAGCTCTTGATGTGATTTGTTTAAAGTAGGTAAACTCTTAACTTTAAACTTCAATTTTTAATAATAAATAGGGCTCTTAACTTATATGGTTCATTAAATTTAAATAACATACTGTATTATCAAGGAGTTCTCACAAGTATTTGTTCATTACCTTTTCATATATGAAGATTTTCACTAATTTGTATACATTATAAATTTAATAATGGTTTTTTTTTCTATTGGTAAATATGTTTTATGAATATAAAAATTCATCTTTAAAGAAAAATATGTTATAGCAAACTTGTAGGTAACTATCATGTATAAAAGTGACAACAAAAATTTATTTTTGAAGTTTGGATACATCTTTTCCCATAAATTATTCAATTTAACTTCCATATCTTTGAATGAATACGTTTAATATTCTAAAGTAAGATGAAACAAATACAAAAAAAAAAGTTTTATTTTATATTACTCTTATTAGAAAGGAAACAAAACAAAGAATAAGGAAAAGAACGAAAATTGTGTGAATTGTGAATTGCATTTATCATTCATGGTGCTAAAAAAAATATCAAAATTCACCTAATTAAAATTAAAGAGTGGGTAACTAAATTATTTATCATTCAAGAGTAGTGAAATGATTTTGAAACACTTTGGTTTTTTTTAACCCCTAGATAACAAAACATTCGTCTAATTAACTATCTACCCCTGCCAGTGTGTTAGAAAAATTTCTGGGTGTAGGAAGTGTTCTGGGTTTATACTCCTTTACTCTGGTCACAAGCATTGACTCCGGAACCCTTTTTCTGACACAAATGTTACAAAAATTCCTATGCGTATGGGAGTGAAATCAAGTGCAACTAGATGGATAATGACAAATAAGATTCATTCACAGTTATTCAGGATGAATATAGGCAGCAGTGCTTGAGCAATAACAGCTCAAACAGAAAACACTGGACCTGTACATATGAGTAACACTGATACAGGAACGAAACAGCATTTTTACTGACAGTCACAATCGTATCAGTAATGTTCAGCTCACCAACTTACTAGTTCTTACTGCGGGCAAACCTTCGGAATAAAACTCAGCACTTCCAAGGCCGGCTCTTCCGTCTCCCGGCAGATAAATGCTGTTTCTTTTCAAATTCACTCGTCACGTTTCAGGAAGTTTATTTTCAGATCCGCTTCCAAAAGCCGACAGTTTCCAGATCGATCTTTAAAGCCGAATCCACAGACCGAACGACTGACGTCCCTGTATCAGGCTCTTAGCGTAATTCTACCTGTTCCGTCCAGGTGTGACGTTACATTGAAAATTCACAAAAATTCCATAACTTTCTTCCAAGTCGATATTTTGCTTCGGTTTCAACACTTCCGGGAACTTTAAATGTATCGCCAAACTCGCAAATTTCTCAAAATGGTTGCCAAATTCGTCGCCAAGGTGAAGGAATCATTGCTTAAACTTATCTTGGCTGACTGATGGCGTCTCTGTTAATGTTTCTTTTCATTCATAAGAGAACCGTTGCAAGGAAACGCCCTCTCATGTTAGGAACAATATGTTCAGTTGCTTTCTCACCACTTCCCTCACGGCACCTTTACGACAAGTAAAATAAGATATCCGAAGGTGATAAGAACGTCTGTACTCGTACACTTGTTAATTTTCTACAGTTTCTGTGATCATCGTCTAACAGTCGAATATTTAGGTATAACACGAACTACTTTGTGACGCGCCATCAAAATAAATATTGGAGATATTTTGAATATTGAAAAGATGAAAGAAGACACAACTCAAAATGCGGCAAACAAGCAAATAATTTTTATTTTCAGTCTATCTAAGAAATGCAGAATGACGAAATATTTATGAAACTACTGTACCCAAGCTATTTGTGGAAAGCCCAATTTTCACATCTGCAAAGAGTGCAAACACTAATTTTACTGCTTTTCTATTTTTTAATTGAAATATTCTAATACTTTTCTTAAGTTACACCAACATTAATTTGTTTGTAATGAATAAAATAAATAGAAAAAAAAAATTATTGTTTTTAATTCGTAATCTATGAGCGGAATGATTAGCTACAAAGAAAGAAACACTGATTTAGATTCAGTTATCTAGGATTAACGTAATGCATTAGCAATAAAGGACTATTCAAAAATACGAATCTTGAAACTACACCAAAAATTATAATACCATAAGCATCAGTGACAGAAAAACGATTAAATTTGTAAATAATTCATAAAACATCTGATTAAGGAGAGAAATCTTAACGAAAAAGGATAAACAAACTTTTCTTGAAATAAAAATGATGTCTTTGTCGCATTCACAATTCACACAATTTATTTTATGCAGTACGCAAGAAGTAGTATTGGGTTTCTAATTATTTACCTCGTTGGATAAAGAAATAATTGTATTGAAAAGTCAGTAACGTCACCTCTTAATAAATCGTTATTATTAAAGTATTTTAAATACAGTAACTCAAAGAATGCCTAAACATTTTAAAATTTTATTTATATCTAAGTGCAGATTTTTCCTTAATTGTTCTTACTATCACTAACTGTTTTGGCTTTAAGAACCGATGTAAACAAATTCCCTTTTTTTGACTTTCAGGTCAGGAAAGCACAACAAAAAGGATGCGAGAAAGTGGACAGTATTTTTCAAAACTTAATTTGAGTTCCATCACCGCAAAGTAACGTGGGAATATATAGATAAGACGACGAAATCTAAGGAAGAATAAATAAATAGCATTTAAAATGTCATTTTAAATCGAGATAGTTTAGAATGCTTCAGTAGAATTCAACGCAGTCTATTAAAATAAATATATTTTAATCGAGGAAAACTTCGGAGTTCTTCATTTGAATATCAATTATGGTGTTTTATTGGAATTTTTAAAGTGTAATTATGTTGTGACTTCATAATAAACATCTGAATGCATAAAACCTACTATGTACCTGTTCTTTTAAAGCCAATGATATATATATATATATATATATATATATATATATATATATATATATATATATATATATATATATATATTATTGTCCTGCAGCCTTAAAATGTTTCTTGAAAAGCAATACTGTTGAAAAAATATCATTTGAAAAAACAATGTGTTCGCATTGCACACAGCATTGAATAAATTTTTTTTGAAATCAGATGCCTGTCATAGAGTAAGTTTAAGCCCTTGAGCCTTTTCCACTCAAAAACTTAGAGCATAACTTTACTATTAATATAAAAATAAAAATTATCCTTACTGCCTAAAGAAAATATAAATAATAAGTTTTAACGTAATCCAATAGATGGCAGCACGACCAATTTGTTAAAATAAGTTGTTAAGCGGGAGGAATTAAAAGTGAATTCTGTCTGGGGAGTTAATTAGAACAAAAACTTCAGTAACTTTTCAAATTGCACAGGACACAGATTTAGAATTTTTTCCCCTTCATTTACAGCTTCCTTGTTAATGAATTTTTTTTTCTTCAAGATCTTATGTATTTTTTTTTCTACTGCTGAACTTTAAATGATATTTTTTTCAACCGTTATTAATTTTTAAACCTTTACTAATTACTATTGTTTTATAATAAAAGAAATTGTAAGAGAAAGAGAGAGAAATAATTCTTTATTTCTATTTATAACCTTCCTTTAGCTAGATAAAAATAAGTATTTGTTAAAAATATATATTCGATTCAGAAAATGAATTTGTTCGATTGAAAAATCATGAAACTTTTTTTTTAAAATCGCATTAATTTTGAATTGTGTGGCCGTTGTGCATAGTTACCAATGAATTAGAAAACCTATATAGTTATTCGAAAATAATGCTTATTTTTCTTAAATTAACGAATTTTATTCGTCATAATCTGACACAGCTTTAAAGCCTCGGTTCACAACAACTATTTCTAATCACGTTAAAGAAACCGAAATGGAAGGGGAAAGGGTTAACTAGTAGTTGTCAGCATTTTGATTTACTGACTTGTAAAATATCTTAGTAGTTAAGAAGGAAATATACAAATGATAAAATTAAAATTTATTTCTTTACCCATATCTGAATGTTTAGCTAAGATAAGTGAAGGACTATATTCAATATTTTGGGAAAGATAGAGTTGATATGCTCCAGGTGAGATATTTTAAAACTGCATTCTATAACATTACTCGTTCATATAAAGTTCTTTATTCGAAACAAAAAGCGTACTTTACAATACATTTCTTAAACCATTCGAAAAATGTAATTTGCAAATTCAAAACCCGCCAATGAGTCTTATTTAAAATTCTTAAGCAATATCACAAAATTACGTTATAATGTTGACAATAATGTTGAAGTCAGTTTTCGAAAATTTTATCACAACATTCTTTTGAAACCATTGTAAACCTAAAGAAATTATAACTTGTATCACTAGTAAAAGATATTTCGAGAGCCGAATTTTTGTTCACGTTTTCAAGTAGTTTGTTAGGTTATGCTAGACATAATTTATGTGACCAAAAATTTCAATTTCAGAGCGATCGTCATCGGAATAAAGACAAACCCCTTATTTTTCTTCAGAATAAATCTGTTTATTAATTGTCTTTTGATTCTTTATTTAGTTACAAACTACCTGTTCGATATTTATATATATATAAGTGGTTCTTCTAATTACAAATATTCACTTTGAGGTGAATTTTTTTAAAAAAAATAAATATCTCAAACACCTTGTTTCCTAAATATGTTCGAGCCTTTCAAATATATACAGTAATACCTCCTAATAAGGAACACCCACCGGATCAATAATAGTGTGATGTACAGAATTTTAATCCAGAATTTTAATAATAGAGTAATGTACAGAGAATCCGAGTTTCACAGGTTTGCTTAAAAGTCCGTGCATTTTGCTAGCATTCCCCCCCCCCCATATGTATATTAAAGTCATTGATGATCTTAAATCATTCACTGTCACACCAACAGTTATCATAAATTCTTTTAATTGGTAAGGGTATATTTTATGACAACTGTATTACTTTTTAGTCACACTTTTCGTCTAGTTTTCCGAAACTTTCCAAGCTATTTTTTGTCAAAGCTTGTTGAAGATGGTATCCACCAAGCCAAAATAGGGAGAGCAGTTATTTTAATCACACGTTTATTTACAGTATCCACGAGCCAATCACTTATAAACAAATATTTATACAATTTACAAAACTATACAAGCTTCCAAACAGCCCATATTTTAATTCAACCCGCTTTTGCGGTCAGAAGAAATTATATCAAATATAAGAAAAAACCCGCCTTACGCGGTCAAGATCCAAGAGCATTCTCAAAAATATTACCCATGAACCCGTGCGCTCTCACTCACACGAGACAAGGCGCCTCCTGGCGGGATCCGAGTAATTTATTTCCAACAAAGCTCACATCATCATCTGCAATTGAAATAAAATAATTTATGTCGTCATTGGTGTCTTCTGTACACATGTTTTCATCTATTTTCTTAAATGTATTCTTGCATTTGTGCACTGTCACTGATTTAAAAAAATTCAAATAATTAAGTAGTATTTTCACTGAGGGCACTCGAGTTGTCATCATTCACAAGACTGCATTCGATTCATCATTACACACCATAAAACGAGAAATATATAAGGACGATATACTCCAGTGCTCCAAAGAAGGTGAAGACGATCTCATCGACCGGAGAGGTTATTGCGAATATTTTTTTGGGATGCAAAGGATGTCTTATAAACCGACTTCTTAAAGAAAGGAAAAACACCTAACCGACAACACAATAGTTGCAACATAAGTTATTATCAATACTTCCCTTTATTAACATTTGGGGTTTCTTTCTGACTCTGCATTTCAGTTTCCAATGCCTTTTCAACGAAATGAAACATGACTACGTAATTTAGGTAAACATGCAGAAGTGTAATTGGACATAATCAAGTCTATAAAAGCGACAGAGAATTGAAACTGAGAGAGATGGAAATGTTACGGTAATTGCAAATACGTTAGAGTGAAGGCCTTGAATAGTGTGAGGGAGTTATTTACGTCTGTGTAATCTATAGATACGAGGAGCCGATGCTATTTGATCGAAATTGCTCCATTATGTATTTACCCGCATCGTATCCCGGTAAGAGTATTCTTTAATATTTTGTAGAAGTTGTTAATAACACGGAGAGGAACAGTGAACTATCAGAGAGCATTCCTCTTGTCAGAGAAATAAAAAATAAGGCTTTGAAAAGTAACTGACTACATACATGTACATTTGTTGTGTGACAATTTTTATTACTTTACCTGTGCTTGGAATAAAGTTGAACTTTAGATTTGCGAATTGATTAATTTTTTAAGATGGTGGACGAGTCGGGTAAAAGAAACACGCAACATTCCACCGTTCTCATCTCCTGTATCTAACACAGGTTCTTTTTGAACCACTCTTGTGAATGGTTCACAGTGATCAAGTTCTGCTTGGGGACAACTCCGTTTCTGGTTAGGAGGTAGATAGCAGAGAAGATTAATTATTTCATTATGTATCGCAATGTAATAAAAATAGAAACAAAGTTCTCAGTAAATGAATTGCATATCTCTTCTACCAGAAATCTCGAAAAAATGAAGAAAAGAAACTTGTACTTGGCGCCAAAAAGGTTAGGGAGCACTGTTTTGCCTGACATGATCTATTTTTCACTCTTTAATTTTTCTTTAAAATTCTTAAAATTTATGATCCATCTTTCAAGGTTGCTTCCATAGCGATGATATAATGCAACCTTGTATTATTATGTTAGATCACAATTTAAGTTTCTAAACATGTGAACTATTTTTGAATAAAAACAATCGCACATTACTACTACTGATTTGGTTACTGTAAAACAAAATATAGTTGATATCATCTTTGATTTCGGACTATTTTTTCAAGGCAACCATTTTTTTCCACTAATCAATTCCCATTGTCATTGTTCACCCATTGCGGTCTTCCAGAACAACTTGCATAATAATCATCTATCGTAAACAAATGGTCCACTTCCTGGTCACATGTCTTCCATGTTAGCATAATCGCTCTGCGGCCATCAGATATCGCCTCGGGGCATATCGAAACTGCTTCGATAAATCAAAAAAAACTCCCCGTCTGTTCCCCCGTTTTCTTCTTTTTCTGAATAACAAACTAAGACCGAAATCCATAAATGTCAAACGAGTTAAAAAGAAATTCCAGTCACCCCTTTCCGCTCTTCTAAACTGATATACTTTTAAAGACTTAAATAGTTTTTTTTCCCAAAGAGGCAATTGTGTCAAGGTTCAAACAGCGCCTACCCATATCTCGATTCCGATATCGGAAATGGCTATATCGTATCGTATTGATCTGAGATGCGTTGAGAAAACATCTTGCGGCCATTTAACGCCTTCCTCGTTTTATGCAGACGATAAAGCGACGATGCAATTAATTATGCATCAGATAGGAGAGTTAATTATTCTTCGGAAGATGGCCGTTGCTAATAGCGCATTGTCCGTGTTTGCGCTTTGAGGTTTGTAATTAAAGAATTTTTTTGCACCTTTTGGAATGCTTAATGATGCATGATGATCTTGTTAGTGCTTCCGTAGGAACGTGAGAAGATTAGTAATGACCAGATTCGGAAGAAATTAATGGAATTAATTATGGAAGTTATCAAGTTATTATTGATAATGAAAATCATTAAAACGATGCAATTAAAATTTTTGTGGCAGGAGAAAAAAGTCTTCTTAAAGCTATTTGAATTGAAAGTAGAGTATATTATTGCCTTGTTTGGAATGTTTTGTGACTTTTTATTTAACCTTGGAAGAAAAAAAAGTTATAGTTAGTTTGAACAAGTATTAATTAATCACGTGTTTTAAAAGAGATAAACTACTGACTAAACATATGTACTTTAAAAAAATTCAGTTGTGTTTTTATTTTAATCAGTTAATTAATTTTTATTATTAAGACAGTTTAATTTTAAAATTCTAACCAAAGATTCTATATTAAATTGAATAAAATTGAGAAAAAAATTATATTGTAGCTCTTTCATCTCTCATATTTTTAAGTCACACTAGATTCCAAAAACAAAACATCGCTATAAAATTGCCAGAATATTTTCTGCTTTTATTGATAAAAAGATAAACAGACAGTGATCCATCTTTTACTTATTCCTAAAAAGTTGTTATTATTTTCTTTTTAAAAAGTAAAGCATTAAATAATTTTTTATGTATTTCTTATGCTAGGGATTTAAATTAACTAAGACGACTTCATATAGAAAAAGAACTAACTTATTTTGTATCGTTTACATATACGTGAAGTTTTTGAATTCAAAGCAATATAATTCATATTTTAGCTCTTTATAATTACTTGCATTAATAATTATTAATCAGAAATTAATAATCTGTAGTCGTGTTTAGATTTGTTAGTCGCGAACTTACTTTTAGGTATATTTTGCATAAATTCTAATGTATTCATAAATTAATACATTTGCAGAGTATTTATAAACATGTCATTCTATATGCTGAAAAGTGTGTGAGTGTGTAACTGTAGTTTCAAAATTCGAATTTAATAAAAATTTTAATTTTTTAAAAATATTTTACAATTCGAGTTTTCCTAATTTTTATACAAACACTATGTTATACCCAAAAGTTGTATGGATTTATTCGAAAAAAATTATATTTTCTCCATAGGAAATAACCACATTTCAAAATGTGGAAAATATCAGTGCTAAAGATAAAACGGATTTTGAGGAAAGCGTACCAGAATATCCTAAAAAAAAACGCAATTAAAGACATTTCTCTCTATGGCACAATATATTTATTTTAAGTTGTAAGATTCGATTTCTTAGCTTTCTGTTATCAAATTCTCTTAAATATCTATGGAACCCGAGAATAATCATAATTATCGACAGAAGCATAAAAAATGCAGCATTCATAGCATTTTAATATGTCATCTAATGTTACCTTTACGTGAATAATGTTACCTTAATGTCATTTTAAAGTTACCTTAAGGTTTAGTTTTATTTGTTTACCATGTTTGACAATTTTCTGCATCAAAAATTGAGGGCCCTTGACATCTGAACGTGTTTAAATAAACAAAAAAAAAAAAAAGATATTTTAAAATAGCAAACGTACAACGAAATTTTTGAAACAAGCTTAATTTTAAACTATTTTATCATTTTAAACGTCTCTGCAAAGAGAAGAAAGCAACGAAAACGAAACTATTAAGAAATCTACATTAACTGTCAGGAATATGATCAATTAACTCCTCTAAAAGCGCTTAAATGAGTTTCGTAGAAGCTTTTGATATTAAATGAAGAAAGATAAAGGAGAAAGAAAGTTCTCTCATTCAACACATTTTTAAAACTTTAATGTCTATGATGTGTTTGTTTTGAATTTCAATTCCCCCTTTCTCAATAGTTTAACCAATTGCGAAACGGGACCACATGGTATTAAGCTATGTAGAGAACTCTCTAAAATAAATAGAGTCATGTCTCCAAATGTCAATTCTGTCTTCAAATGTCAAATGTCTTTCAATTATGTAAAACTCTCTATTACAATTAAAGCTCTGTCTCCAAATTTGCCACATGATATATTTATTTTCATAATTTATAAGTACTAATGAAATTCATGAATGATTACTAGTATTTTTGAATACATGAAATTTGAATTCAATTGACACAATTTGCGAAAATGTGATGACGAACTCAAACGAGCTTGGGCAGCTCTTTGTCTTTATAAATATGAGCCCTAAATGTTTATAAATATTTCAAATTTTAACAAAAATAAATACCTATATAGAAATAAGAGCAAAAATAATAATTATATATGTTTTAAATAATACTAATTCTTAATGATAATAATAGCAGTGAATGATTGAAGGCTTCGGTTTAATGGGGGACGAGAGTTAAGAGGAGAGTATGGGTGACCCACTTGTATTTATAAATATTTCATTGTTAAAAAAATAAGTACCCTTCTGGAAACACAATATAATGATATAACATATTTAATAAAATAATTTTTATTAATGGTAATAATAATGGTGACTGAATAAAACTGGAGGTTTGTAGCGCAAGTGCCAAGTCTAGCTATGCTGCTCCACACAATGTGTATCTGTGATCTAGATATCCAAAAAAAAAAGGAGAAAAAGGTAAAAATTAGTTGACAAGAAGAATCGGAAATAGAGAAGGATCATCAGAGTATCCCGGGGGTGCATCACCCATGTTTATCAAAGACGGCAAACTCCATGGAAAAGAAAATTATCACTAGGGTACTTGAGGGGTCACGATCCCCTAACTGAACCAAAGAAAGTGTGCCTCTTAGGAGAATAATAATAAACTTTTTTGTAATGATTATAATAAAAATAAATAAATAATACATTTTTTAAAACAATAATAAATGTTTGACAATATTCATAAATTTGTAATAATATTATTAATACATTTTTAATTATAATCGTAACAAATGTTTAATCATAAAATAAATTTTTAATAATATTATTAATACATTTTTAATAATAATCGTAACAAATGTTTAATAATAAAATAAATTTTATAATTAATAATAACATTAATTCATTATTAAAACTAATTACAATAAAAATAAAATTTTAATAGTAAACTTTTAATAATAACAGTAACAAAAAAATGTAATAAGGGAAGCGAAATTTTCACTAATATAATAATAGTAACAACGGTAAAAATAAACACTATTTTTATTTTCACATTTCATCAAGTGAAACTTTAATACACTTATTTCTCATAGACTGCGTAGAATTTCATCTTCCATTGGAACAATTTCTCAAAAGGGGGAAAGGAGAGACGGTAAATGACATAGTAACAGCGTTGGAATTTTCGTAGCGAACTTTTTTCTGTTCGAATCTCGATTCCTATCTATTTAATCGTTTTGAAAAATCAAGAAATGTTGGAAGTTAAATATCAATTCGACCGTGACATTTTCACGTGTCATGATGTGGAGTGTTTGGCTAGTGAGATAAAATTACAGATGTTAGTCTTACTGTCTCCGAGATTCATAAGTGACGAAATGTGTTGCCATTACACTGCAGTTAAAATGACATTGAGGGATTTATAAAACGGAGAGAGAAATAGAGTAAACATGTATTTTGTTTCAATATACATAATAACTTAAGAACAATTTCCTTTTAATTATAAAATTAGTTTTTAGAAAAGAAAATGTCGTAGCAAATTCTTTACGCATTTTAAAATTACTGGTGAAAACACATTCTATATTAAAACCACTAAAGAAGTTTGGTAATTAAATAAAAGAAACGTTGAGGAGTGTTGATGTGTGTGTCGTCACATAGGAACCAATTTCTCAACGAACTTGACTCCGGTCACGTATGCATCTCGAATGGTGAAATGGATATAATTGTGGAGAGGAAATTTACTCGTGTACGCGCGAGGTTTTGCAGGAAATTAATGTGATCAATAAGACACAGGAAATCTTAGTTTATATTTTATTTACTGTTTTAATTGAAATCTACAAAACTGAATAACAAGTAATGCAAAGAGGAATGGCAATAACTATTTTTATTCTCATAAAATTTCTATCAAAGAAATGTAATACTAATATGTAAAGTAATATTTGTAATGTTTTTGTTTGTAAGTAATGAATTTTTTAAGCTTACTTAGTAATATTAGTTTAATTTAGTTGAATGTATCAAGTAACAAATGCATACTCCTGTTGAAGACACGTAAGAAAAAATCAAAATACTTTATTGATAGTCACTCTCTTGAATCTCAGAATAACTTATAAATTCTAACTTTTAGGATCAACTTATAAATTCTTACCTTAACAATATACTCGAATGATTCAATCGCTTCACAAACAACAAACAAACTTTCTTTTTAATGGGTTTTCTTCAACTCACATTGTAACTTTGCCTGGTTCAAAACTTTAAAAGCTTTTTTCTCACATTTTAAAGCGCTCAATTGAGCTGAAATTTACAAAACACGATTGTTTTAGATGACAATACGATAATTCAATAAAAATTACTAAAATTTAATTGATCAAAACTAGTTATTTAAAAAAAATTAATTTTGCCCAAATTTTCTCGCCAAGTCGCCAAATGGTTGCCAAGTCCGTCGATTAATAATTTATTGTTTGCTTTAATTTTAATTACATTTAGCTTAAATATATTGAATTTAATATCATAATTTATCGTTTTCTTTATTTTTTAATTACATGTAGCTTAATTGATTAACATAATGCTTAATTGATCTGAGAATTTTTACATGTATTTATTTTAGATGATAAATTTAGTAAACGTCAAATAATAAAATAAATTATTAAAACTAATTATTGAATAAATTCAATTTGACGCTACGTTCTCTTTAACTCTAAACATTTGAGGTATAAAAAATTATGTAACGCAAAGTGAGAAATTTGAAAGAAAACCCATGTTCAAAAAACTCATCTTTTACCGGTGTTATATCTTAATTCTTCTACTATAAAATAAGTTACACCCCACAAAACTAATAGAATAGTTTCAATTCCAATCACTACTATCTACCAGCTTGTTGTTATTCTCTATCTACCATAATTTTCCATTAAATCTATTTCGTTTATATAACTTTATATCTAAATTTACTTCTATCTACAAATTATTTACCTTTTCACGTTTCATTTGGGTTGGGAAGAAATAATAATTTTATGCAATTCACACAAATTGATATAAAATACCCAAGGTTAGTGAAAAGAAAATTGTGATGAGCCTAACATCACAGTGCTGCTAATGACTCGGACCCGATTCATTATTAAAAGTCAAGTAAATTCTTATAATATTAAACTTTGGATTCAACTTGCGGAGGGACCTTATCCCCATACATTATAATTTAGATTTTAAATATTAAATATTCGTAGTTCCGAAAGAAAGTTAAAAGAAAGTTTATATAAATGAAACTACTTACTTAGATCTACAGCTGTACTTACGGTAAACTATTTAGCGAAAAATGTAACAAAATTTTGAAAGGAACAAAATTTTTAATGTATGTTTCACATTGATATCCAAAAGTGTACTTCTTAAAGAATGTAAGATAAGTTTATAAGGACGGTTACATTTAACTTAAAAAATTGAATAATTACTAAGATTTTAACTTCCTTTAATTTTGACCTTATACTATTTTTTAATCTATAATGTGGTTATGATTAAATAAGAAAATAATAATGATTAATTTGTGACAAGAAAGCGAAAAATTAAAGGCTGATGAAAAAAGTTTGATAATTATATAAATTTCGCGATGTTGGGCTATTTTCGTGATTTTCTCTTCACTAGTCACGGCGACTCTATAGTAATTCGTGACTTTGCATAAAATTACAATTTCTTCCCAATCAAAATGAAACGTGATTATGTAAATAAAAGGAGGGTAGAAGTGAAGTGAATTAAAGGTATGGATGTATAAATGCAATAGAAATGAAAGGAAAATGAAGGGCAGATTGAGGATTACACCAAGCTGACAGTTATCAGTAAATTGGATTGAAACATCGTCAATAAACTTTTGAATTGAAATGATTCTTTGTCTAAATACTGAGATAAGAAGCTATTGTTAGTGAAAATTCTTGGAATCGGAACGAGTGATTTGGAAAGGTAAGACTTCATTTTGAAACTATAATCTGGGATTGGCGAGGTAATTGGGATTCGAGATAAGATTCGAATCGCTTAAATAGGGTGATCTTATCCATGTTTTACTGACAAATAATGTATTTTATCTTACGTATTTTCAATTGTAGTCCAGTACTTAATCACTATAAATACTCGTAGACAGAAAGGTGTCGGTAGAATTAAACAATGAATGTCAGTCGTCACAACTTTATTTATTTAAAAAATTCAACGTGATATGAGATGGTGAATTATTAGCGAAATGAATTTTTGTGTGACCTTTTTTTACTTAAATAACGAACATGTTTTAAGAAAAGTATTTATTATTGGAGCAGTTTTTGATATTTTTTCTGTAATAAATGAAGCATATCTCCCCCAGGAAAATTGATAAAAAATTCAATTCGACAACAATTAACCGATAAAAGAATTAAATTCGAGAATATATTTTAATTTAAATTCAATTTGTACACATTTTTGCTCAACTTCTCAGCAATAATTCTTTTTTTACTTTATTCTCGGAAGATTTATCCTTAAAATTCTGCTTGCTTCATTCCGTTAAAAAACTGATAATCACTATTCGAAATTGTTTCGGCCGCTAGTGTCGAAACAACTACTTAATAGTGAAAGACTCATTCTGCACCTCGTAACTTAAGAAAGCATGATTTTGGAATGTCGGGTCTTGCGATAAAAAGCTCTCGACAGACTTTAAAAGTTAAATCAAATTAGAATCATTACTCGGGTCAACTAGAGCCAGAACACTTAACCTCCAATCTTCCCATAAAATTACGTTATAATTTTCTACAACCACGTGTCGCTATAATCATCGACAGGCGAGTGCAGTCAATCACGTGCACCACCCCCATCCAATCTGCATAATAATTAGAAGAACGCCATCGAAAATGGCGTCGCCCTACATTCCGGTCTTGCATCAGTCGTGACTTCACTTCTTTTCGATTTCTGTGTAAGGCGCGGATCCCAGTTTGACAGACGATTGCCATCTATTATGGGAGAGGATCACCTGCCCACCACCCTACGAAGATGAAGTGCAACGGCCGGTTCTAGAAGCGCATACAAACTGTCTCATTGCATTCAAAGAATTCGAAAGGCACGGGGGGGAAGGACGATGGGTAATGGATGAGATGGATGGTTGTTGTTGACGTTTTGAACCTCTGGCTAGAGGGCTGTGCCAATGTTTATTTGTCGCCGACTAAGAATGTAATGCAGTTAATTTAAATGACAGCCTCGGTCCTTCAGGTTGCATCAGAGATGTTATGGTTCTTAGCTCAGGTTGATTTCAATGAATAAAATGCCTTCTGAAACGATTCGTTTTGTACATAAAACAAAAAAGGTATAAAATTGGTTTGATTTAGTATATATGATAGAAAAACTTCACATAAATTAATTCGAGAATCCTTGAGTTTCTTTATAGTGGTCATGGTCGCGAACTTGCTGCTGCCTTGTTTCCATCGAGTCGTGGACTGGAGTCCTGATTCTACTAAGATTAGCCATGTAGCGGGTTGATGTACGTTAAATAACGTTAGCGTGTAGTGGAAGTTAGGAGAGGGGGCACCAGCTCAGGTGTCGTCCTCGTCACTTGACCGAGTTTCAAAATTAAGAGGTCTGTCGCCAATAACCTCATGTTTTGCTTCTAGTGCGACGTTGATAAAACCAAACCAAACACATTAAATATGGCTGAGGTTCAAAGTTGGCGAATGCCCATGGAGTGATGTGGAAACTAAGAGAGGAAGATGCTAGTTCAGGTGTCGTCTTCATGACTTGGAAGAGCTTTAAAATTACATGGGACATCGCCAAAGTTCCTCTTATTACTTTTAAGTGCGATTCTGATGATGTTTAGTTTAGTTTTTATTAACTTGGCACTAGA
Source organism: Nephila pilipes (assembly GCA_019974015.1). NCBI lineage: Eukaryota > Metazoa > Arthropoda > Arachnida > Araneae > Nephilidae > Nephila > Nephila pilipes. Next base: position 37,138 of record BMAW01108909.1, on the reverse strand, counting down.
AGCAACACGAGGGCTATTGGCGACGGACCTCCTAATTTTGAACCTCGGTCATGTGACAAGGACGACACTTGAGCTGACAGTCCCTCCCGTAACTTCCACACCACGCCAATGGGAGGACTTCAAGCTTCGACAGATTTAACGTGCATCAGCTCTGTCTGCACGACGGGTCGAAAGTAACATTAAGGCTTGAATCCACACTCGATGGAAACTGCCTCTCTCGAATCTGCAACCATGACCACTCGGTTACTGCGGCCACGGGAGGACTTGGGACCTCGACCAGATTTAACAAGCATCAGCCACGCTACACGCTGGGTATTTAGTGACATCTGGGCTTGACCCCCCGATTCAACGATTAAAATATCGAAGAAGTTATTAATAAGGAATATTTATGTAACAGTACGAACGATTTTGTTAAAACCTTAATGCTGGAAAACTTTTTTTTTTGTGCGATTCCCTTACAGCCGATTATTAGTTACTCAGTATCGAATTTTAACGCTTGACAGAAATGGAGCTTCTTTGTGTACCAACATTTAAAAGAGAGTACCGAACTACAAATACTGAACGGATGAAATGTGTTATTTTTTACTTTCTCTCTCTCTCTCTCTACGTATTTCATTTAAAAGATATTGTTGTACGCGCTACAGTTTTAGCAAAAGAATCGACAACTTTCATAACTTATTCCATTAATTCTTTAAACAAACACCGTTCAAAAGAGGTTAAATACAATTTCAAATTGTATCTTATTACATGCGATTAAAATTTTCTTTTATAATTAAGTTCAAGGGGGAAACGTCCGTTCATAAAACTCCTTTCTAGCAAAGCCAACAAATACATACGATATACAAAACACCGAGAAAGGAAAGCACCAATTCTAAAGGGTTGTTCAGCGGGGACAAGAGGAGGCCAATTCTTCCAGCGGAGTCAAGCGGTGTGGACGGGAGGTAAAAAAGTTGATCCGCCCAGCGGAAGCAACTCCTGTTTCATCGAAGATTTTATTGATAGGGAGGTTAATATTACAACAGACAATCTTAATTAAGATCTCTGCCTACCTTTTAAAAATCTTTTTTAAATCTTTAAACTCTTTTATTCTTTTTTTTTTTACCTTTAGAATACATGCACCTACTCTGATTTAACATACGTGATGTAACAGAACATTCAAGGACTAACGTTTTATTGCTTCCTCTTAGAGAAATAAAGACAAATACCTTAGTAAAAAAAATCTTAACGGAAAATCTTTCACCGTTGAAAAAAAAGTCTAACTAAATTTCGTCACAAATAATCTTTATATTTCCATCAATTTTTCAGGGCTCAAACTTTGGCTGATGTATATAAATTTCAAACTATCTGGAAGTAGTTTGAAATCTGGAATCTTTGAAATTCTGGAAGTAGTTCAAACTATCTGTAATTTATGTTTGGAAGATTTATCATCTGCTATTAAGGGATTTATAAATTATAACATTACGGATCTAAAGTGAAATCGGTTTGAATTATGTTGGCACAAAGTGTTTCACTATCAAAAAGGAAGAAATTTTTTCCTCATATGGCAGATAACTACCCAGGATTCGACATTTGTTCACCATTGTTTTAACACTTGTTTTCATTTGCAAGGCCAGTCCGAGAGGGAAGAGTTTAGCGGTACAGGTGACAAAGGTTTCCTCCGCTGCTGGAGGATTTTGTAAAATCGAAATGGATCAATTTCCTGTTATTTTTTTTCCATTTTTAATCCGAATATGTGTGTGTTCATTGCTATCTTGCATTATTGTTGATTAATAAAATCTAAATTTGTCGATTTTTTTCTCCATTCAGGATTGCAATATGGCAATATTTATAAGTCACCATGCACATTGACGGATGTGGTTTTTAATCACTAGATCTTTTGAATTGCAGATAGGGCATCCAGGGATTGTAAAGATTCTAGTGCGATAAAGATGCTCTGCCAGGTAGTCATGACCCGTCATAAAAGGGAATTGAGCGACAGCTGATCACTGTGGACTGTTGGGAATTGTCAAGAAATCTTCAACTTCCCAACGCTTTAACTTTATTCTATATAGAATTAGTAATTTATAACTTTTATAAATTAACTGCATGATATGTAGCCTTATAAAATGGAATGAAAATGCCAAAAATATAGTTTGAAATTAGCCTTAAGTTCCTTTTTACGACACCGTCGGCCTACTCGTTCCCCAAAATACCATAGTGGTTAGTATCCATTGTAGCACGACACATTTCATCCTTAAAAACAGCTCCCTCAAAAATTATATAAAAATAATTAATTAAAAGTAATTTATCTGATTTGAATCCAAATTTAGCAGTTCTGGAAAACATACTAGTGGCATCAATAACCACCGAAACGGTAGAAAGATCTTTTGCAAGATTGAAAATAAAATGTACTTCAGGTCTTGGATTAGTTGAGAATGGCTAATACCTTCAAAGTCACTTTATCTCTCAAATCTGAATTAGCGAAAAAAGTAAATTATGATGATATTATCAACTAATTTTTAATAAAACATGAAAGGAAATGAAGCAAAATAATATTTTCTAATAAATATAGGATGTATTTATTTCCTTATTTAACTTTGCAGCTATCTTAAAGTTTAATTAAATAGTCAATAAGTTCAAAACTCCAGATGATAGTTTTCTCTAATTGAATCTCTGTTAACCTTAATAGAATGCATAACATGGTTATATTCTGAAAATTCATGAAATTACTTCAAACAGAATGTAGTCCCAGGATGATAGAGATTTTTCTTATTTAGGATCATCCTTTTTGTCCCCCCCCCCCCCCATTTTTCTCAAATATCTAAATAACAGCTATACCATGTTTGGTACAGCATAGCCATAACTGATCTCTTGCGCCATTAAAACTCCACCATCACAATCTCTATTTTCGACCTTTCTTTTTATCAATCAATTACCCTTTTTTCAATTTTTTCGAACTTCTAGGTAATAGAAATACGCTGCTTGATGCAACATGACCCTATTTGGCTCTTGTACCATAAATCTCTACTTAACTCACACTCACACAAACAGGATGAAACTCAGAGGTAAAGCACAACAGAAAAATTTAAACCTTGCATTGTCTTAAAATTAGCATATCAAACAAATTTGAAAATGTTGTAATAAACAACACTGTAATAAGGCACGTTTTCTTCAGTCATAAATGTGAAAAGGGTATAAAATCGAAATTTTGCATAACTTGGGAACAAAACACAAGTTTTCCATTCAGAGAAAGAGAGTTTGTGATGACCGATTTCTTCAAAAACATTCAGTTATCCCATTTCGGTGCAGAAAAGCGGATTTTTAAGGAAAATATATAAGAAACAACTTCACACATTGGATTGTGTGAATTAAATAATTCACGGTTAAATCTCATTAAAGATTATTTAATTTTTTTAATTGAAAACAATTCTTTAATTTCTAAGTGTATTCATCAGATTCGAAAGTTTTTTAAATGTGTGCATATCAACACTCAAACGAAAGAAACATTTCTGGGAATAAAATTTATTTCGAATAAGAAATAAAGTCCAACTATAATGACAAGTAGAGAAAAAGTTGTTGTAGGAAGCAAATGAAATGCACTTTTTTGCGTCCTCCGAAATATTTATCCTTGACCCTAATCAAGTATTTTTCAACTTAGAAAAATATCACACACCTGTTTGCGTCATATTAAAGGTTGAGTATTATTCATACTTGAAGCGATATTCTCCAATAAATAGTCTTCAGATTTCTAAGCCTTGAGTCATTCTGATTATCTTTTTCTTCGATTATCTTGTCTTGTGAAAATAGCTTGTTTTCAAAGAATTCTTTGAATTCTCATTTTTCTCATGCAATGATTTTACTCGGCAGTATATAGATAATAAAGCAAATACTGCGTTATTCGAAGTGAATATTCCGATTTCAAAATGTTATTTTTTCATAAATAAGCGACACAGAATGATGAGATACACATGAATACAGAGGGAAAATATAGAAGTGTTTTTTTTTACAAATGTTCCACGTAACTTCCCTTAGTTAAACGTATAATGTCAATTCGACGTGTAAATTCCTACCAAATACGTTGAAGAGTGTTAGTGGTAATTCATTGTACAGCAGCAGGAATACGTTGTTTAAGTTCATATAAATTTGTGGTAAATAGTGGCTCATATACTTTATCTTTTACAAACCCCAAGAGAAGATATCGCATAGGATCGTATCAGGTGATTTGGGTGGCCAGCCGTGTAACATTGAGTCATCTGGTCCACTGTGACCGATCTAACTGCGAGGTAGTTCCGGGAAAGCTTCTAAAACAACTTTCGTGAAATCGCTTCACGAAGAGCTCACGAAAGACTTTTATTGTTCACTATATGAAACTTCCCCATTTTTTCTTTGTGTCCATGTATTACTTGTCATTCTGAGTCGTTTAATTTTGAAATCGATTGATTCATTTGAATAATACCATACATGTTTATTTGATATGTGGAACCTGAGTTTGCAGTATCGAAATTTTTTAACCTGGACTGACATTTCAGACTGCTGCACAGGGGTTTCAATAGTAAATATCCTATCGGTTCGTAGTTGTTAATGGATTTTACCAGTAATAATTCGAGATAAAAACCAACGTTTTTAAAAACAATGTTTTTTATTTGGTGGCAAAGTTTATTAAAAAAATTATTAAAATATTAGTTAAAACTGGTCGCAAATATCTAAATATTACATTGTTAGGCAAGTAAGAACGGTTTCCAAAATTTCAGAGCTCTAGCTTGATGGGAAGTTGGTTAAATTAACAATAGAAAATTTGATGACACACTGATACACACGCAGACAGACACACATCAAGTGAAATACATAAAAACGTTAAAACTAGCTAAAATTAATTAATTCATCCGGTAAATTAAATGGTTGGAATGCAGTTTAACCCAACCACCCTTGGCGACAAGAACTATTTGGCAGTATTTTGCCAAATGTTACGGACTTAACGTTCAGGCAAAAAAATATCGCCAAGTTTGGTGCCAATTTTTGAGATCGCGCCAAGTGGTTGGGCTAAACTGCATTATTAAAGAAAATATTAGTTAAAGCTTGTCGCAAATGTCTAAATATTGCATTGTTAGGCGAGTAAGAACGATTTCCAAAGTTTCAGAGCTCTAGCTTGAAGGGAAGTTGGTGAAATTAACGATTGAAAATTTGATGATACACACCAAGTGAAATACATAAAAACATTTAAAAAAAATGAAAAGAAAAAGAAATCGATAACCAGCCAACATTTCCTGTTCCAGAAGAGAAGTGATGAAACGGAAACTATGAGGAAGGCTTCTTACGAACTTTCTTTGTTACTGGCTCGCAATAAAAAGCCTTATTCTGACGGAGAAGAAGTAAAAAAAAATAGCTAGTTATATATATATCATATTAATATATGCCCAAAATGCTAGTGATATAAATGCCCAAAAATGTGATTTTTAAAATAGCTTTGTCTCGAAAGTATCGAATAGATAATAAAATACCGTAATGCGTCGTATAGATTACATGGGCCAGAATATTAGCGCATGAACTGTATTGTGTCTGGATAACAATATTGCATATACTTATCACTAGCTTTGGATGAAAGTTGTGACATCACAGAGCATGCGCAAATAATCATGTTTGTGCATTATACAAACGATACATCGTGGAAGAACTTCTGGATTTGCGCCAACTAGTTTTACCTTCAGGCGATAATATTTTTAAGGATATTAAAATTACAATTGAAGTTAACAAAAGTATATTGGGCAAAACTGGATTGTATTTGCGTTGATGGAACACCTTCCATTGTTGGTAGGGTAAAAGATCTTGTGACATTTGTCGAAAATAATTTGGGAAGAAAAGTTTTTAAATATTACTGTATTATCCATTAAGAAGCTTCATGCGCCAAGAACTTAAACTTATCTTCTGTTGTTGAATCTGTAGTGACGAGTTTTGCTCTTTGGAAAAATGTTTATATTCGATAAATAAAAAAAAAATTGCCAAGTACAGAATAATAAAAGGGATATGTTCAAAGAATAATATAGTTCTTAAATTTTTTATGAAGATTTTCTTAGTATTTCAAGGATATGAGTAGAAAATAAAAGAGGAATTGTGAGTTTTAAGGACAGAAGATTAAGTAATTTATTATTATGCAAATTTATTCTCTAATCCGATTCAAAAGAAAACTCGGGAAAAGAATAAGTATGTTTTGATTCAAATAGTAATAGATGTTCTTTTGAAAATTCCCTATCACCTTTTTAAATTTTTTTCCTAACAAAATAAACGAATATATTTGGATTTGATGAAACTTTCAGATAAAAATCTGCATTTGGTAGATAGGAAAGATAAAAAGGCAGATGTTTTATTAGAATTTAACAAGATACCGAAAAGTTTCTGCATGAAATCCTAGTCACGTTTTCGATGTGAATTTAACGTAATGTGAAAGGGTGAAAAAATATCTATCAATATTTTTTTTTCAAATCAAGAATAAGATTTTGAAAGCTCATCGAAAAAAAATCAAACCAAATGAATTCTTTAAGAAAATTCGGTTGTGAAAAGAATTACCCATTTATGATTCCTTTTAATAAAACAAATTATATTCAATTACTATCAAAACATATTTTAGATATTATTTTACATACAATTAAAATATTTGTATGAAATTAGCCTGATTGAGTCTTATAGTATATACTTTTAGAGAATTAACCATTTTTAATACATTGTTTGGAATTTCGTGTAGTAAACCTTTAATTATAAGAGAAAAATAATTGTACTTGTTTTAAATAATAAATTGGAATCCGACTTAAAAAGAAAATTTTTGAATGAAAATGTAAATAACTATTTAAGCCCTGCATATTAATTTGTCTTCAGTAGGTCGAATATCATTCCTCTTTTTCCTTCCATATGTCTCTTCAAAATCCGTGCAATAAATATATATATAAAAATCGCTCGTATATTAATGGGACCATATGATGCCATACCGTTTTGGGTACGATATGTTAAAGTGATTACAAAAAAAAAATGATGAAAATTGACTAAAAATATAAAACCTTTACATTTGAAACATTTATATTTACTCATATTCTTATAAATACGCACAAAATGAGTTCACCTAATTTCATATTACGTAATACATGTATACATTTTACATTGCAGGTATTTTAAAAAAAAAATATGTGTTCATATATAAATAATTCGAGATAAAAGCCGACGTTTTTAAAAACAACGTTTTTATATGGTGGCAAAGTTTATTAAAAAAATTATTGAAATATTAGTTAAAACTGGTCGCAAATATCTAAATATTGCATTGTTAGGCAAATAAGTGCGGTTTCCAAAATACACAAACAGACACATACCAAGTGAAATACATGAAAAACGTTAAAACTAACTAAAATTAATTCATCTGGTAAATTAAGTGGTTGGAATACAGTTTAACCCAACCACCTTTGACGGCAAAAATTATTTGGTGGTATTTTACCAAATGTTGCTATCCTGGTCCGTTTTATGGACTTAAAGTTCAGACAAAAAAAATCGCCAAGTTTGGTGCCAATTTTTGAAATCTCACAATGTAACTTTGCCTGGTTCAAAACTTTAAAAACTTTTTTCTCACATTTTAAAGTGCTCCATTGAACTGAAATTTTCTATACACGATTGCTTTGGATGAATACGATATTTTAACTATAATTAATAAAAATTAATTGATCAAAACTAATTATTTAAAAAATTAAATTTTATGCTAAGCTTTTCTCCAAGTCGTCAAATGGTCATCAAATTCGTCGTTTAGTAATATATGATATATGTATCATTTGTTTTGATTTTAGTTACATATAGCTTAAACATATTTAATTTAATAATATAATTTACTGTTTGCTTTAATTTTAATTACATTTAGTTACTTAGTTATTTAGTTACATTAGTTAAATTTTAATTACCGTTTTACGGACTTAACGTTCAGCCAAAAAAATATCGCCAAGTTTGGTGCCAATTTTTGAAATCGCGCCAAGTGATTGGGCTAAACTGCATTATTAAAGAAAATATTAGTTAAAACTTGTCGCAAATATCTAAATATTGCATTGTTAGGCGAGTAAGAACGATTCCCAAAGTTTCAGAGCTCTAGCTTGGTGGGAAGTTGGTTAAATTAAGGATCGAAAATTTGATGACACACACACACCAAGTGAAATACATAAAAACGTTTTAAAATACTGTACGGATTATATTATATCTGTCTCTTTATACTTTTAGTTGTTGTTATTTTATTTTTTCGTTTAATTCACTTTCTGTAGGAAATTTCTTTAATATATGAGGATAGTTACACACACACACACACACACACACACATATATACTTTCTCTTTTCATACTTCTGAAGTTAGTTAAATATAATTATTAACTACACTTTTTTTGCCCCACATTCTTTTCCCACGGGTTTCAGAAAGATACATTTTTTGTTTTAATCCTATAATTAGTTCCAGACTGTATACCATCCAAATAGTCAAGTATATTAGAGGGATATTCTGCTTGCAAAAAAAGTCATGCCTGACACAACTGAATTAGTAATTTGCAACTTGTATTAAATGCCGGAACAATTGTGTTTTAATACCTTTTCTACAATGTTGCCATTATGTAACTGTTACTCTAAAACAATGTTATAAGGAATTAATTGCAATAACGTCTCATTGTATTCAAAATGTTTCAATGCTTTTGTTTTTATGGTTGCTTTGGAGCCTCGGCGTTGCACAGAAATCTGAGAGAGCTATCAGATAATAAAAAAGACAGCGCACGCGGAAGGAACAACGGCTCGGCACAATTGAACATTGACCTTTCTGAACCTTTAAAAAAACGATTCTTCCAGCGGATAGCAGACTTCCGCTGAAAAGAGATGACAAAACACGCAGACGAAAAAGTTAAGTAAAGTCTAGGTGTAAATATTTCAGCATTTTCTTCGCTGTGGGACGTTGAGTTCTAATTCTACTGTTCTAATATTTTATTAACTCATGTTTGTTTCTGGATAATTGAATGCATTTTCTCGCTCCAGTGTTACTGCACACACAAAATATGTTAGCTTTCCTATTTGCAAATTATTTTCTTTCTTTATATATATTTCCAAATTTCTCTAGTACACTCGAACTCTTGTGATTCGAACTTTCATAAATCGAAATTTTGAATAGTTCGATAATTTTTTGCCGGGTCCCAAGAATTATGAATTAAAACAAGGAGAAAATTGTGGATAATTCGAATTTTATTTTCGATAGAAGGAATTTTTCGAACGATTTTTCATAGATAGTTACGGTAAAAACCCCATTTGGTGTAGCAGAAGCTGTGATGCACATAACATGAACTTCGACGGTTTATAGAGATTTGTCTTAAGTAGAAAATTATATTTTTTCAATACTTGATTGATTGGAATAATTTACAATAATTCAAATATTCTATTCAAAGAGTCAAGTAAAAATACGTGAATTTTTTGTAAAAAAACATTGCAACTTGTTATAATAGATATAGCAAAAATATTTGATACAATTGTAAAATATTGTTACAGTATATTATTATTGCCTGTATTGTAATATACATGTATTTTGTATAAAAACAGCTTGTATGTTAAATCTTCGATCGAAGCGTTGATTTTTTAAAAATTTTCCGCTTATCTCCAGGAAAACATACGAATGTATATATATATATATATATTTCGAATTTTTCTCTAGTTCTATCAGTTTCGAATTATCCAAGTTTGACTGTGAATCTAATATTTGGACATGAAATTAATTCTTCATTACGCAACGTTGCGGATAATTTTAATTTTAATATGGATAATTGGAAAACGTATTTACTCTGGATTTTTGTCTTGTCCCTTTCAGTTTCGAATTATCCAAGTTACTGTATATATAATATCTAGATAAGAAACTAATTCTTTTTCATTACATTATACTGTGGATAATTTTATAATGGATAAAACAATAATTGGGATTTTTCACGCAATTCCTTTTAGAGCATAACAGTAAAAACACAGAGTTATTTAAAATGAATCATCTTATTTAAAAATTCCAAATTTTCAAAAATGACCGATACAGAATTATAAGTAATACATGAACACAAAGGAAAACTGTGGAAGTTTTATATCGAGAAAAATAGAAGGCCCTTATGTGTTTTTCTCGAAGCTATTTGACAAAAACTATTCCAGAATTTTTCATCTACCACGCAGTTGGGTCGGTCGCTATAAACCAGATGACTTGATATTACACAGCTGGCCACCTAAGTCACCTGATATGCGATTCCTTTCTTTAAGGGTTTGTAAGACATAAAGTATATGGGCCACCAATATCCATCAATTTATGTGAACGAAAAGAACATATTTCTGATGCTGTACAATCCATTACCATTGCCACCTGACAATTGTTTAGCAGGAATTTACATTACGAATTCACATTATACGTATAATTAAAGGAAGTTATATCGAATACTTGTGAATAAACGTCAATTTTTTTTCTCTTGGCATTCAGGTATTAATTATCTTTTTATGTCGTTTATTTCTGAAAGTATGGTATTTTGAAATTGGATTCTTTTTGAACAACCTTGTAACTAATTCCTGAGACTTTTCAGCTGAAGCGAATTTTTACTTTAGCCGTGTTTCTAAGGGTAACGGGATGTTGCAATGTTCCTTTTAAGTTTGAAAAGTATACATTTCTTCCTTTATCTGGTAGGCTGTCATCATTTGCTATGACTCATAGAGGCATATAAAAATACACGATTTTTTGAAAATATTGTAACTCGATGACAGACTTTGTAAAAAATATCCGAAAAATATAAATACACATGTAAAAAAAAAGTATTTCTTAAAATAAACCTTGTATGTAAAATCTTTGTGTGATCGTGATGCCAACTTTTTTTAAATTTACATCTTCCCTTTTAGAAGAAAAAATGTAATTCGAATGTTTCTCTGACCCTTGGAGTTTTGAATTATCTAAATTTGACTGTACACATCTAATATCTAGGCAAGAAACTAATTATTCTTCATTACATTACAGCCTGTGGCACTTAGTCCATTTTGAAAGCTACAATTCTTATAGAAGAAGCCTCTTTATATAAAACAAACTCTCCCGAGGCCAATCTTAACTATACGTTCCATCACGTCTCGTGCATTGTAAGCCCCCTTAATAACGAATGCCTGCAACACGCGTGAACTTTAATCCCCTATCTAATATCTCACCCCGGATTGCCTCAGCTCCTTGAACAGACAAGATCGAAAAGAGGGAGACAAGAGATTGAAAAAAAAAAAAAAAAAATCGGTTTCTCAACCGTCTCTTCATAACTAGGACAGTTCAACACACGTGAGTCGAATGCTCATAACGCGGGGATGTGTGCAAGACCCTTTCCCCTCCCTCTGTGAATCGTCTGCCACTCCCTTTGGGGCCTGGTGTGTCAGAGACGGGCAAGATCATTAATTCTCGGAGGAGAGGATTGATTTTCAGTGGCAAAGAAAAGATGCTTTTGGGAGATATTTCTTTGTTAATTGCCTTCTGGGAAAGTGTTGAAAGGCGATATGCCTTAACTCGCTACGAAATCTAAGCGCTGTTTCTTCACGAAGAGTGCTTCCATAAATATGCGAAAACTACGTCTTACTTCATGTTCCATCTTCTTTCTTTTGGTCGGAAATGTCCTTTGAACTATGCTAATTAAGACATTCGTATCAGATCTTGAACTAAATGCATGTATTATTTGAAACAGAGACTCGTGTTGTATGCCCTCAGGAAAATATTTTTAAAGAAATTGATCCTAATTAATATATTTAATATCAGATGTAGCACGTGAAACGGAGATTAATTAAAACAGCCTTTATTTTTGTTGGTCTTACTTCTGAATGGATGCCGGACTTAAATACTTAACTGTTTTCCTTTTTATATCCTATGTTGTTGTAGTCCTTCAATAAAACTGGAATAATAACAATTATAAATCGGCCAACTTTACATTTCCGCACAGTAATAAGGAAAACTGAAAAAAATTGATCTAAAACTGTATCATGTTCGGCTCTTGCCCATATTTGAGTTAAAGATAAGTGATAAATACTTACTCCTTTTGGAGACAAGTAAGAAGGAACCAAAATACTCTACTAACGCTCTTAGTCACTTAGGGATAGTCTCTCTAGAATCTAAGTTAGAATCAACTAATAAATTCTTAACTTACTACTTCACTTCTCTCATTCAATTACTTCTTAATCAGCCGATTCTTTTTTTTTTTATCTTAATTCTTCAATTATAAAATCCATTTCAATCCACAAAACTAATAGAAGAGTTTCAATCCGAATCACAAACATCCGTCGACACCCACACAAGTCGTTATCTCTAACTCCTTTTCACTTTCCTTTCAATCTAATTCATTTACATTTCATTATCTCGAATTCAGTTTCCTTCATTATTCATATAATTTTCCTCATATTCGTTTTGATTGGGAAGAAATTGTAATTTTAGGCCATTCGAATTGATATGAAGTTTCCGAGGTTAATGAAAAGAAAATCACGAACAGCCCAATGTTACAAAGCTGCTGCATGATAAGAGGTGATCAGAAATTATTTCGCAATTATTTACATTTATGGAAAGGGAAAAATGTTCTTCGAATATCAATTTTTTTGGCATACCCAAGTTAACTTAGGCATGCTTGAGTTTTATTTTTAAATAGTTCAAAGCTCACCCAAACATATTTGAATGCTCATTATTGTTCTGTACATATTTTGCATACTTTTGAGTAAATATGGATGTGTTTTTGTACCTTTGAATAAAACTGAAATGATACGATTTAGCGGGTCAATGACTTTTTATAATCTTGTCTAAAGCAATAAAAGGTAAAAATAGCACCAAATATTTAGTAATTGAATCAAGAAAATTAAATAGAGGAGAATTTTGACATTTTTTAAAAGTTAGTTTGATGAGATATCAAAAAAAAAAAAAAAAAAAAAAAATGCTTGTTAAGTAAATTGTCACAAAATAGCTACTTCTACTAATGTTAAGGCTCCAGTCAATCACCCATTTTGATTTTGTGAACATAATTTTAATCCTAAGGAATTTCTACTATCCTCTTAGAATCTAAACTATTTTATCTATTTGAATGCAAACGAAATGGAGTGGATGCTTCCGAAAAAAATAATGAGAATTTCTGCTGAAGAAAATTTTACCTCCTATTTTAAAAAAAATAATTTTTACGTCCATTTAAATGACCCTTTTATGAGTTTTCTTACCTTTAAAATATTTTCAAAAATCGGGAAGGAAATGTAATTTCGCAGAAACTCTCATTATTTTTTGCTCTTTCGGATGTCCTTTGTTACATTCAAATAGATAAAATAGTCTATACTTGGGAAAGCGAGTAGAAGTTACTGAGCATTATGTTTACACCAACTTCCGCCGCCCGCCCCGGGGCCGGCGCTTAATTCAAATTTTTTTCTCTCATAAGAAAATCTTTTCATGGAAAAAAAGAAGATACTTCTTGAGTAAAAACATTAAAAATCTCATTTTTAACTTATCATTTATATCTTTTTTTACACTCAAAACTGTTCCGTAAGTAAATTATACGAAATGGATACTCTATGAAATATTTAAGATATAGAATAAAAGGTATATTACTTTCATAACTTTCTTTACAGAAGAAATTAAAAATAAATTGCAACTGTAAAGAAAACTGTCAGCCTTTTTTTAAAGTAATTATGATTCATTATTAACGTTGCTCTGAGAGACGACACGAACGGTATTAATGACGGACCTCGTAATTCTGAACCTCGGTCAAGTGACGAGGACGCCACCTGAGCTGGTATCATTTTCTTCAAGCTGGTCCTCCTGAATGGAGCAATCGGAGGACCAGGTTTAGTATGCATCAGCACCGCTATATGTAGAGTCTTTAGTGGCGTCGGGTCTCAAAACCACGACTAAATTAAAACCCCGTCGGGCGCAATTCAACAACCAATAGGCTACCGTGGTCATATATATTTTTTTCAAATTCATATTTTCGTACCATTAAAATTGCAATTAATTCATTATAATAATGTAGAAAGTTTATGATTATGGATTGCATTTCACATGCTTCTTTTATCAGCAACAGTTGCGTCAATCGACCTTAAATGCTTGCTGAAAAAAAATGTAACATGCGTGAAAAGTGGAAGTTTCATCGTTCAAAAATCAGCTGTGTGTTCTGAAACTATAAATCTATCAAACGCAGTTGGTAGCGAAGATTTTAACAACATGCAAATGGCTGACATCAAGAAATTGATGCTAGAAAGCCCTTTGGATGAGGATGATTTGAACGAATTTATGACAGTTTATGATAATAAAATAGTAGATAATGACGAAGTCAAAGATGAAGTTCAGCTATTAACAGCTGATTTAATTTGAGAGGACTTGAAGTTGCTACAAGTCTGGAACATTTTCTTACTCATGATCCTGAAACAAAGTATGCAGTTCAATTTCAACGTAATTTAAGTTTTGTGTAGCAGAATATCAAAAATTATATAAACAACTTGAGAACTCCTCCTCCCCTCCAAAAAACAGCTGCTAATAGCAAACTTTGTGACAAAAACAACAACAGGGGCCGTTTATAACGAATGAAATTCTTCATTTGAATCAAAACCGACAATTGTGTTAGACATATCTGACACATCTACTGATGATAGCATTTTTGATCCAGTTCGTAATAAACGCGCACACATGTTATCAAGTAGAGATGAATAGTAGTTAGTAGTTTTATTCCTACTTTCGATTAGCATTTATATATGTTGTATGTACCTATAGATTAAATTTTCATTCTACACTAATTTTTTAATTTTTTTAGAACTAAAAATGAATTGTTTTTGTTTTATAAATAGGTAATACGGATTTCTTTGTTATTTTTTTGCACGATTTTTTCATCTTTCACGATTTCTTAAATTTGAGGAACATATCCCCAAATTTACCATATGTCGCATGTATTTTTTTACACTGATTGTTTTTGCACGGTTTTCTGAGGAATGTAACTACCGTGTAAAAAAAAATTGGGTGTATATATATATTTATATGTAAATAGACACTCAATAGCGAAAAGAATATATATTTTTTCTTTAACAAAACTTGAAAATCTCAGACACAAAACTTAAAGAAAATATATTAAGTTCAAAACCAATGATTACACGATTTGCTCCAAAACATTTCCTCTGATAAGTCATATCCGCAATTTCTCAACCGCTATACTTTCACTGGTCCCTTAACGGTACCTCTTCATCAAAGGTCACCCACAGGACATTCATTCCTACCCATTACACACACGTTACATTTTTTTATAACAAAGTAAGGGTCGGGTTTCGTTACGTCTGAGGCCTGGAATTGCATGTTTGAGGGACTGTGGCGTAACTTGTTAAGAAAATCTGGAATGAAATAAATGAGATGGAAGGTTTTCTCCATAGAGAGTTGCGATATTCCCCTAACTTTTTAATTCCGAAAAAATGAAAGGTCTTCGAACTGTAGTTTCTTTCGATATGTAGGGGAGGAGTCACATTTTATGGAGCAACAGGAACTGCCCTTTCAAGGACATACTGTATCTCGTATAACTGAATCTGTCTCGAAAACGGTTCAATGTAGTTTCCTGCTGTCAAACCCTATCACACTAATGATTGGTTGCTAATGAAAAGATGTGTAGAAGGATGAAATTTACGCTGAAAAAGAGTGGGTTTCGAATAATGCAATTGGGTTTCGAAAGGATTGTAAAATCAAACAAGTTACTAAATAAATAACCGACAGTGGATTTTTTTTTTGTGAAATCAATATGCATAATTATTCAGTGGAATGTTAAATATAATGATGAATAATGTTTGTGAGATATAAGTATAAAAGAAAAAAAAGTACACAATGTGAGTGAGTGATGGTGTTTAATGGCACAGTAGTCAGATATAGCTGTGTTGCTCCGCACGAATTGTAACAATAATCTGACGTTTGAAATGAAAAAAAAGGTAAAAATTGGTTGACAAAAAATGAGGATTGAAAATAGAGAAGTGTCGCTAAGCTATCCCGGGGATTCATCACCCGTGCTTACCAAACACTGTAAATCTCAAGGGAAAGGAGAAAGATCACTAGGGTGCCCCGAATGAGTGATGTCCGTACTTACCTGAAGAAGGTAAGCCCCTGAAGGCAGTCACACAATACATGTGAACTATATTCTTGGTTATTTTGGGCTTTTATAGCTGGCTACGGACCTGGTAACTTTGAAACTATGTCAAGTGATGAGGATGATTCTTGAACTGAGAAAATAGTTTGGGGCGCTAATTTCTAGTTATCATCTGGACCGAGTGGCTAACCCAACACTGGAGCCCTAGCTAACTTCCCAAGCGAACTTGGTACTCATTTATCAACCCGCAGAGAGGAAGGGCTGGGTTGACCCATGACCAGTTAATCAAGCCGAAGCCGCAGTGATGGTAACGTTCGCAGTGAAATATAGTAACTGCTACATAACCGAGACCACTTAGTCTCTTAATACATCATTAAAATTCAAAACCTACATTTCCCCAACCCCCTTTCTAGCTTTTTAGTGTTGATTTTTATTTAATATAAAGGAACATCGGCAAAAAACCCACTTATAATTTTAAAAAAAATGCAATTTTGTGATCTGCCAGAAGTGATAACATAAAAGTGAACATGCTTTACCAACCCGAGTTAACTCAGGACATGCTTGCCATGTGGTCTTTACCAACCCGAGTTAACTCGGGTTGGTAAAGTATGTCCACATGGAAAATTAGGAAAATTATGTATGGCAAAATTTGTCATGCCGACTTAAAATTCGACAATACACTTGTTGTCTAGTATACACAAAACGCGCATCATTCGCATTATACGTAAGCATTACGTGAAAATATTTCTCTAAATGAAGCGTTATCACATGTAATAAGGCATTTGATAAATTGCATGAGATTTATTACGAGGATGGGATAACTTTTGGTGGGGATCAACGTGTGACGCTGGGCTATTCGCGATTTTCTCTTCACTAATCTTGGAGACTTTAATTGAGATTGATTGCTGTATATAACAATTTCTTCCCAACCAAAATGAAATGTGATTAGTTAAATTAAAGGCAGGTAGAAATAATGTGAAGTGGTTTAGATAGCAAAGTATATATACAAAGTGAAAGTGAGACGATTGAGTCGAGTGACACTAGCGTTGAGTATATGTCTTATAGGAGGTAGACAAGATCAAGAGTTGCTACGGACAGTAGTGAAGTTAGGAAATCAAGTCCACTTCAACTGTGAATGTTCGGTAAGATAATCTTAATTCAGTATTAGTCGAACGGGTAAATCTAACTAGGGTGTTATCTGGGAGAGCAGGAACACACATCAAATATTATATTGCAAGGTTATTGAATAAATTGTGAGATTAGTCTACTGTCTGGTTATTGACTTTTTAGTGTTAGTATATTTGATTGAGTTATGGAACAAGAGGCGAATAGGAGTATTTATTCACCACAAACGTATATATTTGGTTGAATTCCTTCGTGAAATCTAATTCGATCCGGTACAGGTATACCGGATGTGCGATAATGTTTCAGTTTACTAAACCCGAGATAATTAGGGCGAGAACTTTAAGTGGTTAATTTACCATATGGAAAGTCGATGGTACCGATACATTACCAAAGCGTTTTACGAGTACTCATCAAAGTAGCATTTGGCTAACACGAATTGACACTGTTAGGTTCGTGCACGTAATATTAATTCATTTTTTTCCCCTAAAGAAGTCTTTAAGAAGCTTTAATCCTTATCACTTACGAGGCTTAGAAAAAACTTAAGCACGGTTTATCTGGCACGTTCATTGCCTTGATATAGGCTTACGAAAAACGAATGCCATTGCTAATCGCATTTCATTTTCTGCACTGTCATTTCCCCGTTACTTTTTTCTTTTGTTTTCCATTTTTATGGCGAACACTTGGCGCAAATAAATTCAGTTCAAGCCAATTTCGTTATGTAATTTTCAAAAGTACCTACCCTCTTTTATCAATGTTTTTACATAAAGACGTTCTACATGCATTATAAAATTAGCTTAATTTTTAACGTTTAAATATGATTAAATGTCAAATTTAAGATGAATGAATTATTGTATCATTCAGTTAAAAGAATAAGTAAATATCTTACTTTTGTAATAAGAAATTCTATAATTCAAACTTTTGCAATTCGAAATTGTGAATGCTCTTAATTTTTTGAATCCGAAAGATTGAATAATTCGTAATTAGGAATAATTAGAACACTTCAGATTCGAAGTTGTGAACAATTCGAACTTTGATAATTTAAAATTGTAAATGATTAGAATTTAAATTTGGATAGTGCGAAATTGACTACCGGTAAAATTCCCTATTTAGTGCGACAGAAGCTATGATACATGTATTGATACGGTTTTTGGAAGGTCAATTTCATACAGAATATTAAATGTTTTCATCATTTGATAAGTTGAAATAAAATTCACAAGTCTCAAAGACTATATTCAAAAACACAAATAAAAATACTCGACTTTTAAAAACGTTATACATGTAAAAATATATGATGTAATTGAAAAATGCAAATGAGTTCACTGTAATATATTACATGCATTTATAAAATAAAGCTTGTGTGTTAAATATAGAACCATAGAGTTAATTGTTTTTTTAAAAAAATTATCCCTTCAACTTAGGAAAATATATGTAATTCGAATCTGATCCGTTAAGAAGCGAATATTCAAGTTGTTTGTACTGGATTCAAAACATTTTGGGGGCCGCGGTAGCCTAGTGGTCAAGATCGTGGACTAGCGGCTGGTGGTTATCGTTCAGTCGCGGGTTCGATCCTTGGCCGCCAAAGACCCGCCGTGTAGCCGGGGCTGATGCACGTTAAATCTGTTCGGGGTCCAAAGTCCTCCCGTTGGCGTGGTGTGGATGTTAGGAGAGGGGGTGCCAGCTCAGGTGTCGTCCTCGTCACTTGACCGTGGTTCAAAATTACGAGGTCCGTCGCCAATAGCCCTCGTGTTGCTTCTAGTGCGACGTTAATAAAAACTAAACTAAACTAAACAAAACATTTCAGACGCTTTTAAAACCCTTTAGAGTTTGTTACCATTTCTCATTCACTCGAAAATATTTTATTATATATTTTTAAAATATTTCAATTTATCACATGATATTTACGTTCAGAAATATTTCAGAAACTGAGTTTCTTAAAAAAATTATTCAAGTTGTTCAGTTAATGAGCAACTTGAACGAAAGGTTAAACAGAATTTGAAAGGGTTCATCGTTTCTTCACCATCAATAGTATTAAGCTGATCTATATTCAGATAACATAGTTTCTTTTCATCATAAAGTAATTATATTTCTGATAGAAACATATATCTGACTTTTCCAAATTATTTATCAAATTGAACTGATCTCATTAACATTATGATTCATGGCATTAATTGCGTTGCAATATTATTAATCTTCACTTATAGTAAGATTTCGAAATTTCCCCTGAATAAAAAAAAATGCTAATTTTTTCGAATGAATGTTTAATATACTTATGGAGCATCTTATTTATTGCTTTTCATCATTTCTTGTGTTACTATTTTTTAATTTATGAATTAATGAAAACATGCCATACATCAATATTTAAATTGGTTGTCATGCGTAAATCTGTGCATAAAAAATATGATTTCCGAAACTAATTTCTCTTTTGATGTGAAAAACTATCCTCACAGCTCTTTCACAAGAAATAATCTTAATAATAATATTTTTTTCCAAGTATTATCGCTGTACCATTAAAAGTTTTTTAAAAACTATTATCTCTCTCTCTTCGCAGTATTAAGATAAGAATATCAATATAATCTTATTAGATAACTATTATAGATAAAAATTGAAAATAGGAAAGTGAATGTGATAATACAATAATCAAATTTAACTATAAGGGAAAAATTATAAATTCAAAAAATTGAAGTGAATTAAAAATAAATAAGCAAAAACCAGAAAAATAAATAAAAAAAAAAGTTGTAGAAATTAAAAATTATATAGAAAGGTCGTGCAAAGCTTAGAGAAGAGAGAGTCAAATTTGTTTCTCATTACAATTTAAAAACTATTTATAGAAATACCGATTGCATTACAAATTAGGAAAATTTTAAAGATGCTTTTAAATATTATTATACTCATATTAAATTAAGGCAAATATTTCACAAAAGTTGCTTTTTTAGTTTCTATCAGGGTAAAAAACAAACAATCATTTCCTAAGAAAATATCCTCACATAAGGTACTTTTTAAAAATTTATCTATCTATTTTCCATTAACAAATCGCCATTAATTTAAAGTTCGATATCATGTTAAGATTAATAATTTCTTAGAATATAGAGAGAGCGTTTCTCACAAAGTTATTATTCTCATCAAAGCATGCGCATTCTAGGAACACGAAATGCAAACATTTTCATGTAAACTAATGATATACGATGATAATTCTTTGCACTGAAATAAGTCTGACCTTATAGCTCTTTATCTCAGTCTATTTGAATTGTTAAATTCGAGAGCATTTTTTTGTTTGTTTATAACGCTCCTTCGTTCACAGCAACTGCCATAAATTACGAGGTTCCGATTTAAAATTAAATTTCCCTTCTCATCAGAATAATTAAATTTAAAAGAGCAGAATTAGTTATTTTTTCATAATTATTAAAAAGCTGTCAAAATTTACGTTCAAGGCACAGAAAGGCTGGGATATCAGCAGAGGGAGGAACTGCTGATATCCCTGACCAATGCGAATTTAAAGTGATGATAGACCAAATTGCCATTGGACGCCCCGGAAGCAAGCTAACGAAGCTCCTACCTCATTGGTCAGAGAGCTAAAAAGGTCTTCGTCACTACCAAAGAAAACACAGTTGAAGATCCAGAAGTCTTTGTTTGTGTAATCTGGTAACATTATTTTAAAAATAATTGTGTCAATATCAAATAGAATAAATTAATTTCTTTACATCAACACAATTGAAGATTGATAATTTAATCGTTTTCTTCATTCCTGATTCTTTAAAATCTTTAATATATCTCTGTTGACCGAATGGTCACGGTTCAAAGTTGGTTCAATCCATCCTTATTCAATATTTCTAACAATATAAAAAAAAATTTAAAGTCAATTCCTACTTAGGTCAACAAAGAAACATTTTATTTTAGTTACTTTTTATTAAATAATTACAGTTAATATAAATATGTATATACATATGACAGAATCACAATGTTAAGTGGCAAAAGAAATATTTTTCCAGCGATCTACGTCACTGACGGTATTTATTCTTAAATTTATATTCTGCTAAATATCTTATTTAAGAGAAATTTTTTTTCTCCCATATAAAATTAAAATTAATTATTTGAAAATCAAATAAAAAAAATTTACGCTTCGACGAGATTCGATCCGAAGGTACGAAGATTCTATTCTGACTCTACCACCTTCGCCATTTCAAGACAAATTACATAATAGAAGTATTGGCTTGTTTCTTTATTCATCTAGTAAATTAAATGGTTGGAATGCAGTTTAGCCCAAACACCCTTGGCGACAGGAATTCTTTGGCAGTGTTTTGCTAAATGTGGCTACCCTGGTCCGCTTCGCGGTCTTAACGTTCAGCCAAAAAAAAAAATCGCCAAGTGTGGCAATTTTTGAAATCGCGCCAAGAGGCTGGGCTAAACTGCATTTACTCCAATTAAATTTAATTAATATTTGAAAAAACTGTATTAACATCAAGTGTCATCCATTACAAGTTTTAAAAAATGTATTTGAACATGAGCGGATGAACAAAAAGTATTTTATTAATGATTGAAAATTTGAATAAGATAAATATTGGGAGAGTGTGAGCTAATAGTAGGAAATTAAAAAGATCCCGACTCCCTGGGCGTATACAGGTGCTGACTTTTTTTTTCTTTACTCTTTTTATCGTAAACATGTCTAACTTCATTGCGAACTTCCTATTACTATTTCTAATACAACTCTCCTACAATAACACTCTTTGCAGCTTATAAATGTTATCACATCAAGTCTATTCACTACATTTCAATAATTCATTACAAATATAGATAAGTCAAGCTTCATTTATTAGAATAGGCTCTGAAATAATAATAAAAAAAAACGTCTTATAAAAATCTCGAATGTGATTAATCGAAGGGAAATACCGTGAGTACCCTGATATGAATTATTTTTTTTTTTTTGTCTCAGGAAAAATCAATAAAGCCTTTAAAGTCATTTTTTGAAACACTCTTCTCCTAATTCTCAAGAAATAGGTGAGGGGGGGGGCTACTTTCACTTTACATCGACGCCCTATTTTAGGATAAAAGACCTTATTTCCAAAGTCGAGAGCTCATTTCCTTAGGACCGTTTGAGTGCCCCTTGATATATGTATATTGCAGTTTGAGAATTTCAGATAAATTTTATTGCCCCTGAAATAAAAACATCCATTTCCCCCCACATAGCTTTTATCAATGCAATATTCATCTGGAAGACGCCTCTGCAACATCACTGGGTAATCAGAGCCGCATTCCTGTGAAGTGGTTGCGAAGTCTCTCGAGATTAGTGGGGGAAGACGGGTGCACTATTTTAATGAAAATCCTCGTGGAAAAAGTCACACAGTTCACAATCAGCTGCATCCATCACAGATTACAGTTGATTAGTCACAGACCGCTTTCTCTCAGCCGCAAGAGAGAGTGTGATGTAACACATATTGCGACAATACTCGAACATGACATGCTTTAGAGTGAAACGAAGTATAATATCGTTCTAACTATGGTCTTGCTATGTGAATGCATTGAGCTTTTGAGGAGAACGTCTAGGAAAGATTAGTATTGTTAAGTTACAGAAGATAGATATACAAATGATAAGACATGATTTTATGTTATGAAATAAGTGGTCACCTTACTTTTTAGTTCTTAAGACACACCCTAAAAAGAATATTTTAATAAGGTTCCCTCTGCCAGCTATTTTAGATTCGTAAGCTTGATATTAATCCTGATGAAATTTCTTCAAATCTAGAGTATTTAATTTATTTGAAAGTAATTTAGTTTCTCCGAAAGAGCAAAAAATTGTGAAGGTTTCTGTGAAATTGTAATTTTTTTTCTTCGATTTTTGAAGATCGGAGAACTCACAAATGTGTCATTAAAAAAGACGTATAAATGAAACAAATTGTTCTATACAAGGTTTTGAAAACTGCAAATTTAGCTATCAAAGGTGCTAATATTTTTTAAAAAATAATTATTAAATTATTCATTTGAATGTTAGAATTAAAACAAATTATAAAATATAGAAGAGAACAATAACACTTTCTTGACATATTAAAATTAACGCAAATGATAAATTATTAAATTGAATATATTTTAAGTTAATTGTAACCAGTACTGTCATAAAATGAAAATAAATAATGCTATATGTATTAATCTGTATTTTTTAACACTAATACTTCAGTGTGGCGACTGCAATTCAAAGTGAAACGATTGTGAATTGGTTGGATTAATTGATTGCTTTCAATAACATCGCACTCAGAAGCCACACGAAGGCTATCGGCGACGGACCTCGTAATTTTGAACCTCGGTCAAGTGACGAGGACGACACCTTAGCTGGTACCCCTTTAACCTAACTTCTACACCACACCAACTAGAGGACTTTGGGCACCGACAGATTTCACGTGCATCAGCCTAGGCTACACGGGGATCTTTTGCAACCAAGCATCGAACCCGCGACTGAACGAAAACCGCCAGCCACGAATCCAAAATCATGACTACTAGGCAACCGCGGCCTCGACTTGTCTTTGGAACATACTCAAGAGTCTTTTTTCCCCCTCCAGAACGTGAAATGTGTAGTCAAATCACTTTCCCTTTTACTTTGACCCAGCGGTTTCCTTTTCATTAGAAAATGTCTTCTTTATTGGATAATCAACTGCTTTGCAAATTTAAAACCATTTAATGGTATTTCACATTTTTCTTTACATACTTCTTTGTATAGTATACAGTGACCGCGGTAGCCTAGTGTCATGGTTTCAGACTCGTCGCGGGTTCGAGCCTTGGCCTCAAAAGACTCGCCGTGTACCCGGGGCTGATGCATGTTAAATCTGTCGGGACCCGAAGTCCTCCAGCTGGCTTGGTGTGGAAGTTGGGACAGGGGGTGCCAGCTCAGATGTCGTCACTTGATTGAGGTTCAAAATTACGTGGACCGTCGCCAATTGCCCTCGTGTTGCTTCTAGTGCGATGTTTATAAAAACCAAACCAAACTTGTTTCGTATACAATCATTAATTACCCAAATTTCCAGCCCCTAAAACAGTTAGAAAACATTTTGCAATAATCATTGTCTTTTTCTATCAGAGACCGTAAACTTACGCAGTACCTCTATTTTACATTATAAAAAATACATTTATCTCTCTTTATAAGAGATAACAACATGTATTCACAGCGGAGCATTCCGAATTTTATACCGTTTATACATGTCTTCTCCGTGGAGCTTTCCGATTTATATACCATTAATACATATCTCCGCATCGGAGATTTCGGATTCTACCTCGTACGTACACGGATCCGCAGGGGAGATTTTTGATTTCTATACCATATCATTAAAACACGTCTCCGAAGCTGAGATTTCCAGTTTCCTTACCATGAATACGAGTCTCTATTGTGGAGTCTGTAGAAGCTAAGATTAAGTGGCACTGATTCTAAAAGCGTAAAAATTTTGAGAGTGGGATATTACTCAGACACTGTCATTCGATCAAGTTTCGTTCGTACATCACTGATAATCCTCTGCATTGACAGAAATTCAAACCGCGCGAGAAACGTCTCTTTTTTAAATTCCTACTATTAGTTCATACTCTCCCTATATATATATTTATATATCTTGTTCAAATTTTCAATCATTAATAAAGTACTTTTTATTCATCCATTCGAGTTCAGACACATTTTTCTTAAACTTGTAGTGAAGGACACTTGATGTTAATACAGTTTTTTCCAAATATTAATTCATTAAATTAATTTCAATTGGTAAAAATGCAGTTTGACCCAACCACTTGGCGCGATTTCAAACATTGCCAAACTTGGGAATTTTTTTTGGATGAACGTTAAGACCACGAAGCGGACCAGGGTAAGCACATTTGGCAAAGTACCGCCAAATAATTCGTCACCAAGGCCGGTAGGGCTAAACTGCATTCCAACCATTTAATTTACTGGATGAATTAAGAAACAAGTCAATGCTTCTTCTATGTCATTTGTCTTGAAATGGCAAAGTTGGTAGAGCGTCAGCGTAGAATTTTCATGCCTTCGGGTCGAAGCATAAATTTTTTTTATTTAATTTTCAAATAATTAATTTTAATTTCATATGGGAGAAAATTTTTTTCTCTTGTATAAGATATTTAGCAGAATATAAATTTAGGAATAAATACCATCAGTGACGAAGCGTGTAGATCGCTGGAAAAAAATTTCTTAG
The DNA here is from genome assembly GCA_019974015.1 of Nephila pilipes. Lineage (NCBI taxonomy): Eukaryota > Metazoa > Arthropoda > Arachnida > Araneae > Nephilidae > Nephila > Nephila pilipes. The sequence continues at coordinate 11,760 of BMAW01108909.1, read as the reverse complement.
TTGTAATTATCTAATAAAAAGTAAATAAAATATATCTTTGTTGACCTAAGTAGGAATTGACTTAATTTTTTTATATATTACTTGTTTCAATATATGTTATCAGAGTTTTAATAAATTTTATTACAATGCTGAAAGGATAAATTTTGAGTTGGAAGATTTAAATGTTTTGTCTCATTTGTTTCCAAAGTGTGCACCGCAGCGTTTTTGCATTACGGAATTTCGTATTTTTATCTTTTTCGTATTTTTATCTTTATTAGTCGTGGTTTAACAAAGAATAGGATGCCATGATAACTCAAAAAAGGGTGCCATGAGTTGAATAAGTTTGGGAACTACTGGTTTAGCTATTGACTATATATTGTGAGTGTGTGCTTAAAAAGTTTGCTGCAGTTTGATTAAGTGTAATAGTAGATTAAATTTTTACCAATTTATTAAAATTTTAAGAAAAAAAATGAATAAATTTATATACAGCAGGAATGAAACACTTTTGCATTCTTTGTTTTCCTGGATTTAGAGATAAACCGGTCGCTAAAGGCAAAGCAAAAGGTAAGATGAATCACAAATTGCAAAATATCTTGGAAAATATGTATCCGGAGAATTAATGACTCAGAAAAATGTTTCCGAAACCACATTTTTCTAATTGAAATTCTGTCTTAATTAGTTCGCAATCCGTGAGGGCACGACCTGATGAGAGTTGCAGCCACCTGCCATAAAAAATATGGATATCTTTCCCCTTTTACTTTATTTTTTGTACCCCCTACAGAGGGCCTCACAGACAAGCAATAAGTAGAAGTTGTAGTTGATATCTGATAAGAGGAAGTGGTTCGCGGGTACAAAAGTCCTCCAAGACAAATCTGGCCCAGGGGCGGGACGACCGACAAAAATGAAAGGTTCAATCAACCACTATAAAGGATCAAGGCCGTTTGTACTTCTTTTTCTTTTCATTTATGTCTCGCTCACGAAAAAATGGCCAGATGGGAGATCTTTTGACAGCGGCACTTTATAGCTCATATCTCTCAGCGTTCGAAGATCAGCGAGGACCAACGAGAAGGGTCAATTGGACAGAAATTTCCCAATTTTGAACAAAGGATTCGATTGGACTTCAAGGGCATGATAGAGTTTTAGAAACTTTTGTTCGTGACCGTGTTGCCGCCGTGAAAAAAAAAAGCTTTATGTCTTTTTTTTTTTGAGTTGATTTATAGCATACCAAACTTATCATTAATCGTTTTTGTTTACATTTTCTGGAAAGTTTAAAGATGCGTTTCACAAGGACGTTAAAACGTTTACTGTACATTTTTTTAAAGTTTAAAAACAGCCTTACCTACTTAAGGTTCTCGTCTACCGGACATTTTTTTTTCGTGTACGTAATGTGAATCCCATGGAATTCTCCCATTTTTATTATTTGATCTTTTTGAATGCAATAAAGTGCATCTGAAAGAGCAAAAAATAATGAATGCTTCTGCTGTGTGTTACTGATAGTATTTTTTTTTGACTGCTTTTATCGTTCTTCACTGTATTGGGCTACTCGTCGACTCATGACTGAAAGGTCAAAAAAGGATAAAAAAAATAGGATAGGATAAAAAAAAAATGAATGCTTTGGCGAAATTACCTTTTTCCTCGAATTTTTAAAAATATTTTTAAATACTTTTTAAAACCAAAAAAAAAAAAAAAAAAAAAAACTAGCAAACGAATAATTTAAATAGGTGTTAAAATATTTTTAAACATTGGAGGAAAAAAAGTAATTCCACCTAAGCTTTCGTTATTTTTTGCTCTTTCAGATGCACTTTATTTCATTCAAATAGATTAAACAGTAAGAATTTGAGAAGAAAAGTAGAAATTCCATGCGATGAACATTACATATACGAAATCAAAAAGACATGTAAATGGGAGCCTTAAGTGTACCAGTACATTTGAGGAATTGTGGTATATCATATTTAAGACTCCTTGTTTTGTGATATACGAGTATATTTTTTCAATTATTAGTAGAGCTTAAATTTTTTGGTACTTTTATATTTCACCGGCGCAGGCGAAAAATTGCCGGAAATGATACAACCGACGCCAAACGGAAATAAATTTTTTTATGTGTATACCGCGTGTTGTCGCCAATAAAGTCTACTTGGCTAGATTTGAGTAGGTGAAATGGAAAAATATCGATTTTTGTGTGTGCCAGATAATATTTTACTTATCCTATAGATCTATAAAAATGATTTTTTTTGTCAATTTTTTTTTCGCTCTTTGGTGAATGTGGACATGATTTGTGAGGAATATTTGCATTTAGGTACCATTAAGAAAAACTGTTACACAATATGGCTTCAAAATTTTTATGTTTCTATAAAGGGTATTTATACATATAGTGAACCAAAAGTATTTTATCTCTAAGTAATACCTAAGTTTTAAGAAATAATTTTTTGTATGAAAAAAGAAGAAAAAAATATTAAAATTTCGGCAATTACAAAGTTCTATAATTCTCTCAAAAAATATATATATATACGGCAACACCATTAAAAAAGTTAGTTTACAATATTCGGTATTTTTTCATTTCGTCTGCGCAAGCGATTAAGTCGCCAAAAATGATACAACTGACGCCAAACGGAATATGCGTATACTGTGTGTTGTCGCCAAAAAAAGCCTGATTGGCGAGATTTGTGCCGGCGAAATAAAAAAAAGTACTTAATACTTTATACAATGTTTTCCATACGAGGAGTGAAATATTTGCACATTTATGAAACGTTATTTTTAAAAATGGTACCTAGATGCAAATATATCTAAAAAATCATGTGCATATTCATCTTAAAGAGAAAGAAAAACATTTTGACGAAAATGATACTTTTATAGTCCAATAAAATGATTAAAATATCATTATTTGGCTCAAAAATCCGAAGTCCAACGAATAGTTTTTAAAGCATAAATGTCGCAAAAAGAGTCTAAATTCGGTGTTTTACTATCCCCGCATGTATCCTTAAATACTGTTTCGGTTATCCGGCAGTTAGTGTACTAGAGCACCGAAGGATTACCGAGCATATCGGAATACTGGAAAATCACTAATAATAACGCATTTTAAAGAGAAAATTCTGTCTATTATTGCATAAAAACTAATACAGTGCAGGTGAACAAAACGCGAAACATATGAAATAATTTAAAAAAAAATGTGCTGTTTTATATTGAAAGTCTACATTGTTTCATTGAAGTAAAATCCATGAAATAACTCCTGTAAGGTTTGTTTGCCTGTGTAACTAAGCCGTATTACTGAAAGGGCAAGAAAGGTGAAGTGCTAGTTTTTAGAGGTAGCACTGTAATAATAATGGATTATTTAAAATGATTCAGCCGATTTCAAAATTTCTTTTTTTCAAAAATAATCAACCCATATTGATAAGTAATTCATGAATACAAAGGAAAACTATGGGAGTTTTATATTGTGAACTATAGATTACTTTTAAAAGTTCTTCTAGATTCTGTTTCCACGAAAATTGTGTTAGAATTTTCCACGAAGTTAAACTGGTCGTAGTGGTACTTCCTGATATGGCCCAATACGTTTTCTTCCTTTGGGGGTTTGCAAAAGATAAAGTGCATGCGCTACCAATACACATAAATTTATGTGACCTTAAACAACTGATTTCTCCCGTTGTACAATCACCCATCGACGCTTCACAAGGTGTTATGCAGAAATTTACATATAGGATTGACAGTGTGTATATGTAACTAAAGGAAATGTTATATCGAACATTTGTAAAAACAACTTCTATATTTTCCTTTTGTTTTTGTGTGTTAACTATCATTCCGTGTTACTTATAAATAAGTTGACCAATCCTCCTCCTTTTGTAGGTTTTGTTCTTCTTCGAAAGGTGGGGGACGCGGTAGCCTTGTGGTCAAGGTCGTGGACTAGCAGCTGGCGGTTTTCGTTCAGTCGCGGGTTCGATCCTTGACTGCCAAAGATCCGCCATGTAGCCGGGGCTGATGCACGCTAAATCTGTTCGGGGCCCAAAGTCTTCCCGATGGCGTGGTGTGGATGTTAGGAGAGGGGGTGCTAGCTCGGGTGTCGTCCTCGTCACTTAGCCGTGGTTCAAAATTACGAGGTCCGTCGCCAATAGCCCTCGTGTTGCTTCTAGTGCGACGTTAATAAAAAACTAAACTAATCCTCGAAAAGAGTCCTCCAGTTTGATATTTTAAAACTTACCTGTTAATCTCTGTATTCAGAGATGCCACTCCAAACTGTTACACAAATGTTGAATACAAAAAAAAAAAAAACTTTTAGGATATTCAAAAGTTAGATGCATGTGACTCGCTTTAATAATGGCTTTAGAGCGCATTTTACAATTATTTGAGCATCTCCGTTCATTTTTTTAAAGCTTAAGCAAATTACCAAAAATTCTTGAATCCTTTTTTTCAGTTGTGAATTATCGGAGACATTAATGTATTTTGTGCATAATCAGGCCTCTATTTTCCACAAAACGATTCAAAAGATTAAAGGTGAACATATTTAAGCTGCAGAAGTTAGTCTGTTTTAGAACTATTTAATCCTTAAATATAAATCACGATTTAAAGAAAAATTTATTCCTTTAATAATAAAAAGAAAATTGTTAAACATAGAAGAATCAAATCCGAGCACATAACGGAAAAGTACACCAAAGAGGTTCAAAAATTATTCCAAACATCTTTCCAATATATCGAAGAATGGTCTGAAACGAATATCACAGGAAACAACAGTTTTCGATGTTTCTTGATTTGATTGCAAATAAATTGGGCAGATATTGAAAATTGTGTTGAGTTTTTATCGAAAGAAATGCCTGATATTAAAACCGATGACAATTGTCAGTTCGAAGAAATTAGAAAACTGACTGATTACTTAAATTCTGATAAATAAGAAGGATGGGAAAATCAACATGTTAAAATTGATAAAAGTTTGGTAGAAATATTTAACCATTTCAAAAATAAACACATTCAATTTGAAAATTTAGCCATTCTTGTTGAATTTACGCTGTGCTGCCCTGGAACTAATGCAGCAGTTAAAAGATTTTTTCCTCATTAGAAATGATTTTTGGACAGGTGAGAATTCACGATTGAATGTTGATACTCTAGCTGCAGCGCTTACCGTAAAACTCAATATGAAGGATATTTCTTGCTCCAAAATTTCCAATATACTGTTAGAAAATGATGTATTGACAAAAAATTTTCATTCAATGGAAAAATACTTGTTTAATTAAATAATTAAAAATGATCTAACCATTATTAGTGTTTTTATTTGCATTAATAAAATGTTTGATTTATTTACGCTGTACTTTTTTCTTAAAATTTTTCGTCCTCCTTTCCATTGTAAAAAAATTGGTCACCTTATAAATGAAAATATGTAATTTTGAAATCGGTTAAATTGTTTTGAATAACACTGATTTTTTTTCTTTTCTTATAACATAATTAGGACACTTTTTAAGATGGAAAGTTGATGAAAATATATTTGCTTAAATTCTGAATATTTTAATACCCAAAAAGTTATAAAAAAAAAAAGAAAGCGAGGGGAAATAGATGAAATTCCAGCATAAGCTTGACTATTTCCCGAGATTCTTTAAACGAATGCTGCAATAAAGAGATTAACCTTAACGTTTTAAAGTCATGTCCATTATTTAGATATATGATAGTCAAATTTGCCCATCGGATAGTACTTTAACTCGTTTTTATACTAATTCTTTTTTACTACGAATGTTTATTATTCAGAAATGCAACGAATGCGACAAGTGATATGTAGTTATTAAAAATTACATTATAAACTAAAATTTAAGACCTGACAGCTCTTAAGTATTTTTTTTGAATAATTTTGCAACCCAACGAACTCCATTTGCATTTATACGTGAAACGCTTTATAACTAATGGTAACTGCCATAGATGACATTATTATACATTGTTATTAATGTATGTGCACATACACAGATAAAGTATGCAAATGATAAAGGTATCTTTAGGGGACTAAGTAAGTAGATAAATTGTTACTTGTTTCAATAAAAAGACGCATTTTTTATGTTGGTGTAAGAATGAAAAAGATATTTTACTATCAAAAGTCGTTCAAAATATAGTGTTATGGAATTTGTCAAATTCTAATCGAATAGTAACAATCTAGTTATTGAAAACTGTTTGTTAATTTTATAGATTATGTAATACCATTAATCTTAAAAAATACCTTTGTATGGATTGATTACCGCACATTTTCTAAAATAAGCTGACTATTTTCATGAATCTCATGTTATTGAGTATTTTTATTGGCATCTTCTCAAAACATTTTTCCAAGTTCGAAAATAGTACCTACTTTTGACAACAATAAGAAGGAATGCAAACACAATTATGCGATCAAAATTTAAAAAAAAAAAAGTTATATGCAAAAAAGAGATTTTTGCGACCCAAGGTGCGATTTTTTTTATAATTATTGTTAAATTCATCAATTAAATATAAGACTTATAGTAGGCGATGAAATATCGAGTCCGATGCCTTAACCACTAGGCTACAGCGGCCACCGAAGGAATTCAGCCCCGATCTCATAATTTTGAACCTTGGACACATAGCAAAACGATATTTGAGCTGGTATCTCCCTCTCTAAATTTTCACACCATGCTAATGGGAGTACTTGGGATCTCACTATATTTAACACGTGTATCAGTCCCCTGCACGATGAGTCCAGGGCTTGAACCCGCGATTCGAAGAAAACAGCGCCTGCCGCGAGTCTGCGATCATGACCATTAGGCTACCGAGGCAGTAATTTAAATGAAGTCGAACCTTTATAATTTGAACTCTTGTATATCCAAATCTGCGTAATCGGGCTTCTTTTAGGAGCCTAGAATTTTCGCTATCGAAACAATTTTTGTATATCGAATAAAATTTCTATACATGCAAGAATATTTTCTCATAAATCAATTATATATAATTATTGCAATTAAATGATGATACTGAAATTGAGCAATTTTTATACATGGGCGAGAACTTAATAACGGTTAATTTATGGTTGATAATCTACCGATCAAGACATAGTAGATGACTGCTTTTATCGAAATGAATCCAAAGATGATGAATTAATTCAAGAAAAAGAATTAATTCAAAAATCATCAAAAAAATAACAGAAGCATTCCAAACTATCACATTTTGAGATTCATTCCTGACGTTCCTGAATATTTTTTAAATCTTTCTGAATAAAATTAGCACTACTTCGAAATAGTCTTAGCAAAACATTGTGTTCAAAAGCCCTCTATATAGGAACTGCATTGTCCAAAAATGAGAAAAACTTCTTCACTTCGCTTTTTGTATTCAAACACTCAATATTATAAGAAAATTTATAAATTATGTACATATTTGTATATGTTTTTAGCATGAGTTAACACGTTGTAATTTTTCGAAAATGGCGTTAATAAAAATGTATGGGCATAAATTATAGGATGCATGGTGTAAGTTTCAAAAAATTGACATTATAAAGCATTATGATTGTAATAACAACATTTAGTTTATATTTAGTTTTGGTATATTTACATTGCTGATACATATTTAACTTAATATTTTATCGTCTATCTTTATTTTAAAATCCAAACATTATTATCTATTTTAACAATTTATTATTTGCTCTTATTTTAATAATTGATTTTTATGGGAGATTCGCCTGTTTCTATTCTTTTTGTTGTTAACATTAGAAACATTTTTATACTTGAGAGCGTTTTGCTTGTGAAAATAAAGAATGTATTAGGAATTTGAAGGATTTTTGCTTTTCTTGATAATAAATGCTTCTTTGGATCCTGGGTCTCGGAAGTACACTTACTTTATGCTAATTAATATTCATTTTGAATAATTCTACTTTTTCAAAAACGTAACAGAATAAAAACGTTTGTGCATGTTAAAATGAAGTTTGCAGAGCCAATTTCAATTTTTAAGTAATTTCAATGATTATTTAATATTTATTCAAAAAAAGTCATACATAACTGTTTATAATAAGAAAGCGACTAAAACTTCTTAATGTGTATATCTGTGTGTCGAAGTTTCTACATATAGAATTTTTCTCAAGAACCTATAAAATAAGATAAATAGAGCGTCTACTGTATTTTACCTTTATTTTATTCAGTTTGAAAAATTCAGTTATCAGAATTCATTTATCCATGAATTTCAGTTGCCGAGAAGAAAGATATCCGTGAAGAAAATCTATTCCAGGCCATTTTGTGAATCCTTGAACAGGAAATGTTTTTCTTATAATGATGGAATCGTAACATTAAAACAGATAATAATACTTATACAATTTTTCTTCGCCTTAATCTCTCTGTGTAACCAAACGTTTACAATATTTTTGTTTTATTGAAACGAAGCATTGTAAACCTTTTAGTCTCAATTGATCTAGAGTTAAAATGAAATTTTTCGTTTAAATATATGCTGTAGAATGTTATTATAATAAGTCCTTTTAGGGTGCTAATATTACAATGATTCCACTTCGGAAAGGATGCTGTGGACGCCAAGAGATTCCGTAACAGAGATATGGCTGTTTTCTCTTATATAAAGAGGTAAGTTAATTAATTTTAATATTGTAAAACAGGCACGTATGTAAGTTTACGGTCTCTTCGGTAAAACGTCAGTGATTGTTATGAAATGTCACCGAACGGCTTTTTGATGGGCTGGATGATAGGGCAGTAATTGCTTATATTCGGTACATGTTTCCTTATTAATGTTTCACTTGGAAGCTACACGACTGCCATTGACGACGGACCTTGTAATTTTGATCTTCGAGAAGGGTTTGAACCCTGGTCTCGATGAAGACAATGCCGGCAATGAGTCCGCGACTGTGACCACTAGGCTACCGCAGTCACCTATATTTGGTACAAAGAAGTAATGAAGGAAACATGACATACCCTTAAATATTTTTAAATTTATAAAGTGGTTTCTTATCCAGTTGAGAGAACATTTTCAAATAAAAATGAAACGTTATGGTCAACACAAAAACTTTGAAAGGTAAAAAGAATATAAGGGAACACTACACATTTTCAGAATAATAATTCGAGATAAAAACCAACGTTTTAGTATGGTGGCAAAGTTTATTAGAAGAACTTATTGAAATATTAGTTAAAACTTGTCGCAAATGTCTAAATACTGCATTGTTAGGCGAGTAAGAACGATTCTCAAAGTTTCAGAGCTCTCGCTTGATGGGAAGTTGGTTCAATTAATGATCGAAAATTTGATGGCACACTGATACACACATACTCACATCAAGTGAAATACATAAAAACGCTGTAAAAATAATATTCGCGTATATTCCAGCAGAAAACTCGTTGGAGGAAGCGCAAACATACTTTAACGTATTGTTTCCCATGTCCGGAAGCCCTTCGTTTCCCTTTGGAAACGGAACTGGGATTTGAAAAATTTCATTCTAGAAAATATTATGATAATTTATTCAGTCACAATGGTTTGTAACTTCAATTTTCTCATGTATTTTATTTAAACTCTACTGTTCCTTTAATACAGGTTGACACGTATTTATCGCTTTGTTATTATAGTCGCATTGTAATGAGTTGGCCGTACCTCCTCGATCTGTCGGTATGTATTATAATAACCAATCTCTTCCGGTAAGAATTAAAATGGGAACATTTACTTAAATAATTGTTTTTGCCTGTGGAATTCTAAACGAGAGGACTCAATTATGATGTTCAACGGCTTAACATTTCGAGCATTTATACAGTAATAAACTTCGAGTCGGAATAAATTTAAATACCATAAATTCACCGAATGTTTGTCGGTAACATTAAAACGACAGTAAATACATTGGATCCACACCGGGAGAGCTGCATCTAATAGCCATATTTGACCCTTGCCATTCAATTACTGTCAACACGAGAATAGCTCGGAGCTGACTTTAAAGTTAATAACGTTATTGAAAAAACTCCAAGTTTGTAACATTTCTCGTGTACGATAGGACGTGCCTCGGTTCCGAAACTGCCTTTTCGTCGAGTCAGACCATTCTTTTGCGGACCCTCGCTGATCGATGGCGGCATTAAGCATCGCGGTGTGCGGCAAGAGGAACTGTCCTTTTCTTTGAGCGGAGATTCGGAGTAGCGGATGTCGTAACATAAGTCATCCTTTCACAAGAGGGTAACAAATAAGTTAATAAGTCACGATAACACTTTTGGGCCGTGACAGTAAAAAGCGTAGATGGGTGTCACGGAAAAGAATAGGAGCGTTTCTGTCCGAATGCTTGTGGTGGACAGAAATGAGAACGACTAGTGTTGCATCTCTGCAGGGTGTGAAATCCGTCATCGGGGATTGCGATAGACGTATTCAAATGTGGTCGGGTCATTGGTAAAACATATTCACACATGTAACTGTTGAAAAAGCAAAAACTTGAAGTTGCGAGTTTATATGTTTAATAGGTAATTAAGTCCGATTCCTATAACCCGCTGTTGAGTAACCCGCGAGTTTGCTTTACACTAGATTTTATTTTGGCTCTCTTGACAGGCAATAGCTTGTGATATTACTCACTGAACATTGTGTCCATAGCTATTATTCTTCTTTTAATAAAATTCATATTAATCTTTTGTTCATTTGACGTCGCTACTTTCTGTTATGAGCAGACATTATTATTTTGAATTATCTCTGAATTTATTTCCTCTAAAAGCTATTTATTACTCTGAAATAGCTATCCATCACTCATTAGTTACTTATTACTCTAAAATAACCTTCTTACTCATACTCTAAATGAAGAAACTCTAATTTACCGACAATAAATGTCGTTTTTATAATATGAAAGAAACAAAATTACAATAATTCTAAAACGTATTTTGTCCCAACACAACAAAGGCAATATTGCCATTTTTGAAACATAAACTGTATTAAACATAATAATATGAGTAGAGAACGAATTACAAAACCTATGAAGTAAAGAAAACGATTACATAATAAACCGCTTGAAGCTCGTGCAATATTACTCAGAAGCTGCAGTTAGAAAAATGTAAACAAAAAATATTAGGGTCAAAATGTTGCTCAAATACCTTTTTTTCTTTCTTTCTAATTTATACATATGAATCACCATTTTTCAGGGAGTGAAATGTTCTAGTTTTTTCTTCTTTGTTTTGAAAGAGCTTTCCCTCCCACGATCATGTGGTTAATACGATTCGTTTAACCATTTTAGTTTAGTTTAGTTTTTATTAACTTCGCACTAGAAGCAACACGAGGGCTATTGGCGACGGACCTCGTAATTTTGAACCACAGTCAAGTGACGAGGACGACACCTGAGCTGGCACCCCCCTCTCCTAACATCCACACCACACCACACCAACGGGAGGACTTTGGGCCCCGAACAGATTTAACGTGCATCAGCCCCGGCTACACGGCGGGTCTTTGGCGGCCAAGGATCGAACTCACGACTGAACGAAAACCGCCAGCTGCGAGTCCACGACCTTGACCACTAGGCTACCGCGGCCCTCAACCATTTTATATCCGTCAAATTTAAAGAGTGATATATTTTTTTTTCTTATATTAGGGACTGTTTAGTTATTTTGAGCAACAGGATAGCGGATTATTGCTCGGAAAATAAGATCTGTCACGCTAGAGATTAAAAACAACCAAAATCCAAGGAAAAAAATAATCATCCATTATGGAATGGTTAATAAAACTATACATGTATTTTCCTTTAAATATTTTGAGTGCGATTTCATTTATTTATTTGACGGGCAATTGACTTTCATATTGTAAAAATAGCATACATAACCATAATTACATTTTCTCGGATTAATGAATTACTCAGTAATATACGAAAATGTTTGT
>BMAW01108904.1:0-18138 GCA_019974015.1 Nephila pilipes | reverse complement strand
GTTAAAACTTATTTTGTTAAGAAATTGATTTTAAAAATTTGTTAAAAAGTTTTACACGCCTTTGCTTAGATAATAAAATTAATAAACGTCAAGTAATAAAATTAATTATAAAAACTAATTTTTGAGTGAATTCAATCTGACACAACGTTCTCTTTTATTCTTAAAATTTAAGGGGGGGGGGTTATGTTACGCAAAGTGTGAAGTTTAAAAGAAAGCCCAAGTTCAAAAAACTCGTTTTTTACCAGTGTTATTTCATGTTTGAACTACCATCGTATCTGCGGAACAATACGTATATCATACTATGGTAATATTATCGTTACAAAAACAGGAAAATTTATAGTATTTCTTATAAAAGTGGTATATATTCAAAAGAATTCCTTTGTGGATATATATAATACAAAAGACCCATCAATTGCTATACATCTATTGATTAAGAAATGATGGATTAATCGTAGAATGATACCTGTCCGCCAACCTCGCGCTTTTATCTTAGCAATAAAATTATTTTTGAGCAACCTATAAACCCTCCTCATCGCCAGGTAATAAAAGTGTACACCGGTCTTTTATAAGACCGCGAAAAACACCCGAAGAATAGATACTAAAGTCTCTCTTAAAATTACTCATGTGATTTTTAACTGCTGCAAGTTTATACAGCAAAAGAGATGAAAGGCAGCCTACAGAAAGATAATTGATAAAGAACATTATTGCTCCTATGGGATGAGAAATTTGACCCACTCATTTATTGATTTCGATTATAGGAGGAAGCTATTTTGGACTTTTTGATAGATGACAATCCAAAGGAGGGTCTCAAAGTTAGAATACTTTCAACTCGTGGAGGGGAAAAGAATTGACCTGAGAGTATCAATAGGCGGCGTATCAATATCCGGCGAGAGGGGAGAGAGCGGCGTATTAATAACCTTTCACCACTGGGTTCGAAACAAAGTACACCGGTTGCTTTTAGCTACTCATTTATCCCCAAAACAAAAGGGACAGACCATAATTGGGTGAGTTATTAAGGCATTTAATTTCTGGGGCTATTGTTGAAGAGAGCCGCCTCATATTCCCCCTCTAGCCTCACCAGGAGGACACGAAGAGAAACATTTTTAAGGATATTTGTAGAGAAGGTTGATTTTCCAGCCGTGACTGCTATTGATAAAATCTGTTTCCTGTTGCATTGAGATTTTTTTTTAGCTTTGAATAGTTCCTATTTGACGTTATAAGGTGTCACTAGTTGAGTGGTGGGTCTCGCTGACGCGTGTGCAGTAGCTTATATATCACTAGTTGGGACTTATATGCGCATGTCTTAGACACACCGAGGCAAGTGTTTTGCGTCCGGAGCTAATGCAACTAGTAAATCGAGTCTGTGCTGCCATCTAGAGTTCAAGATGGATCATTTTTTTGCGTTAGAAGTTTTCAACCCCGTGAAGGGGAATAGAGTTCACTTTTGAGTGCCGTTGGTATTTTGAATCTTTGATCACTGGGTCCAAATGAAAATTGACCTATCGCTTTTTGCTGTGCCTTTATCAACTAGACCAAAAGAGACGTCCTCAATTGGGCAAGTTATTTGGGCGATATAACTTCTGGCATTGTTATTGAAGAGAGCCACTGCAACGATAAGGGGGAGTAGTTGATTGAAGTGAAATGAATAAAAAAACAAATATATATACTCTGCGATTATAGCTACAAAAGAATAAAAAGTAAAGGTACTTAAATACTGGGAATTCGCAACTTATTTTTTTACTAATTGGATATTTCGAATTATCGCTAAGAATAAGGATAAATTCAGTTTTTGAAGATTTTCTTTTGGCATAGAATTTTGATTGAGATGCCGTTTAACAGTACTTGGAAGGGATGTCGTGATAAAATAATTTCATACTGTTCAATTTCATAATCAATGAGAAGCAGAAACAAAGGCAGTTTCAAATTTTATGAATCCTCCAAATTTCCGCTGTACTATTTAAAAACGTATTACTGTTTGTTTGTTGGAATTAAGTTCCTGATTACCCTTATGTCGCTGTTAAATACTAACGGGTAGTTTTAATCATAGCAAAAAGAATGTAAATTATGCTGTGTAAAAAGGACTTCTGTTTGAAATATCAATTTCGATTACTGTAGATCTTTTTTTCATATACTTATTTAGTATTAAATATTTAATTTTTTTTACCGGCGATAATCTACACGAAGGGAAGAGAGACAAGTACGGGGAGTTGGCGGAAGTTTAATAAAAAAAAGACATTCACAGTGATTACAGCTACTCACTAAATAATAGAAATAAAAGTTTCAAATGCATATGTATACATTTCAAATATATGCATATTAAGTACTTCTGCAGATGGTAAAACAGTAATGTTTATCAGAAGAACTTACTCACATGTTCGACGATCCAATTAATGAGTTAAGTGTGATAAATTTTCTAAAAGGTTTGAAAATAATATTTCTAATGATTCTGTTTCTGATATTTTGTCAGACAAAACAGGACTTCGCGTTTCTACGAGCTTCCAGAATCGGTCTTCGTGTTAAGTTTCGGTACTTCATGTAAATAGTCATTATTGTATTTTTTTTTAATTTTAATTTATTGATGTTTTTATCAATAAAATTCGGAATAATTTCAATAGCGCTTCTGAAAATTATTTCTCGAAGTTTGAACTTCTTGATGAACATTTTTCAGCAAATTTAAGGGAAAAGATTTTTAAAAATGCTAATTTTAAAATATATAACAGCTTAAGTAATAATCTAGAATTTTCCCCAAAAATTATAACATATGGACGAAAATTTTTGTGTGTGTTTTCTCCTGAAGTTAGGCTTAGCGACGCAAAGCCCTTGGTTCGTGAGACGGTTCCTTTTCATTCTCCTCCGACCCCAGGAAACATCCCTATTCCAAGGCGTGCCGTTCCGACAGGGTTGAAGCGTTTCCTTAGCTAATCTCCTAATACCACTTTCATCCAGAATTTACCATTGAATCCTATCCAGAGCATGAAGACAGGTCGTTGAACTAAACATTTCTTGAATTGGATATTCATCATCCATTGCTTCTAAAGAATTCGAGCTGAGTTTTGGAATTATCCTTTTTGCTGAAATTTTGAATTATCTGAATCACTATTCCATCAACATCACTGAAATGTTCATCAAGTTGTTGAGAAATTGCTTAGCACCATCAATACGAAATTCTTCTGAACGAGGCCTTGAAAAAAGTGCGGCAAGACGCATGCAATTTTCACTGCTTGAAACAATATTATTGATACACATCTACCTACAATGGCAATGCAAGTACAAATTGAATTCATAAGAAATGTTGGGGAAGTAAGAAAGAAGATATTTCAAAATCAAATGGCTTATATCTTTAAGGTGGTCTTTTTGACCATTTCAGTTTTTCTAGGTTGCATAGTAACTTATATTTTTGTAATAAATTTTTTAAAAAAAATAACAGTTTTGATGCACTTGAAACCTCAATAAGATAGTAAATATCATCGAATTTCAAGACATGAAATAAGTCTTAAGAATAATGGTTTCTCGAAGTAACTTTTTTTCCAAATCGAAGTTCCGATTGTTCTATTATTAACAGAAGACGTAAATGTCAAACATTCAGTGCCTTATTTGCGATGATTTACATAATGTGAGAATAGAAGATGAATTTTTAAAATAGAATTATAGAAACTACAACATTTATGCCAAATAACATAAAAAAAATTAATTATTAGGATTCAAACAATATTGATTTTTTGATGAAAATATGAACTTACTTGTATTGATAATAATGAAACAATTCCGAAATAATATTTTGTTTCAACCAGAAATCAACATTAACTTCACTAACCAAATAAAATCAATAAATATTAAGATAGGTTGTCTATAATTACATCAAATTTTTAAAGGAAACTTAAAAAATATAAAAGAACTATCAATTAATATTTTTTTCAAAATTGCTAAATATCCTATCAGATTAATTGAGATAAAGATATAGCGTGATCATTTCCGGCATTTAAAATTTGAACTTGAAGCAGATGAAAAAATTCTCATATTCATTAAACCGATATAAAAATCAAAGGTTTCATAAAATTAATATGCGAGAAAATACTTTTTCAGCTGTGAATTAATGCTAAAGAAATATACAAATATTATTTTACGAATCCACTTCAAAAGTATTTTCTCTTTCTAGGAAGCCTTGATACTACGACAGTTTGAGTTTAATTTATCTTTTCAGACGTCAGCTTAGAATGTATGTTATCCATTTTCTTTATCGGGGGTAATGTGGCTTCATTCACACAATAAAAATTACTATAGTTGTGTCGACTATTCTTCTAGGAAAGGATTAATTTAATCTATCTTAGTACAATTATTTTCTTTTTATTTCAGATGAATAAAAATATTTCTGTTAGAAAAGCCCAAAATAATAATAGCAACATTGTAGCAAATTCAGTTTTATAACATTATGTTTGAGTGAGTTCTATATATATATATATATATGTGTGTGTGTGTGTTTGTGTGTGTGTGAGAGAGAGAGAGAGGGAGAGAGAGGGGGGAGGATGGCAATGTAACATTCTGATGATTTATAGTTGCTGTCGTCGTTGAAATATGTCCACTTGTTATAGAATTCTTTAAGTTCAGGCGTTTATTCAAGGGATGCATGAACAATTTAATACATCGGATATTGCCCCAGATTTGACACAGAATAATGCGCCACGTTCTTGCCTTACGGGTAGAAAGTAACTTTTTTAGAAACTAGAGACATATGTTAAAGTTTTATACAGAAAAGGAAGATACCGAATGTTTAATAATTCAGCAATTCGTTGGGGTTCAAAAAGATGACAGCTAAACAAAGATCGAGATTTGAAATTGATAGTGATAGTAATTTTAGAGATTGGTGTTAAGACACATTAGTTTAAAAGATTGCATGTACGTATAGCGGAAGACCAATGAAGTACGTCATCAAGTCACGTGGCTCCTTTACTAATGGTTAGTTCCATTTAGCTATGAGTACTAAAGAAAATACCCTGCACAGAAGAAGACGATAGTTGCACTAGTAATCTATACCGAAACATTCTCGCTGTAGCTCTAGAAGATCTGAAATGTAACTCTTTCCTAAAATTAAAATAAGTCAAAACACAATTATGTTGCCGTTATGTCTCCTATTACTACAAAATGGGGGCTTATGCATTGAAGAATAGCCCTGAATCCAGTGCAAAATAAGCATCTAGGACTATTGCCATGCCTTTAAAAATTGCTCCAGGAATTTGAGTGAAACATCGCTTGGAAAACATTGGAGTGCCAACAATCTAAGAAACTCTTACGTAATCTGAAAATAAGGTTTCCTGAATGAAAGCAACATTTCCCTAACTTCAATAAAAACAAGATAGGAGAAATGTCCAATATCTCCGTGTTTGTGCTTTTAAAAACTTAGAGTCTTTTTTATCTGTTTTTTCATCTCAAACAGTGACTCTAACTATGTGTATATAAATTTGCTTTCATGATATTTTATGCGTGATTTTTGCAAAATACCTTATTGATTTCTACACGGTGTCAACAACGAAACTGTAAGTGCTTGAATTTTTATTACTTTCTATTTGTATTTGATTATTTTCACTAACATCCATATTCACAGATATTGTTCTTTCATTCTTCTCTATTGAAATTATTGCGAAGTTTTACTGACAAAAAACATCAATTAACTTTAAAATTAAAAAAAAAATATTTTCAAAAAAGACTATTTACAAGAAGTAACAAAAGTTAATATGAAGACCTAGCGTGGTAATTCTCGAAGTGCGGAGAAGTGCAAAGTCTTGTTTTGTCCACCTCTGACAAAATGTCCTCTTCAGAATCACTAGTAATATCATTTTTAAACACTTTAGAAAATTAATCACACGCTCATCATCAATTGGCTCGTCGACCATGTGAGTAATTTCTTCTGACAAACAACGCTTTCTCGAAATTATAAACATGAGTCAAGGCTTTTCGAAATAAAAAAAGAAACAAACGAATTACATTTAAAAGCAATGCAAAGTCATACAGTACTGACGGTAAAGCTCCAAAAAGAAAGAAAGAAAAAGTACATAGCAAAAACCAATAAAAAACATTCGGTGAAATTCGGATTATTAGACTACATATATCAAGCGACATCTAGTACTTGCGTGATCCGTCATTAATTTTCCTGATCCAGTGCAAGAGGTATGGAATTCTCTGGTGTACGATATCTATATGACTCAATGCATACAAGATTGCTTCCATATACTCAAAACCATGGTAACTACAGGGATTTATTTGTGTATCACCATTCAGCAGTTGAATGACTGTTATAGTGCATACTTTAACCTTTGACAATGAAACTTTAATCAAATAATTATATTACCTAGACAAATGTTTAGTTTAAATGTCTTTCCTCTAAGCGAATTCCTTCTTGGTGTTACATTTTCCAGTACCACATTTTGAGAACCAGATTTATACAAAGATTGTTTGAAAATTGATGCCTCTATGACCATGATTTTTCCAAGTTTGCTACTTGATTTTCAAAATCCTTGCTTTACCTGATGAACAATTCTTGTTATACCTGACAAGAGAAAAGTTTGAAAAACCAGAAGTCTTATTATACGCGCGTCCTCTGTACTTAACATTTGTTTCCACTCTTTCCTGGTGTCATTAATGTGCTAAGAACTGAAGAAGAATGTGACTCGTATGAACATGATTTTGAGGTTGCTAGGCGTCATCGCAGTTCCTTGCACTCGCTAGTTTCACCTCTTCTATGAGGCCAACGATTGAATTAAGAACCTCTCTTTCATTTTAAAAACAAGGAAAAAGAAGCAGTTGCATACTCGAGTCTACAGTAACTACTCAAAATCTGCTGCAACACGTTTGCCTGACTGGTTACACGCATTGGTGTAAGTGCTTAGAAAGAAATAGAGACTGTGTCAAATGTGGAGGATACATAAAACTTTCAGGTCTCACAAGAACTATTAAATACGAGTAACAAATAAAAAATCAAGATATAGAGGCATTACTTTGCAATCACGCCACGTATACATGTGTAGAAGGCTTTCACCTTATAAAAGCCACACATCCTTAATACTGTTACGAAAATATAATAAGGCTTTTCTGCAACGTTTCCCCAAAAAAGAAAAATAGACATTTATAGTGATTACGTAGGATATCAGGGAAATCTTACGTCATGCCCTCCATATCTTGGCGATGAGCTTGACAAGAAAACTAGTAACTGTAGCGATAAATTGAAGACTCTCGAAAATGCTGAATTATGTTGATATCTCGAGTAGGAGATATGTTGGAGATTTTCTTAAATTTTCCTGGCATGAACATCTCTACACCACACTTGCCGTCATACTCGAAAACAATATACCTTAATTCGCCAAGAATACTGAAATTAAGTAATCTGCCTTTGAAATGCAGTGTTCTACTTTGGACGTTTGTCCATGAAGTGAACTAGCAACCTGGTTAATAGAACTTTAGTAAAAGTGGTTACTGTTAGTTTTTGTAAACTGTTATTTGTTTGTATTGCTGATTCTTACAAGTGCTGTGTTTGTTCATGTTCGGTTATTAATCTTTGCCGGTCTTTTGATGCCGGTGTTTTGGCGTTTCTTCAATGTTGAGAATACAATTTTAGCCTAACTTACATTGATCATTTCCGCCAAAAATTCATTATTCTATTCAAGATAACCATAAATGAACTCTGTACATTGAAATCCGATAGCACATAAATTTATCTATACCTGAATATATGTGGTGGTCCGGGTGATTTGATTTTGATTTACTAAACCATTTGATCAAGTTCCACTTTTTTATGTACTCGTATGCACATTAGTCTTCGGATAATCTAAGATATAAATCAGTAGTCAACAAAATGTTCGCATTTCTTATCTCTTAATTTTTGTATTTTATAATCTTTCAATGAGTCCAGAAAATTCTAGATCTTTCTTCAATATTTTTATTACTTGGAAAAGGATAGTCTTTGCTTGCACCGTAACTCGGATAACAAATATATTTCAATAAGACTTTCTTGACGTTTGACTTTTGGTTTCTGTTATTGGTAGAATATTGTATCATTTGGCGGCATTTTTTTGTTTGGTAAAAATTATTGGCTTTATCTTTTAAAAAAAAGTACACCGCATTTTTATTACAAAATAGAGTATTGTAATAACTATTAACATTTCGCCTCTTTCATTTATTAATCCAATGAATTTGGCAATATATTTTAAACGCATGCTAGATATAATCTTACAACACATATTTCTCAACACACATTAATAATAAATTTTAATACTTGGACTCAAGAAACTAATACTTGAATAAAAATATTTTATAAACTTTTATTCACAAGTGTTTGAAAACGCAGTTAAAATTCGATATGTTATCCTAAATAAAAATGGAAAGTAGAAATTTGTTCATTTCCTTTTGAAATGTGTTCAATCGAATATTTTTGAATCAGACTCCTTTGTTAAGAGCTTTAAGAAATAAATTATTTTTAATTCAATGGTGCAAAATTGCCTTAAATATCATAAATAGACTGTTGTCGCAATGACGTAGTTTGTATACATAGTTATAAGTTCTTTCTTAAGATTTATTTGAGTTTCACAGTCGGAGAAAAGTCTTACGAAATCTCTTCACAGAAATCAAAAGCGTGAAATTTTAATTTGCATTTACTTTTGTTCTAACTAAGGAGTTTAATTCTGTAACAGATTTCTAGTGGGTAGTAATTTCTAGCGGATAAATGTGTCAGTTATTCAAAGAACGATTTAATTTCCAATTGAGAAATTTCTGATTTAATTTTTTGAGATATTAAATTTAAGAATATAATTTTATGGAAATAATATGGATAGTGTTAAAAATCACAACATTTCTTTCAAATTAATTAGTTTCTAACCACAATATTATACATATATTTATATATATATATATATATATATATGTATATGTGGGTGGGTGTGTTTGTTTTCTTTTATCAATATGAATTTAGAATTTATTCTGAGCTGATATATGAATTTCAAAGAGATTGGGTTTTAACAAAATTGCATATTAGAAAAGAGTATAAATATGGTGCCATTTTAAGAGGATCTTTTTTTTTTTAAAAAAACTATTTGGTATAAAAGTAATTTTATTTCAATTAAAATTTGTTGGTTTAAGTTATAATTTTGCTTTTTTTTAAAAAAAAAATAGTGCCAACACCAGGGATAAATTTCGGAGATATTTGTTAAGAGAATGTACTACTTAATTTGATAAGAAGATGAAATTTATTTCATAAGATTTCATTTCCTTACAAATTTGGATTTGGAAAAGGCAATCTAAAGATATGTTGCAAAAATAATTATTTTGAATAACATTTTTCATTGAGAATGATAATTTTGTTTGAAACAGGAAATGCAAACAATGATAATAAGATTTCAAATTTTATTTAATGAGTCAAAGGACTTCTTGGTGAAATGAAAAATATAAAGAAAAATGTAGAGAACCTCTTCAACATAATTGTGATACTGTCTTAGTTTAACACAGTACAAAATAATGGGAAAGTTTCTTGTGGTAAATACAGAATAATTTTTGGCTAAATTACATATGACATAATACAATATTACGACTTTTTATTTTTTCTTTTAGGTTAGTCTTATTCATATTTCTCCTTTAGTTTTAAGTATATAAAAATATTAAGATTATTTTTTTATAGAAAGACTTTTCTTTTTATAAATATCGCATTTTTCTCCTATATTATTAATGCCTATGGGCTTATTCCAGAATTTTATTTGGCCGTGATATCCTAAGGTTAATTTATTTGCACACCCTTTTTTGCATCTGGTAAAGAGTTCACACAAATATCGAAACAAAGAGAAAAAACACTAAATAAGATAAAGAAAGAGTTTATTATGAACGCATTATTTAGCTTTATATTTTAATAAAAACCATCACGGGAATTCTGCATGCTGTATAAGAGGGTATTTGAAAAATTACTCGTGTTAGGAATGAGAAATGGGAATGGACTAATTTTCTGTTGAATTGTCCAATGATAACATTTACTTTTACAAATAAGTCCATAAGTATAGCGCCTTTTGTATCTTAAGAAATTCTTCACCATGAGTGTTTTCGCAGATGAAATCATATTCACCTTCTTTGGATCAGGTTCACCTTGAAGCACGCAATTGTTTTTGTTGTTGTTGTTCTCGTTGCTTGGTTCCTGGTGTATAATTATGAATCTATATTTCATCGATAGGGCCAAATCCTTGAAATGAGGATGATAACTCGACGCGATATCAGTAAAATTTTGATTCGAAAGCAATATATCCCCAAGTGAAAATTGACCGATGAATCAGTGTCACATTTATCGTTGTATTATTTAATGGCTTAGCTACTCCATCTGTGTTCAGAAACATATTTTTTGAGTTCCTTGCATTTTGTGTGGGAATATGAGTAACATTTGCTAAAATTTGCATGTGTTGTGAAATCTTAAAATGAATTTATTGCTGAAAGCAATCAGTTAATTTTAAATTTGTACAGAAGTTTTTAAGTTAACTTAATAAAAATGTACTCATTTTGAAAAACCAAAATCATTCCAAATTTTCTAATATGCTTTATCTCGAATATTCAGCATTTGATGGTGTATTCAGATACTCGGTGGAGGATAGTTGGTCGTCCTTGAATGATGTCGATGTTTCGAACCTCCAATCCTTGGGTCTTAAGACAAGCTTTCCTATCATTCTTACAGCGCTCTAATTGATTAGATCAACAGAGATTATTCCTCGGACAAGCAATCAAGGACTTTTAACTTCTGTTAGCGTTTTTAAAGTTTTTTTTTTTTTTTTTTCGTACTTGTATATACTCATGTTTGGTGCATTTTTCAAAAATTCTTACAAAGTAAAATGATTTCTTTATGTAAAAAAATAATCTCCTTAATAGAATTTCTTTATTATATTCATACAATAAATAAAAAGTATTACATTCAAGTCTTTGTTTAACTTCGTACTTGGGAACAACCCATAACATCGTCGCAATACGTAGATATAATTATTTAATAAGTTTCTAAGGCCGATAATTTCTCTTTAAAACAAATGTGACATTAATTCGTTTCTCAATTATTTTATAATATTGACGTATTCACACAATTTACGTAAAGGAAAGCAGCAGAGTTAGAACTAGTCAGAAATGAATCAAACCGCTTGAAATGCGTAGCTGAAGGTAGTTGCTACATATTCCCTTTGGTTTTGAAGAAATAGTGCAATTTGTACTTATTTTCGAGCGAATGTCCTGAAACTTTTTGAATAACACTATGTATTTCCAATTTTATGAGCCATTTTATTTTTCAATTTTATAGTGACGTTAGGAAAAATACTGAAGAAAATTCCTTAATTTCATATCTGATTGATATTTTAATAAAATTCGAGAACTTCTGTGAATCTTCATTTTATCTCCAATGTCGACAAGTTTCTCCTCAATTCGTCAAAATGGTCACCCAATCCGGGGTTGACGGACATTGCCTAATCTTTATATATATATATATAAAGATTGCTGATAAATTAATTCATTAATTTTATTGCTATACTAAATTATTTTCTGACAAAGATATTTTCTTACAGAATCTGAATTAGAATCAATTAAAAATGGCTAAAGAGGAATGTGTTCCAAATTTAATTCTAATGTGACTGCAACGAATAAAAATTTCAGCAGCTGGTCAAAATTACTAACTACCATAATAACTAAAATGAACTAATTCATCATATTAATAAATTAATTAATTTCATTATTGTAATACATTTATTTATAAAAAAAAAAGTTTTTTAATATGGAAACTCGAATTATTTTTAAAAATTATCATAGAATATGCAAGATAACTTTTCTCCAAATTCCATTCGAATACCTAATTTCCGATTTATAGTCATAATGCAGAATAAATACATCCAAAATTGACAATGAGCTTATTAACTCAAAAGGAATTAAACGAATATGTTAGATTAATTCATTAATTTAATTGACATTGTAAGTTAACTTCTAAGAGATATAGTTTTTATCACGGAATCTTCATTTTTTTTTTTTTTTTTTCAAAATTTAATTAAAAAAAAATGACCAAAGAGCCTGAGATCTAAATTTCAATCGAATTCGATAGTTCGTATCGGTTTGTAACATCTTTTAAGAGGCCATATATTAGGTAATAAAATCTATTTTACATACGACGGAACTCCATTCCAACTAACAAATCGTAAATTGAATTAATATTTTTCAACACTACTTCCATTGAAACAAATTAAAATATTGTACATAAGACTCAGAAATTCAATCTATATACACTTAAATTATTGTACATAATGTGAAAAATACAGAGTACAGCGTTATGAATCATTCACTTTCAAAACTCAACATTTTTAAAAATTAACTACACAGAATGACAAATAATACAGGAACAAAAAAAGAAAACTTTTATATTTTGAACAATAGATGGCCCTCTTGTGTTCTTCGTGAAGCTTTTTCACGAAAGCTGTTCTGGAAGCTTGCGCGGAGTTATCTCGCAGTTGGATCGGTGCCAGTAAATCAGATGACTTTATGTGACACAGCTGGCCACCTATGTCACCTGATATAGCCCCATGAAATTTCTTCACTTCGGGGTATGTAAAAGATAAAGTGTAAGCATCACAAATACCCACAAATTTATGTGAATTTAAGCAACGGGTTTAGCTTCTGTACAGTCAACAAAACACTGCATTACATTGTGTTTAATAGGAATTTACATATATCAAATCGACATTACACGTGTAAATAAAGGAAGTTATGAAGAAAACTTATAAAAAATGTATTGCATTCACGTATTACTTATCATTCAGTGTCGTTTATTTATGAAAATATTTCGTTTTGAAAGCGGATGAATCATTTTGAATAAACCTGTACGTACTCTACTGCACATATTACAAACAACATCTCAACCTGAATTTACGTTAAGTAAAATTAATCATTTGTAATGTATTCTTTTTATTTTTTGTGGCCGTTAATACGCTTATATAAGCCGCTTATATATCGTAAGTAGAAAAGCTTTATATATCGTACTTAAATAAAACAATTCGTTACATTTGTATCATAACAGAATCATATATGTGTGTGTCGAATTTTTTTCTATTTATTAAACTGTGAGCTTTTCATATATGCGTGTTACATCATTATAAAAACATCCTCATGCATTCGATATAATTTTTATACTAGTAAATTTGATGCATTTTATTCTATAGCGATGAGTTTTTATCCTAAGAGAAAGAAGGCAAATATAATAGGCAAAAAACCGCTGAAACAAAACTCTTTTCCGTTTTCTCAGCTAATCAGCTTCATCAGCTCTTTGTAAATGGATTCAGTCGCTGTGAATGAGACCTGGAACTCTTCACTGCTGCTATCCAATGACCACTTTGGGACGATGCCAGATTAGTTAACACATAAAAACAATTGTTATTTCTAACTGCGAGTCTCGAAGGGAATTAGCCAAAAATACAATTCGCAAATGAGGGCTCGTTCTGTATCTCTTTGTTTTTAATGAGTATGTCTCCTCAAAACTCAATAGAAACATTTTAATGCACAAATTAATTTAACATATAGCGTTGGTTCCTTAAATTTTATTTTATGAAGATATAGAAATAAATTAATATACATATATATAAATAATTTAAAATGCATTTCAAACAACTTTTAAAAGACATGAAATATTTTCATCATGTAATTTTCAAATAATCACTCGGTTACAGCAATATTTATTGAATTGTTCTGGAAATTGTAAGTTCATATATTTCTACCCTTTTAAGTAACAGAACAGAAAGAAACAGCTTTTATTGAGAAATAATCATATTTTTCTCTCGCAGATATAAATATATTTTATTTTAATTCGTTTTTCTTCAAATATAATTTTAATAGGAATGATTCTTTTTTACTTTATTTCAGTGGAAATTAAGCATATAGAAATTTGTAACTTGAATAATAACTGATTTACTTTAAGAAACGTACTCATTATTCAAAATTATAGTATATATATCTCTCTCTCGGCAGTAATCTATTTTGCCTATCAAATAACTAATATAATTATGATTTGACCAAATTAATTCTAATCTAGTATAATAGTTCTAAATTAAAGCTCTTATATTTAAT
This sequence comes from Nephila pilipes, assembly GCA_019974015.1. Classification (NCBI taxonomy): domain Eukaryota; kingdom Metazoa; phylum Arthropoda; class Arachnida; order Araneae; family Nephilidae; genus Nephila; species Nephila pilipes. The sequence continues at coordinate 4,041 of BMAW01108904.1, read as the reverse complement.
CCGCCCTCCTAAAGCATAGCATTCGCTTTCAAAATCAAATTAAATACATTTAATGTAGTGAAACTCAGATAATACTGTATAGTATTGAATTAAAATTAAATTTTATCTCATTTTCCGGCAAATTAAAATTTTACAGGAATTGATGTCTTAAAGTTCCATCCGGTATGATTATAATAGTTTAAAGGATCACTTTTATGTAAAAAAAATATCAAACAATCTGCAGTTACATTTTGTAAAATATCAAATGATTTCAGATATACATTCAGATAAATTTAAGTATTAGTAAAATTAAGTTATAACAAAACCTGAAATTACTAAATGTAAAATAGATATAATCTTAAATTTTTTTTTACTATTCATAAGACTTTCTATACAGTCGCCATCCAGAGTAATATATTTCTGAATATATAACCTGTTATTAGCACCCAAGGGGCTATTGTATAGTTGTATCATTTTTGGTGTGCTACATCACTTTTCAATTTTTTATCGTTTCCTTTAATTTTATTTATATGTTGCTGATATAATATTATATTTAATAATTTATAGTTTGCTTTAGTTTTAATTACATTTAGCTTAAATATGTTCAATTTAGTATATAATTTATCGTCTACTTTAATTTTAATATCGGAAAGGTTTACCCTCGTCCATTTCTCGATATTTCATCGTTTACTTTAATCCTTATACTTAATTGATTATTTTAATAATAATTATAAGAAAGCACACCTTGGGGGGCTAAATCTATTCTTTGTAAACCTTTGCATAGAATTTTTGTTTTTTATTTTGATAAAATTATATATTTTTGTTACAATGGGACAAAAAATTCTAAAAGTAAGCAAATTGATATACAATTGTAATTTATTCTAAAACTTTTCGAAGAAAAATTATATTATAAAATGTAGTTTGTAGGGAAAAAAAACTTAATTCCGCAGGTTTATTGACGATACGCTAATTTAAGGACAGATTATAAAATTTTTGCTTCTACACTGTTTGCATTCCCTTGTTGAAAGACGGTAATGCAAATTCCAGTAACTCCCCTCCATAACGTCAAATCATACGTATGAAAGTTCGATGCAATTAGATGGCTTAACGTGGCTATATAAAAAGGAGATATATGAAATTGAAGAGAATATTTAACGTTGTATAACATATTTGGAGTCCATGATACTCACGGCTCTGAATCTCCTTGTCTTGTAGTTTTTGGAGCTGAACTTCTGCTTCACTTGCCCAGATATGCGATTTGAAGAGAATGTGAATAGGGGAATGGGTATGAGATGAGTTAAACTAAGATGTGACTGCTTTGATATTGTTTCCTTCATGTTAATTTGTTTTATTTCAATAAACATATATTCTTATAGAAAAACTTACCATCATTTTCTTCACGAGTTACGTCATGCGCTTTCAAGGTCGAAGTGTGCAGTTACAAGCTGAACGCAACATGAGCTTTTAATTCCGAACTACATAGTGTGAAGAGAAAAACTCATCACTCGATTTCACGCTGAACTGCTCTTATATATTTTACCCTTTTGTTTATGTATTTTAGCCCAAGAGTTATTAAAGTTAATTTGCACAGCAATGAGCTAGACTCATCATTAGCATTAATGCCAAACTACACAGTGAAGAGTTAAAATTGACATAAACGCTTAATGTTGCGCAATGACGAGTAAAACCTCTCGTGGGCTTCTAATGCAGAATCGTACAACAACTAGCAAGACTCGTCATGCGTTTTTAATTCCAAACTGCGCACTGACGGTAACGGTTAAAATTACGAGGTTCCTATTAAATTGTTTTAATTTTACCCTTTCATCAGAATTAATAAGTTTAAAATAATAATTAATGAATTTTTCATAATTTAGAATCAGCTATCAAAAAGTTAGGATCAAGGCAACAAAAGCTTGGGTATTCGACAGAGCGAGGAACTGCCGAAACAAACTTGAAATATAAGTTATGAGAACTCGCATTGCCATTGGATGCTGTAGCCGTAAGTTAAAAAGCATATTTAGCAATGGGCGGAGAGATGATTAGGGGGTGGGACTTCAGTTCAAAGGCGAAACGACTTCGAGAACACTGGAGTCCGCAGGGAGTAAGAGAGGTTTAAAAAGGAAGTTAAATCTATTAAAATTAAATGAAAATAAAAATTAAGGCAGTTCCGAAACCAATTAAAGGGAGAAAATTACAATTTTAAGAGAGAAAACTTTAAAACGCGAGGAGAATGAGGTGAAAAGACAGAATCAAACGTTAATTGTCAAAGCGCCGCAAGAGACGCCTGGTGTCAAAATTGATTTTTCTCAGAAAAAATAGTAATATTACTTTAAAACCTTAAAATTTTCAAATCAAAAAGATTTTAAAAATTTTAAAAGTGGTCGACAGTGATGCGCGAGGCCACATTTAGCCGTGAGACATTGCCACTTATTGACGTTAAATCCTGAAAATTAAAAATTAACCAGGATATCACTAGTACTGGGCACTAAGGAACTGAACTAGTAATGAGATTTTAATGACGAATTGTGCATTGACAAGCTAGACTCGTCATGAGCTTTTAATGCTAAATTGCTCAGTGATGAGCTGATCTCCTCATGAGATTTTAGTGCCGAATTGCGCATTAATTAATTAGATTCGTGGAGAACTCTTAATGCCGAATTTTGCATTCACGAGATAACCTCGTCACGAGTCTTTAATACTGAACTGTGCAGTGACGGGCTAATTGATAAGTTCTATGAGAGATTGACTTGCTAGTCTAATTGATAAGTTCTATGAGCAAAAATTTTATGACGACGAAAAAAGTATAGATATTTTTGTGAGTGAGTATCGGAAAAGAATCTGTCAATTTAAGGAAGTTTTCATATGCCTCTACGTATATTTTCAAAATGATTGGAAATCTACATCTGATTACAGCTACTTAGAATAGCCACTGTATCTTCTGGAGCAACATTTTTCCAATCATTTTCTACATTTTTAAAACTATTTGAGACCTACCTTCTCTATTCCCATCCACCAGATCTCTAGATACAAAAATAATTTAATTTTTTTGTTTATGTATTTTACCCCCTTTTTTGACACTGTGAAATATTTAAGTCTAAAGATAGAGTTTAAAAAGCAATAGCGTTTTACAACTTGATTAAATTGTTATTTTGGTAAAGGTATTGGAGAACAGAGTAATCAACGATGTTATTGTACAATACTTACTTAATGAATGGAAGAAGAGAAAATAATCAACACATTTGCATTTATAAAAATTTTTAACCTCTTTTTTTTAATTTTACAAATTTAGTAAATGTAGTTTGATTTCTTTTTAACTCTTGTATATAGAAAATAAAAAGATACATTATCAAGAAGCAAAGATATGCGAAATACAATAAAACAGGTAGCATTGTAAGACATCTGCTTCACAATATCTTGCATGCAGTAAACATACAATCAGAATAACACATCGATCAATAACTCCCGAGTCTAACATTGAAAACAACATTTTTTTTGCAAAATTTTTTTTATTCATCAACATAACACCTTTTGTTAATCACCTTTTAGGGCAGGGGTCGCCAAAGTGGTCTATATAGACCCCTAGGGGTCTATTTATTAACAGTAGGGGTCTATCTATGGGGAGGTGGTTGTTGAAACCTTCCTTTCCCATAACATCCAATCAGAAGGTGTAGGCTATACAAATAAATAAACAACTACGAAAGACTTAAAAACAAGAAGAACTAACAATTTATTTAAAACTTAACGAGAACAACTTTTAACATTTTAACTATGAAAACTCGACCTTCACAGGTCTGCAATCTGCGAAGCAAGTGTGTCTACAAAAGATCGCTTCCTCCTTTTCTTTAAAACGGCTTGCAGTTCCGCAGACAAAAAGATGACGTAGGCAGCCGCCACATGACTCCCCCTCCAGTCTCACGAAGGGAGACGAAACCTCACTTTCCTGCCGGATCTTGTTCGATATGCTGGCGGATCTTGTTGGATGGTGGAATCCTGCTCCACTGGCTCATCAGATGTTCCTATGCACCTATCACAAGTGAACCTCTGAGGCGGGCGGAATCGAGA
>BMAW01108900.1:0-12992 GCA_019974015.1 Nephila pilipes | reverse complement strand
ACAAAGAATTACTTTTATGGTTTTATAGAAAGTTTAAATCATCATCGTTAGGTTCCACAGTTCCAAATGGGTTTAAATGCGATGTCAAGGGGTTTGAACTTCTTCCTTTGCTCTTACTCACTTCAAGACATCCTCGATCCTTGTTCTGTAACAATATATGACAGAGGTTTTCAAACTGGGTTCCGCGGAACCCTAGAATTCTTGGAACTTTGACAGGGGTACCGCAAGTGATTACTGTTTGCTTAATCAAAGCGCTAAATTTTAGTAAATTTTAATTTTTATAAGATAATCGAATTCTTCAAGGCAGTTTGCTTGTAAAAATAAATATTTTATAGATAAACTAAAAACTGAAATTTTGTAAAATTCATGTGCTTCAAATGAATTAATCCCACCGCATTAGGTCACATATTAGTCTCAGTTCTTTGGCTCTGTCGACATATCTCAAATTGATGTATAGACCGAAACTTAGTTGAAACTGAAATTTAGTCAGGTTGATATTATGCATTTTTGAATTGACGTTAAAAAAAATATCCTGAAACTGCCAAAAGAGCGATGAAATATCTAATCTTATTTGTTTCAACCTATGTATGTGAAAATTCTTTCTGTTTGTGTGCTGTGACAAAAGCAAATTAAAGAAACAGGCAGGATGCTGAAAAAGACACAGGTTGCGGATTTCTACAATTATTTCACGCTTAAAAATTATTTGCAATAACAAACAATCACTGCCAAGTTATTAAAATTTTTATCTTTATTAAATTGTTATAATTTAAATTATTTTTGCTTTTGTTTATTATTCATTAGAATATATATTAGAAAACTAACAAAAAAAACGTCATTAATGGCATTTCCTTTCATTGTGTTACTAAGATGTTCGTATTGTGATAAAATAAAAATGCAGGAATAATTTTGTAAATTTGAATAGGTTAAAGTTTTGGTATCCTAATTTTTCTGCTCTTGGATCAAAGGGCTCCTTCAAGAAAACAATAAGCTCAAAGGGTTCCTCAAAGTGTAAAATGTTGTATACCACTGATCTATGGAAATAATTCAGTGATATTAATCAAAATCAACCATTTATTTTTTTTTATATAAAGTCACCAATATTTTACAATTTTTATAAGATACTGCTTTTTGCACGAACACAGAATGTTTCCGATTTTTTTGTCCTGCATATTATATGCCTTGTTAGCCTAGAATTCATGGTTGCGAACACGAGGCTAGCGTTCATAAAGTAGAGTCGTGGGGTTCAAACCCTCTTGCCACTAAGGACCCACCGTGTAGTGGGGCTGTATACGTTACATCTGGTCGAGATCTCGTTGGCGTGGTAGAGAAGTTTGGAGAGGGAAAAGCCAGCTAGAGTGTCGTCCTCGTCACTTAGCTGAGCTTCAAAATTATGAGGTCTGTCGCCAATAGCCCTCATGTTGTTTCTCAGTGTGAAGTTAATAGGCAATCTCGATCTTAACAATAAATTTTAAAGAGTTCAAAAACTTTAGATAAAAACAAAACTCACATTTTTCCATTTCCAAATTTTCTCGGTTACTTTGTAATAAAATGTTTTCTTTTCCTTAGGAACATTCTAGAAGGGTTTTATATCAATAAGACATAATAATTAATTTTTGAGAAGCATGCACGTACTTATTTCAGAAACTAATCTATAGTGTAAGGGAAATTCTTGCTTTAATTAAGAGAATAGAAAATTACCTTGCATTAACTCATGAATTAATTATAAAATTCATAACATATTCAATCAGTTCAGAATTAACTAGGAAGACCGCTATGATGGTAAGTTATGCGAAGTCTTGATGCATGTTATTTGAACATTTACTTTATTTATATTATGACATAAATGCATAAATAACGAATACCAACAGCAATGTAAATAAATAATTTATTGTGTAAGCTCTCAATTCTATGTTCCATTTAATACCACACAGCCAGGAGAATTTCTGTAAAGCATTTTAAACATTCTCTCTTTTCCCGGAAAACCATACAATTGAGTATGAGAAACAATAATTTAAAAGTCACCGATACAAGAGCCATAATATATAACATATCAGTCAAACACTAATTAGTTTCTATCATTATATTCTCATATGAAATATCAATATTCCATCAACAGGATATGAAATACAATATCTGATAAGTATATGATATGCCAGCCTTATTTGCAAAATGTCTCACTTTTTCATTTAAAACTCATTCAGAATTACTAATTAATAATTAATGCTTAAGCCTACACACGCTAAAATTCTCTAAGATGAATCTATGAATTATACAATGATATGATGTTTTGTTATCGAATATTGTATATGAGTTGAACACACATTAGTACATAAACAAATAGTTTGATACTTTAATATAGAACAAGAACAAACATAGACGATAACTGACAAAATGAAATCACAGATATATTGATAAGAATATTTTGAGTATACTTCTAAATAATGCTACATAAAGGTTTAATTACAAAAATTAATTACATGATGACAAATGGTTTTTATTTAAACTTCCGGAATCGTAAGCAAACAAAATATTTAATATTAAACTAAGAGAAAATTATTTAGTAAAGTAATACAAATAATTTATATAGTAGATTCTGAGAACAATTCTACATGAAGTAAAACAAATATTATAAAAAATGAAAAAGATCAAGAACAGAATATATAGGTTACAAAATAAAATCACACAAATGTTAGCAAGAATATTTTGAATGTACTTTCATATAATTCTGCATAAAATTTTAACTAAAAAAATTTAATTACATAAAAAACAATAATAATTTAAATTTTCTCTGAATCTTTATTAGACAAAATATTTAATGTTAAACGTAACAAAAATTTCTTGATAAAATAATATATATCATACATTCTGAACACTATTATTTGGATACTTTTGAAAATATTATAACTAAACAACCGAGCTAAATATAGTTTATCTAATAGATTCTTGAAAATGTTCTCAAATATATTTGAAAAACATCTCCGAATAAATCTTGACATATTTAAATTCCGAATTTTCAATTTCACACGTATTTAAGCTTTCAAGTTTTTAATTTAAAATAAAATTTTAACTCTAAATTAAAAGAAAAAAACTGGTTTGCAAAGCAACAAGGAAATAACGCTTTTCACACGAGAAAGTAATTTATTGCCTAAGACATAAGAAAATCTTACAGTTATTAACCTTTGCACAAAATTGCATAAAATATGATAATACATTTAAAATACAATTAGAATTTTTTAATTTCCAAATTTAAAACGTATATTGCTTTCAAAGATTTAACTTTATTAAATATACGACCAAGTCATTAGACATAATAAAAACATTGTGAACAAAAAAGTAATTTAATTTCAATATTTTAAGAATTTAAAATGTTTTAAAGAATTTTTAAGACTTTTCATAACAAAAGGTTCTCTTCTAGACACATTTGTGAAGAAGATTCTTGGAGTACCAGACAGTATTATTTGATTCTATTTGGATAGAGCAGAAATTGAATTGCTTCAAATTATTTACTTTCCAATAAAAATCTAGAAAAAGTGTATACATAAGAAATTAATTATTTTCCCTAAAAATCACGATAAATGAAATCGTTAAAGGAAAACACAAAGTTCAAATAAAGTTAAGCTAGATTCTTTTGAATAAATAAAACACACATATTTATCTGAAAAACATTCAAACATGAAGAGTTGAAACATTCTGTATTTCATAAAACTAGAAACATTTTGAAAGCATAACTAACATTTTAACAACAAAAGAATTTTCTTAAAATTTGTAATTCAGTTTATAGTTTTCAAATTAGTTTTCAAATAGATTTCAAAATAGTTTTATTTATTTTATTAGCATTATATAATCAAAACGATTAATGTACAACAGCTAAATTAATATTAATTCTTAATACAGGTAATTAATAATAATTTTTTTTGCTACATTAATCATTTAATTATAAATAAATACATTTTTACATTGAAAATTTCAAATTGAAAGGAATTTATAAAACCTCTTTCGGGACTTTATATTTATTTTTAAATCTTAATTTTTGAATTCGAATAAATTTCAAAGTATTGAGTTCTACAAAAATTAAGGAACATTTTTATAAATGTATAGCTTTTAGATATAAATTGTAAAGACGTATTAAATATCGTAAACAGTATTTCTGAAGTATTACACACACAATTGCAAATATTACACAGTATATTTACTATTATTTGTTGCATAGTATTAATTAAGAAATAAAAGAAAGGTCAATAAAATAAGTATCAAAGGAAATTTAAGCTCAAAACAAATAAAAGACAATTATAACAAAAAATCATCATGCAATTTTGTAAGAAGTGTTTTTCTAATGTAATCATTCAAAATACAAACATTAATTTCCAGAGCACAAATAATAGATCTTTCACTACGTAATAATTACTAAAATTGTACTTATATTCTAACAAAAAAAAGTATTAAAAGGTTAGTACTTTTTCAGTTACATTAATAAAATATGAGTATATTGAATATGTTTATATTAAAAGATATCTTTCTATCTTAATCTTAAAAGATTTTGATTACAAAATGTTGATAATCTGTATTGCAATGGTTGGCATTTCATTAGATAGTTAAGATTGTGAAAATATTAAAATTAATAACTTTTGACACACACAAAATTAACACAAAAAAGGCTTATATTTTTATACGATAGTCCATCGGTTTAATTGTATTCTGCATTCGGAATGTACTTTTATTAAAATAGTTCTCGATATCATCGATTCATTATAAAGTAAAATGAAGTTTTTGTGTTATTTATATCCACTTATGTATACAGAAACATTATTTGGTTAAAGCCCTTTCTGCACTACTAAGTTTTTGAGAAAAATGTAAACTACATACTTGTATACTCTATTATGTTATATAGCACCTGTGTAATGATCTCCTGTGTAATAATGCGCTAAAGTAACAATATTTCCTTTTGGTATTTTGAAGTAAAAATACTTATTAAATAAGAGTAATTTTCCATTCATTTAGTATTTTTTTTTCAATGCAAGCTTATTCATGTTTATTTCTGTTATCGGCTATGCATATTTTAAGTTTTTGACACGTAGACGAAGGAAATTACATTTATCCATTTTTATATATAAATTGTATAACATGTTTAAGTAAAATATGTTTACCAAATGAATACAGAGAATCAATTTACAACAAAATTACACACAGACATTTAAAGTTTTATGTATGCTTGATACGGTACATTTAAATGCACAAGCTGGAATGATATACAGTCTTTAATTAGTTGTGGCAGCAAATTTACACAAGTATTTCCTAGCAATAAATACATTATATACATTTAAAACAATTTTCTCAAATTCATGCAATTTCTCAGATCTTATAAATGACAAACTATTCTTATCTATAAAATTACACATTTTAAAAACACATTTCTAAATTCTGTCTCAATTAATAAACACGCATCGTACAACTCGTATTTTACCTAAAGTCAAAAGGATTTTTTCTTACAAAAACCGCAATAAGAAAGTTAATCATTATTTTAATTTATCATTACAATTGTATTAGGTAAGACATTTTCTTCAATTAGGTATTGAGAATTTAATCAAAGAAATTATATGAATTCAAATATGCTGAATATAATAAATGTTTTTTTGGAAAAGTAATGAGTATTCTTAAAATCAAATTTCATTTAAAATGCAAATCAACAATTCAAGTGAAATAGTTAAGTGTGTGTGTTTTCAAAGTTCTTTTTAAATTACAAAACGCCTTTAAACAAGCAAAATATTTAATTTACGTAGAGTACTTTGAGCTCAAGTACATAAGTTAGTATTATAAATAATTTCACTCACAATTTTCTTTCATTTGAGATGCATGCTGAATACTTGAAAACGAGTTATAAAAAATTTGAAAGGATTTCAATCTTATTATTTAAAAATATCATTTTTATATTACGATAGTTGCAGAATTTTATAACATATTTTCTTAGCATTATTTGAAAATTCTCAGATATTGGAACTTTCCCAGGGTTAAATATTTTCCTCTTGCTGTTTATTTTAATATTACTCTTTAAAATTGTTTGTATATGACAACAATTTCATATAACATGGTTCTACACTTTAATTAAAAAAAAAAGAATTTTTGATAATGTCTTATGATTTTTATGCATTTTAAATAAAAACCTGTGTATATATTTAGAAAGAAAAAAAAAAGTGAAAGATTTTATTTTACAAAAAAGTTAACTGATTTATAGCAGACTCTTAAGAAATTTTAGAAACAAATAAAAGGCAAATAAATATGAATACTTTTTTTCTCTTCTCTTCTTTTTTTTTTACAAAATATGTATGCGATCGCATTCCAGATAATAGCAGTCACAGTTTCAACCCGCTTCAAGAAATGATGGAGTATAACTTCTTGAAAATCTCCAAACCCTGGTCAGCAAAACTTTACTAGCTGACAACACGATATTAAATAATTTGTATTTTTGAGATTAAGAATGCCTTAACATCATTAGTACTTTCTTTGATTCAGGTCCATTCCGGTGAGCACGTCTTTTCCTCAGTAAGCCATCACCATTACTGTTACACGTTGTTACGTTTGGAAATAATTCACATTTAACTCCCGAAATCTCTTATCTGTTTGCAATCAATTGCAACTTTGTAATAAGACTAGCGTTTCTTAAGATCAATTCTTAGGTTCAAGTCTTGATTATATATATATATGTGTGTGTGTTTGTGTGTGTGTGTGGTGTGCGTGTGCTTAGTAATAAAAGAGAAAATTAGAACTGAAAATTCTTAAATTCAATAGATGTAAATAAGAGCTCCCTATTACAAGATAGTTAAAATGTGATACCAAGGCAAAAATAAAAAGGATACTGCAAAGTTTCAAATTTCTAATTTAGGTTTAAGACTGAAAAGAGGAAATGGACTGTTTCTCGCTGTACACACCTTTCTCTGTAACTGTAAAGTGTAAAAACAAGGGTTGCTTCGTAATTTCCAAAAAATAAAATATAAATTAATGCACCCCCCAAAAAAGAAAATATAATAAAAAATGCATACTTTAATCCCCATAAGCGACTATTTTCAGTGATCCACAAACTTTCTATTAACAGTTCCGATGCATAAACATTAGATATTTATATGAAATTAGAAAAAAAATCAAACTATTTAAAAAAATAAAATGTTGTTACTAATTTAGCATGACAGGAATCAATTATGTAATAATTATAAAAATGGATTTTAAATTATATAAATTTTCTTGAAATATAATTGCCTGATATTAAAATCACGTTTGAAGTGCTGTTTATTTATAAAAAAAGGAAGAAATGTTAATTATTACTGTTGCGTATACTAAACAAATAAAGAAACTAAAATTTCATCATGTCGACTTAATTTTCTTCATTTCTATTGATAAGTTGTTAATAAATTAACATGTAAAACCATTTACTGCAAAATTTCCCAATGTTTTTAATTTTGTTAAGAGTGTAGATAACTAATTTATTATTAAGATGTAAACGTCTTAGAATATTTCTATACGTATATAAATTAACATATTATACTACAAACAGGAATGAAGCTTTAAGGACATTAAAATTAAAAACTTATTTTTTATGATAAATATTATTGTATAAAATGTTATCTTCTATATGCTTGATTCCACTTAAAAAATAACTTCATTATAGTTTTCGTTTACATGAAACAAATTTAAATGGTTCGGATAAAATGCAATACTAGGATTAAATTTACAATTTTTACCGATATAATTAGATCATTTAAATGAATTTTACATAAAAATGTGGAAGTATGTTTGGTTCTTATAAGCAAAATCACATCACTTATCATAAACATGCTTCACTACTGTGTTGACAGGATCAGTGTGCATATTCCAATCGAACAGAATTTCAAATTATTCTATTTTGATACTTTTCAAATTCCCTACTTATTCGCCATTGTTCGCGTTCTCCAGCATGTTAAGCAATTTTTCCTAAATTTCTTTTGCTCAAATATACGTATTTTGTACATATTTTAAGTCCTTTTTATTTTTCGAAAATGGTTAAAATAACGGAACCAAATTAGTTTTTCTCTCCAGGTCAGATCTACCAATGTATATAAAAGAAAAAAATTGTGAATGTGTGTGGATGACATAAAGTAAAAATGGAAGGGAAAGAGGCTAGAAATTTAGATTTCCTAAATTATGCGGAACGATGATATACACCCCGAAAAATTATTTTTGGGGAAATTCACTTCAGAGTCTGTAATCAATAATGTAAAAGTAAACGATAAGCAAGAATTTGTCTTTATAAGCTTAATTCTAATGTATATTACGTCACTCGACACAATGGTATTTTGTTGCTTCTGACTTTATATTTATGGAGAATTTTTATATTTATTCATTTATTTGCTTTTTGTAATAAACTACAGTCTTTGTAAGAATGTTATTTTTAAACATTTGGCTATTCTTTTCTATGGAATTACAATTCCATCCTGAATGAATTATTTAAAAATTATATATGAAGAGAAATTGAAAATTCTGACGATTAAACACCTTGTTCAACAAAATACTCCAAATTCTTACAAGTGTTATACTGACAATCTTTCTGCTCATTATATCTTATCCTTATTCTTCCAATTCATGTCTAATTAAATGTCTCCACTTCTTTTAATATTAACATTTATGAATTGAGATTAATCGTGGCATCTTGCAAAACGGATGATAATATTTATTTCAAAATTTTTAAATTGTATGTATGTAAGTATATATATATATATATATAGCTATGATTTGGAAGGTCGTATTAATTCCATTCACATAGATAATCTTATTTATACTCTAAAAGAAATTTATAAGAAACCAAATATTAATTTTTATGAAACATTTTATCATTTAATTACATTAGTTTTAAAAGAAAAGTAAACATTTTTTTTAATAATAAGATACGTGAACACATTATAGCTTACCATTTGGTGGGCTTGCAAGTTATTTCTTAGTCATTGTTTATAAGCATTTGTATGAAAAAATTTTGACCGTGATAATTTTAAAATGTTTAGATATATTGATGATGCAGTTTTCTTTCAAATTAATATTTATTTTTAAATTCTCACTGTTTTATCATGATTATTTAAATTTATTGCAAACTAATGTTATTATAACTGAAATGGAATATTTTCATTTTTTTTTTAAATAGAAGATGGTAAAACTTTTGCAATATTTCAAAAAAGAGACTTTGTTTTGTGAATCATAAATTATCCATATGTACGAAATTTCATTAAATCTATATGTTTTAGGACATAATTTAAATCATATTTTGCGAAACATTAGACATGTTACTTGCATATAGTATATTTACATTAATTTGGATAAGTTCAAATATTGTTGACAAGCAAAAATTCCTTTTTATTTTGTATAGTGTAATTTAAAATAAAGTAAATTTTTTAAAATAGAAAAATAATTAAAAATGTAAAATTTAAAAAAAAAATTAATTTTTTTTCTTTTCTTTTTTTTTCCATTTCTTTAAAGAAATTTGTTTTAAATTCTTTACTTTTGCTTCCATTATTAAGATTTTTCTTTGATTGAAAGTATCACTAAAAACACTCTGTTCAAGAATTAGAGATGTAATCTTGATTTGTTAGTAGGAAAATTGTACTAAAGTTGTTCTTACATGGCTCCTGATAAAAGTATTCATAACCTTTTTTCCTAGTCTGGTTAATTTATTTTTAGATTTTTATTCCTCTATTTTCAATACATTCTAATTTTGAGATATTCTCTTCGTCTATAGATATGTTTTACTTGATTTCTTTTGCAATTTGTTTTCGTTTTATCTTGGAATTAATGGAGTTTCCATATTGATTTATAACATTTTGCTGTTTGAAATATTCAGTTCTCGTAAAACATTGTTTAAACTTCTAATCTATCAAAGGCCAATTTCAGAGTTCATGAATGTTACATTTCAGTTTCTTAATGTTTTTTTTTTTTTTTTGTTTGTTTGTTTTGCTTTTCGCTCTGTATTTTGTACTTAAGCAAGATTTGAATTTAATATTCTTACCCATTTTTATATGGTTAGAATTCCATCAGGTATATTTATATTTTATTTGTTTTAATATGTTATTTTTTTTCTTTCTATTTTTCTAGATTTTATTCAGTTAAAACACTTCATTTTCTTATACTTTTTCTACATTTTAAAAAAAGTATTCGTATGTTTTTAAAAACAATTTTTTTTTAATATTTTCATATGCTTCAATTCTTTTCTTCTATGCTAATTTTAGTTAATTATTTCATTTATTTCTTTATATTACTGGGGGGGATACTATTTTCTTTACACACACATGCATATATATATATATATATATATATGAATATATAATACAAACTATTCACAAAGGAGGAAATTGATTCAATATGAGTAAATAAGTTAGGAAAAACAAAATAATATTAAAAATGTGTTACCTTAATGGTCATTGCTTTATTCTGACAAAAAACACTTTGGGGTAACTTTTTTTATCCTAACACGCAGTGTTTAAAATTAGGTCATATTAAACTTGTTATGTCAAGATGAACTTTAAAAGAATTAGTTCTTAAGAATTGCGCAAAAAGTTTCATTTTTAATTACTGATAAAAGGACAATCAACACTTTGTACTGTTACTTGTGAGTTAATAGCTAGACCTTTATAACAAAACAGAGAAGACCGTTTCGTGTAAAATACAAAAAAAAAAAGAATAATTTAAGTATCATTTTTAAAGATTGTAAGAACCATGTCATAAGAATGATGGTAAGTTATCTGAAATGTTTTTTCTTACATTAAAACACCCGCAATTATGATGTGTACACACGTTAAAATACGTTTCCAAGCATATTTTTCGCGTTTGTTTATACTATCCTAATCCTACGTAGCTCGATGATATGTTAAATGTATAATACCTTCCTCGCACTTGCCAGAATGACGTTCAAAACAACAGTGAATGGCAAACGTGACTTTGAATATTTTGTGCTGGGATAAGTTCTTCCGACAAGGAAGAAAGCGTGTTAAAATGTTCAGCAGCTGCCTCTATAATAGCGTGTCTATTCTACAACAGTCCATGCCTTCAAGTGGCGAAACTCGTGAATACAAAAGCAAACTATGTCTCATAATATCAATCTACTTGTGGTCACTAGGCAGCAAGTGGTCAAGCAACCAAGTGCGGGGCGGAGAAGAGACATATACAGGTCGACAGCACCGTGAAGGCAGAGAAGAGGATGAGACAGACCCTGTCTACGACGACGGCCGCGTATTTCCACTCTGCTATGATGTCGTTGACCCTGTCCTCTCGCTTCATGCGGCAAGTGATGTAGCGCAGTTCTCGAAGGATGGCAGTCAGCTCTCGGTCGAAGCACCCCCGGACGGTAGCCGGCGTCGCCTGGTCATCCGACCCTAAGTCATCGATGTCCATGACGTTCGCCAGTAAGCTCCTGGAGGACCGCTGACGCACGATCTCAAGTTCCTTCTTCGATCCAAAGATGGCCTTCCGCTGGAGTTTGGCGGAAGGTCTCTGCATCCTCAGGATCCACGGAAGCCAGATCAGGAACAGGGAGCGGACCTGAATATGCACATAAATTATTTAAAAATTCTTAAATGAAACCTCAGAATGATTCGTTATTTGAAGCTATCGTATAAAAATCATTTTGAGTGATTGAAATATATCAAATGTACATAAAGGAATGATATAAAAAGATGTGCATCATTCTGAGTGTTAGAAATCAGTTTCCAATACAGACTTAAGGATTCAGCCTGGAAGAAATGTATAAAAAATAACTAATTTTACGTGTCCAAAATAAAATCTTAATATATAAAGTGAAACAGAAAAAAAAATGGATTGCAGCTTTAGTTGATACAAATTATTTATTAATTTTGCACTATGATATAATTTATAAATAAAAAAAGATATATATATATATATATATATATATAATTTAAAGTAAAAAGAAAATTTCTCAGATGATTCTATCAATAATATATTTGACTTCATAAATCTTATGCATAAATTACAAATTTAAAGAACTACATTCATTACTTCCCCCCCCTTCCCCCCAAAATGCCAATATGGACATTTACCAAATGTAGCAAAAATTAACTTTTAAAATTATGACTAACAACAAGAAAAAACATCTAGTATTTCTTGCGATTTCCATATACTGCTGTTTCAGCTTGCAGCTTCATTTTCATTAAAAGGACCAAATTTCAAAGAAATCTTTTGATACATTATGTCGTATATTGTCACGTACACTCTTTATAATTTTTCTAAATCTGTTTTGATTACAGTCTTTCTTAATGTATTCAAATATCTTTTCTAAAGGAATTAAATCTAGACTTTCATAAGGAGGGAGAAACTCTATTTTCACTTTATAGAATTATAATTCCTTTACAGTTCGAATATTGTGCTTAAGATCATTACCCTAAACAAAAAATATTTTTTTATTTTATTTCAGTTTTGCAGCTGTTTCCACTAAATTTTCATTTGGAATATCTACATATATAATTTAGTCCAGTCCACTTTCCAAGAGCTTTGAAATTTGAACACTTCTAGCCTCCGTTGCACACTTTACCAAAATGTGTCTAACTCAAAGTTTTCGAAACGCTTTTATATTTACTGATTTTCACACAGTTCATTTAGGCATTCCAATAAAAATGCGTATAACATTTTATTAAAAATTACCTTACTATGTTGCACATTGATATGCAAATGTTAGATGAATAGTTATTCTCTGTTTCGCAGCTTTAGAACCAACCAATCAAGTGGAGAAGTTAATACGCCATATTATTTTGTACACATAAAGACGATGCACATTTCTTGATCAGATAAGAACAAAATAGGTATAGATATAGATAAAAAATATAATAATATATATTTTTTCTGGGTACTTTCAGTAATAATCAAAACTTTCTGGTACTGCGAGGTACATCAATCTACCCTTCCATAAGCCAACAAATTACATGAAGACCTATAATTTACAACATTATGTAAATAATTATTAATTAATTAAT
>BMAW01108899.1:0-20733 GCA_019974015.1 Nephila pilipes | reverse complement strand
TTGTAACATGGGCTATTCGCGATTTATTTCCCTTCAACTAAAGTCTGGAGTTTCTGATTTTACATTTAAGTTCCCAGCCTTTCCCAATTAAATGGAACGTGATGCAAATTTGAGTAAACTTCGAAAGTGGAGCGAATAGATATAATCAAAGCATATTAAAGCGATAGAGAATAGAATTGATAACTAAGGTTACAAAAAAAGAAGAATGTTAGTGTGATGTGCGCGGATGTATTCTGAAGTGTATAGCAGGTTTGGTGACATTAGGACTCAACGCAGTCGGAGCAGTTGCTGAAGTTCTGGCTTATTATTCAGTTGAGAACATTCTTTGATGGATTATAGAAGTTGTTAGTGCTCGCGGAGAAGGATTTTAATTGTGGAGAGCATCCCTCTGATTTGAGGAGTAGATAAAGATATTCCGAATGCAATTGATTATTTTAATTAAGTTGAAATTTAGGTCTTGTGATTAACTTTAAGATGATTGATAAGACGGTAATAAGATGCCTTTACAAATTCTCTAATTAAATTGTAACTTCCTTCTATAATTTTTTTCTATTCATCAAGCAATTAACTTTTAATTCAAGAGTAGTTTCTGCATTATCTTAATTTTAAAGCATTTTTAAATGACTTTTTGTGATTTCAAACTAGTTCTGGGCAAGTGTAGATTTCATAATTTAGTTGCACAGTAATTTGTCAACAAGAACGAGTATAAGATCTCGAAAGGGTTAAGTACCCCGAGAAGCCAAATTCCGCAACTTATTAAAAAGTTTAAAAATGTTGCGATATTTCTAATTTATGAAGACGCTTAAAAACCTTACAATTTTTATTCATTTTCAGGTCTTGTCAGATTTATCCGATGGGTCAGCGCTCTTTCATCTGATGGTCTTGCGAATTGGAGTTTGTGTACCATCTCCTTGCATTTCGGATGATATACAGGCTTTGGCAGCTGCACGTAAGAATTACTTTTTGGAACTATTATAATTTCTTCCAACCTCTAGTATGTGATCAACACATCGTATTGAATTATAGAAAACAAAATAATAAATTATAAAATTTTTTTGAACATATCACCTCTTGTAAATCTTACAAATAGTCCAGTGATCATGATTTGAAATTCATAATCAGCTAATTTCGAGTTTCATCATGTATTTCGGGTTTGGGTTTTATTATATACCACCATGTGGAATACTGGGGATGGTTCAATTCGACCTTAAAATTCTTGAGTAGCATGGTGAGGAAGTTGAAAGGGGAAGAAAGAGTTCAGTTGTAGCCCTCTTTATTTGACTTTAGCTCAAAATTATGAGGTCCATCACCAATGATCCTCATTATTTTAAACTTAAGTTTAATGACGGGAACGACAGCTATGAGTCATCACAAATAGATCTCGTTTGCTTAAGAGTATAAATAGCACTCTCTGGATATTTTGTCATTTAACACAACCATACGCCAACCCAGTTGCCGAAAATATTACAAAATGCTACTTTACCTTATATCCAGACTACCTGGATCCGAATGTAAATGTGTAACCTAGATCCGAAAAGATATCTATTCACCTATTATTACTTTACATTGATCGTAGAGTCAAAATTTCTCTCTCTTACTACTAAATTTCTTATCAAGTTTTTCGCTGCACATCAACATTTCAGTATATCTATTCCAATTTACATAAGCCATGGTTCATTCACAAGAAGAACTTCTCAAGTCACATAGCATCACATCAAAGCCCCTCAGTTGAAGAAAAATAAGTGAAAATCTGAAATAAGCTAAATCTGGTGGCCATGATAGCCATGATGGCGAACTCGCTGTTGGAGTCTTTTCCATCGAGTCACGGGCTGAGCCCGAATGCCACTAACGATCCGCCGTGTTGCGGGGCTGATACACGCAAAATCTGGTCGAGTTTCCAACTCCTCCCGTTGACATATAATAATAATTTTTTAGAGAGGTACCGACTCAGGTATCAGCCTCGTCACTTGGTAGAAGTTCAAAATCACAAAGTCCGTCACGATTGCCTTGTGTTGCTTCTCAGTGTTACATTAAGAAGACAATCAAATCAAATCAAATGTGCATTAAATCTGACGTGCCGGGGCATGGATGTGAAGTGCCAAGGGTCAACTAAGGTGTTGATCTCGTCATCTAAAAATGTCTCAAATGTCAGAGAGGTGGTTGGCGGACCGAAGACCTGAAAAAAATGGTCAAAGCCCTTGCTGGAGAGCATTGCCCCCAGGTTGTAACAATAGTAATACAGAGCCCCATATAAAATGCTCTGATCAAAGGAAGTTAGCAATTGGACATTTTCTTTTTCCCCATCCAATATAATGGGTGTAATATATTTCAATTATTTCTATGAAATAATTAAGACTTTTATGTTTGTGTGTGAGAGAGAGAAAGACTTAAATGACAACTTCTTTACGTTATATTCCAAAACAGAGAATGGCCATTGCTTTTCATGATAATCAGTTAAACATGCGACATATTTCCTTCATTATTTAGTTCTACAGCCATCTTAAAGTTTTATTAGTCAGTCAATAAGTTAAAAAATCTCAAATGGAAGTTACTTAGAGAAGGACAACACACTTTATTATCTGTTAAAGAATATGCAAAATCGATATTTTTCGAATCTCTCTTAACTCATTTAATCTTGATTTATGTTCTAATAATAAAGTCTTAGCTTACCAAATCACTCATTTCGATTCAAGCCCTTCTCTATTATAGCAGATTCAGTTCATATTATTCTGATCAGAAGTCCACTTTAAACTACTTTCAGTGCAAACGAAGAATTACGAGGATTCACTGCAATCAACAACATCTACCATTTTGTCCTTTTCCTCTGCCTCCCTTTCCTTTCAGTTATATTTCGCTTATATACCTTTTTTCTCAAATTTATTTAACTACACTTTATATCTTTATCTATTTTTCTAATAGTGTTTCATTTGGTCGGTTAGGAGTTGTAATGGTAAGCAATTCAAATTACCAATAAGTCCCTAAGGTTAGAGAAGAGAAAATTACAAATAACCCTACGTCACGAACATTAGTGATAGACGAAGCCAAGCAGAACTGTTTGTCCTAAAATGAAAATTTTGTGCTTTTCACTTGTTGAATTGTACTTCTAATATGATTCTTCTCGCTATTTTCCCACACGAAAAAGTTTTAGATCTCTCAAGCCTTTCTAAGTAGTAATTTCGATTATGTTTATTATCTAATAATGTTCGAATGTCTTAATCTTTGACTTATAATGCTGTGGGAGGAATTCGTAATTGCATAAATCCGGGGATTATCAATTAATCCAAAAATTTAATTCTAACTTCATCCGAATAATCTTAAGTTTAGTCTTTCCAGAAAGGTTAAATAGGGATTCTGTATTAATGATGCATTCATAACATGTGTTTTTTCCAGATAGATTCTAAATTAAGGAAACATGTGTAACTTTTTTTCCAATTGCTGTTAATTTTAAAAAGTCTAGAGAGTTTGGCGACATAAAATATTTTTTTTAAAAAAAAAATCTTACTTCTAAATCTACATATTTTCTAGAATTTCCTTTCAAATTTAAGTTAGAATTCTGAACAATTCGAAGAGTTTTATTATTAAATTAAATTAAATATGAGAGTCAGCTTACTCAAATAACATTGAATTGAAACAACTCAGAGCTAAATTATTTGTTTTATAAAAATATGATTTCAAATCCATTTGACAATGAAAGAAAATTGTTCCATTCAGAATTTGTGACGTTGAACTATTTGCGATTTTCTCTTCACTAACCTCACAGACTTTGTAGTAATTTGAATTAAGTACAATTACAATTTATACCCAACCCAAATGAAACGTGATTAAGAAAATTAGATGATTAGAAGTACAGGGAATTGAATTATAAATAGTGATATATCAGTTTAATAGAATTGAAAGGGATTTGAAAGGAGATTTAGAATAACGGCAGGTTGGTAGGTATTGGTATATTGGATTGAAGTATCGGAATTAATCTTTTGGATGGAAGTGATAGTTTGTCAAATGACTAAGATATGTAACTACTGTTTTTGAGAAGTGTTTGAATCATAATGAGTGATTTGGTAAGCATAGATTTCTTTATTAGAGTATAATCTGTAATTGATGAATTAAGTGGGATTCGAGAGAGAGTGACTCTATGTATTCGTCAGTGATTATTTATAAAATGTTTTAAATTGCTCTTTCGTATCTTCAACAGGTATTTAGTATTTAATTACCAGTAAATTTGTCTGAAAAATGGCAGTAGGCTTAAATAAGGAAGAGAGGGAGTTACATATCTACATTTTTAAGTAATATCGTTTGACATTAAGAAATTTATTTTTCGAGAGACGAAACAATAAATTATACTTTACTCCAGGTAATAAACTCTATTTCAATAAAATTGCATTTCAGTTTTCTGCTTTTTTTTACTTGACAGCTCCTGATATTTAAGAGTACATTATTCAAATAATTTTAAACAGATTTCAGGTTTTATCAGTAGCATATACGAATCCTAAATTTATGTTCTACTTCATATGTTAAGAAAATGTAAATTACCTGGTTAACTAGATGGCGCTCTCTGTCTGAACGAATTATAAAAAAAAATCATTTTGGTATTTGAAGATAGATCGAATATGTCGAACGCTTCATTCTGATTCTGTATCAAAATTAAATATTTGATACATGGTGCACCGTTTCAATCAAATATATTTCCTAAAATATCTCAGTCTCTTTCTATTCCCAATTGTCACATAATTTTTGAATTGTTATTTATTTTTTGTGGATTTTGATATAATAATAACCATATATTTTGCTAAAAATCAGGCATTCTAAAATTCTTTTCTATAATACATATATTTTAAATATATTTGAATGGGAAGTGAAGTACTATCCAATTTAATAAGGATTATTCTCTTTTCAATAGATGTAAAAATTGATATTTAGAATTATTTAATTTAGAATGCATTTAGTTTTTTTGAATATTTAGAAGAAAGTTTCAAAAAGTATGGAATGCAAAAACAATTTTTATAGTTAAATGGAACACTATTCTGTAATACCTGTATATTGTAATCCGACAAAATCTTTTAGAATGCTTTTCTATGAAATACGTGAGTGGATAAAAATATAAGATACAGTAATTAGAAAAAGAAAAGAATTGTTTGGAATAGTTTGGCAGAGTGTAAAAGGTATTTATACAGTAAAGAGGAATATGTATTAGAATAAATGCGATAAATAAAATGAAAAAAAAAAAGGAAAAATACATCACATTACAGATATTGCGTTCTTGGAATGTATTTACAATTTAAATTTTGTTCTTTTTCTAATAAGTAGTCATCATATTTCATAATAGTAATTTAATTGTATTTGATATTCATATAAAGACCCGGAAATGCTAGTTTTACCTTAATAAAACAAAACAAAAAAATATCTACCATGGCGCTAAATTCATCAAATAAAATAAAAAGTCATTATTTAAGAATGGAACGTAATCTCTTATGCATATTCCGTGTCCAGAAGATTACAGCCATTTATTTATAAATTACATAAGTTTCCTAGATATTTATTTTTATAAGTGTACGAATCATATTTTTAATTTCGGAAAATTTCCTATTTCTTCGAGTCTCCTTATTTCGAACGGAAGAAAATCGTTATCTCTTCTTCTTTTTTTTTTTTTTTCATTATTACAAAAACTCAAGAAGCGGAAGTATATTTGTAGAATGATATTCACTCGAAAAATTCTAATTTTGAATGACCTGAATTATCAGCGTGACATTATAAGTAAAATAACTATATTTCTCACGCAATTCTCAGCTTTAAAGGAAAATATCTCATTCACTTTTAAAACTTACAATAAAGACTCGTTTTCGAAATGTACTTAAAGTAACAGTAATCCTTCGTAAAGTAAGCAAGTATACCTTCAAAGAAAGTTCTTGCATTTACTTAAATTTTGCCTACAAATGCATATTTTATGACCTTTCAGTGCTTTAAAGTTAGAAAAACACACAACTAAATTTTATCAGCGTACATTTTTACTATCATAAGGGCATTTTAAGCGATTATAAGCGAAAATTAAGACACACCCAAACATGGTAACTCGAAAGAAAATAAATTTATTAATATTTTGCTAATTGAATAATACAGAATATAACCTTATCTAAGGAATAGACTATTATTTTGGCAATGCAGCCTCAACATAGGAAGCTATGGTAGTTCGATTTATTAATACTGACATATTCTTTAAAAGTGATTCGTAATTTTACTTTATTGAAATATACAAAAAATCTTCTACTCATTATAAGATCACAAGAAAAATCTATTTCAAGTAGAAGTATATTTAAAAATCATTTATATTATTTCAAATTAACTGATGCGTAAAATCTTTAGATACTAAGTTTTGAAGTAGTGAAAAAATATATATAAGAAAACTCGTTTTTTGAGCCTCTCTAGTCAGAGAAATTCATGCTCAAGTAATGTATTAAAACAGATGTAACTTCGCTTTAAGTAAGATAGAAACAAAAATCAAACGGATTTTTAAAGATAAAAAATCGATATTTTGACTAAAAGTGTGTTTTGAAGGGTCAGTTATTATCTTGATATTAAGATACATGTCAGATTTTTTAACTGTGAGAATTGTTGGTTTAAATTCAACACAAAAAACGAAAGAGAGAGAGAAAAAGAGAAAAGATATAATCATATAATCATTACGAAATTTTTAAAATATTCTTGCATGACCTTGATAAATTAGCGTAATTTTTTGTGTTCCTCTATCAGTTTTTTTAATTCTTCTATTTCAGGTTAGCCTCATGAGAGTTATTTTTCGCTTAAGTAAGGCGTGAACACTAACAAATATAATAAAAAGACATTTTTGCATCATGTTTACATTTAATGATAGGTATAAAAGCTATAAAAATTATTTTTAAACGTAAAATAACATACAATTTACAAAAGCTTGTTGTGCTTGTTTGAAATATCTAGATAATCACTTACAAAATAAGTACCATAGCTAAGTAATTAAGTACCATTTCTTAAATAGGAGAACAAAAGAAGGACAATGTCCGTTTTTCATTATTTAACCCTACTGCCATTGTTTCTTTTTAATTAAACGGTTTATAAAAACGAGACTCCAATTGAAAATACGTAAACCACTCTTATTAACCACTAAATAATATATATGGCCTCTCGAAACCCACTTAACTCAACAATTCTAGTATGTGACCAACTAATAAAATTTTAGCTTATCAATTCACTTGTTTTGATTCAAACTCTTCTCAATAACAGTAAATTTCAAGTTTAGTACAAAGACAAAGAATCACTTTCATCCAAAAGATTAATTATGTTGCTTCTTTCCTATATACTAATACCTATCAACCTGCCGTTAGTCTGTACTTCTCTTCATTTCCCTTTCAATTATATTTTATTTATATATCACTATCAATAATTCAAATCACTTCACTTCTTATTTTCATCTAATTTACTTAGTTACTTTTCATTTTGGTTGGGTAGAAATTGTAATTTTATGCAGTTCAAATTGCAAAAAAAGTCCACGAGGTTAGTGAAGAGAAAATCGCGAATAGCCCAACATCACAGAAGTATTAACGTCTCAATCTTTTATAAATTGAGAAATTATTTTATATTTAAAAAACAATGTTTTTATATCTCTTAACCATTTTTAAATGAAAGCTTGTTTTAAAAACATTTTTTTTTTACTTATGTATTTAATTTAATTTTGTTTGTACGTGAGTGAAAAATTGCAACTCATTAGAACTTTAAAAGCAAAGCCCGAACCCCTAGGCACCCTCAAGTTCGACACTGTTCGAAACCCCATAATATTGAATTGCCTTCGAAGTTTTACGTGTAAGCTAAATTTCAGTTTCATCGAATGACAGGAAGCAGATGAAATTTCTAGAAAAAATCTTAAACTAGAAAGACATAAATTTTTATACATACGTGTGGCCATTAAATAACGAGACAAAAGCTGCTATACAAGAAGTACGCATGCGCCAAACATCAACAACCAACAGCTGTTTAGCGTGAATCTTTCTCTTTCAAATGTGCAGTGCCTCTCGCTTCTGTAAACAAATTCGTATACGTGCTGCCTCCGTTCGAATTAAGAGGTTTTTTTTTTTTTTTTTTTTTTTGTCTCGTAACAAATTGTTACGAAATTTCCCATGAAACTTGGAAAAACCACTAAAAATTATAATTTATCGAAAGGAGTGTATAGCGATGGATGTTTATCACCTGCACGTGTTTTTTAGTGGTTTATACGTTTTCAAGATGGTGGAGAGAACATTAAAGAATATGGACACCCGGGTCACCCTCCACGTCAAAAACAGGTAACAATATAGAAAAAAAATCAGTAATCTGGTTTGATGACCGTCGATTAAGTAATCGTGCGATTGCTGAGACTGTAGGAATTGACAAAGAATCCATATGGCAAATTTTACATAACAATTTTAACATGCAAAAAAGTGCCGTGTTAGGAATGGAAAATGGAATATTAGGAAGGGAGTAACTCAATATGTAGTATTGACCATTGAACACCGTTCTGAAGGAGAACGAAAGGTATATAACAAAAAAATATTCCAAGACAAGATGTGGATTACGGGTTAATAATTATTTATTTACATTAAGATTACGGCTGTGTACAAAAATTTGGTGACAGGATGTTTGGATGTAATTCTCAGGCTGAAGGACGCATTTTGATCAACCTTACTTTATCATCTCATCAAAGATAAGCTGAAATATTCGGAATTTCGACTATTGGGAGAGACTTGAGATTTATGAATTTGTGACTGTCGAAATAGTGTCAGATGAAGAAAGCACTTAACTATTTATGGAACTGTAACGCCAAAAATGGAATATTTATATCGCAAGAATTGTTTGAAAATGCTTTTAGTGTCAATATTAGAAAGTCGGAAATAAGGCACATAGAAATAGAATAAGAGAGGATGCTGAATGGGAAATTGTATACCATTCATCGGTTTACTTTTTTCAAGAAGTTCATCAATGTGAGGACTTTCGAGCCTCCTAATATAATCATCATAACTTTTCAGGCCAATGAGAGTGTCTTCATCTTTTCTGGTTGATTGATTGACTGGTTTTATTAACATCGCAATCGAAGCAATACGAGGGATGACAGACCTCGTAATTTTGGATCTCGATAAAATTACAAGGTTTGGCACCTCCCTCTCTAAACTTCCCTACCACGCCGATGGGAGGACTTTGAACCTCGACAGATAGAACGTCCATTAGCTTGTCTTTAGCTGCATCAAGGCTCGAACCCACGACTCAACGAAAACCACCGGCCGCGAGTCCACGACCATAGCAACAGTGGCTACCGTCTTTTCTGGAGTAGATTCCCCGGAAGTAATTCATTGTTTTAATTGCTCCTTGGTTTCTTGAATGTAATAGGGATTCCAGATCTCTTTGACAGTCAAAACTGGGCACAAAATGATGATGACAGTCGCGACAGCAACCAAATTTTGATTTGGCAGCCATTTGCTGCCAAATCAAAATTAACCTATGAATCAGAGTCAAATTTACTTTGGCTCCGTGTAACAGATGGTAATACACAGTGATAACACCATCTGTTATCCAACACAAATACTTTTTGAACCACCTTGGTACAATTGTAGTATTATTGTCTGTGATTTTCTTTAATCATACAATTTAAGATAATATATACGACGTGAGGATCGTTGGACAGTAAATACAATGTTATATAGTCCATGAATCAAAATATATAAGGATTTCAAACGGTTCGACGTAACAAATTTTGCTTTTAAACTAAGTTTTCTAATAAGCAATGTGAATGGCTTTGAATGAAACTCACATAAGAAATGAGTATTTTTTTAACCTATTGGTTAATACATTATCTTAATATATGAATAAATACATATGTAAAATATGGTTGAAGGTGTAAATTATATAAAGAGTTTTTTTGAAAAAAAATACCAGGTCATCATTTCCTTGCGGCACGACTCCAGAAAATTCGACATGTACTTGTACTAGAAAAAATTATTGATTTATTGTTTTTATTACGGCACACTTATCAACAATACAAGGATTACTGGATAAATCACCCAAGAAAACAAAAATTCACCCTGAAAGGGTTTAGAAGGCGTCAGTTCCACCCCAAAAGGAATCCTCATCCAGTCCTCGGAAAGATCACGGATAAAACAATAGCCTGAAGAAAACCTATACACACAATATCTAAAAAATACATTATGACATCCAATATCACAGGCAAGCAAATCGATAACATATCAAATACCTTGACGTACAATATCGAAGAGAAAAGATACTAAACAAGAGAAATTGATACAATCAAAAGTAATAGGAAACGAGGGTACAAATGGCATCCTTAGGAATGGCTCTCCATTCCCTGTCAACCATTTGCCACACTTCGCTTCATGAGAGCGGCAGTGGCAGGGTCTGCAAATGGCGTCTAATCACAACCCAAATGGGTTCAATTGGTGAAATATCAGGAGAGAACGGTGGCCAAAGAAGCATCTATACACCTTGCAGAGCACGTTGGCTGATGTGAGCAATGCGCGGTCGAACGTTAAACTACTAAGATTAGGCATTGGACCCCTTGAAGGTAGAGGAATGCCTCCGGCTCCCTTACTATCATCATGTATCGCAGCAAATCATTTGCATACCGTTGGCCTGTCATAGTGTCCTGAATACGAACTAGAGATGATCTGAAATCGTACGCAATTGCTCCCGAAACCATGATGCTGCGTGAACGTTCAGTGTGGCATTTCTCATTTGCTGCATGAATGGAACTATCTCCACGTCGATGCCACATTCGTACGCGATGACTATCATTGGATAAACAGAAGCGTGTCTCGTTTGAGAACACGACTCTGAGCCATTCCGTTGTCCACATTGCTCGATCCTGGCACCATTGCAGACATTGGTGTCTATGCTGTGGAGTCAATGGCAGTCTTCTTAACGGACGTCATAAGTGCTGGCCTCCCATTGATAGCAACCAATATAGCATTGATAGCAACCAATCAATGGGAAAGGGTTCTGGTCAATATGGGAACATCTAGGGTGTCTTGAATATGCTGCTGAATGGAGGTAGAAGTGACTTCCTGGTCCGAACATCTAGATCACTGTTAACCTTGTTTGGCTCAGACACCATTAAACTCCCCACACTCATTCATTTCCCTCCCCCAACGGCACTAGAACGTTTTCTATTACGTGATCACGCTTTTGTTAAAGAAAAATCTTTTCGATTGATTGTTTATTAACTTCGCATTTAAAAAATACTTCAAAGCTACTGGCGATGGATCTCGTAATTGTGAACTACGGTTAGATGAGAAGGAGACACTTCAGCTGGCACTTCCCTCTCTAAACTTCCGTGCCATGCCAACAAGAGCTGCTTCGTCCAAGGACTTCGTCAAGCCATGCGACATGATAGATCCTTAGAGGTATCAGGACTTGAATTCATGACTCTCAGAAGCAACAACGGTAATGAGTTCACGACCATATCGGTTTTGTGACGAGACAGTAAAAATAAGTTATAGAGTCTTTCTCCCCAAGATTTCACCATAATTACTTCCTCACAACTCATCACTCAAACTTTCGGCAGAGTACTACTAAGATAAACAAAAAATGTTCCTCAGACATCCAAAAGCAGATCTAACTTTTGAAGATTTTCCATACAAAATTGTTTGATAAAATAAGTGCAATATTTTTTCTTCTTGTTTTTGAATAACACTATTCAGTTTCCTGAGGAACAAGTTAAATCAAATAAACTTACTACTTTTGGACATTAATCGATTTAAGTTTACTAATAACTTGGGAATGAAATGAAATTAATTACTTTCAGACATTTAGTCGTTTTAGTTTATCATTCGGCGTTTGTGGTTTTCCGACCCCGTGGAGGGCGAAAGTGTAGATGACCTTGGATGCCATTGCTGTTTCGAACCCAGGTCCAATGGGTCCGAAGGAAAGTTTATTGGTCACTTTTTGTCATGCCTAAACCAAACAGGCCAAAAAGACGTCTCATCTAACTAGTTAAGTAAGGCGTTTGTAACTTCTAACGTTGTTGTAGAAGAGAGTCGCATGGAGCAATCTCAGTTCGTTAGTGGTCCCCTTTACATCCGGACAAGGTCCTCATTAAAGACATCTGGACTCGTGAGAAAGGGAGAACAACATTTTTGTTCCGCAGGAACTTTGACCTAATAGATACAATTCTTCTGGGAACCTAGAACACCCCCCCCCCATCAAGTGTCCATTTTAGCATTTGACAATTCTTGACCCAGTTGGAGTGCTCAGGACCAATAACTGTTTCATCACTTTCAGTTATCCAAACAAAACAAAGAAATATGTCCCATGGTTTCGGAAGAGGCGTGGTTAGTTCCATTAGACCTAAGATTTCCAAAGAGAAGACACATTCAGAGCTCTACAAAATGTTCCATTAGAACGTCGCACCCAAGGATATTCCAATACTTTCTTAGCGTGCGATATGCACCTCAAAATGCTTAGAAAGTGGAAATGCGACAAGCACTTTATTTTGTAAATATTAACTTTAGTATTTTAAATTAACTGTAATAAAAAATAGAGTAATTAGTTATCTACGTATTACATATTTTTCATTCAAAGCAACCAATAACCATGACGACACAAACATGTTCCATACATAACTGAATTGCATGAGAGCCACCTATTCGCCAAAGAGAACCACACGCGGCTTGCGAGTCACGCTATGGCCACTCCTGTGAAATACTTTAAGTAAATGAGGAAAACAATTCAAATCACAGGATCATTCTCTTTATGAAGTGTCGTTTTATTTTGGAAATTGATTAAGTAACTGGTGTGTTGAGTCTTAGCTATTAGGAAACATCTGATGTTGATGAATTTGCACCCACCAATTGTTCAAAACACTACCACAGTTATGTCTATCTTCGTTGGCGTCATAACAATGATCTGATTGAAAAACAATCCACCCGTCATACCTGCTTTGCAACATTTTCGCCCTTCTGACGACATGTTCGAATGTTACAAGAGTTTTGATTTTCTTTTTGGTTTGCATATAGGATTTGAATATTCGGTAGATTTTTGAAAAAAAAAAAAGGGTAAAAAAAAAAAAAAAATCCCACTCTTGGCTTATATGCACGGATTGGCTTACATTCAGAAATATACGGCATATGACTTTTAACATCAGGTTACTAAGGTCCTAGTAAAATAAATCCCTAAGATGAATACTTGAAAATATCATAGAGTTGAAACTGGTTCAAAATAATTACAACTCTATTTCAAAATTTTGTTACGATTGAGAATATCGAAAATGTCGAGTAAAAAGAATCTAGGTCTTAAGAAAGGAAATTTCAAACTGTTATTTCATAATCTTCACTGAAGCTTATCTGAGATACCTAACTGCGAAGAAATCTCCTTTTTTAAAAAATTTCGCTAATTGGTTCGCCTTCTTTTTTTACGCTCTAAGAAACTGTGTTCCAATGTAACAGTCAATAAATTGCGCTGAATTAAGACGTGACGACCCAGTCCTAGTTTCAGATATATGTATCTTTTTCTCATCTCTTTCGAATATCTTATCTTTTAGAATTTATTTTTATCTTTCTTTCCTTTTTTTTAATTCCTTTAACATACGCAGTTCTTACATGAATCATTTTTAAAATCCTCTTGCATTATGTTGAGAATTTTGTTTGCAATTTTTGAGCATTATATTATTAGAAAATACAATGTGTGGGTAAAACTCTCTCTCTCTCCTTAACCAAATTTCTTATTCTATATTCTTTTTAAAACTTTATAAAATACATTTATTAATAAATTAATATACTGTAAATAAATAAAGAGAAATATACTACAAATAGAAAACAATTGTGTGTGTGTGAATATATATGTACATAGATACATGTAATATGATAAATCTATCTTCTCTTTTTTAATTCAAATACTTACGTCAACCCATATAAAATTTAAATACTTTGATTTCCACTTTAACAGAGGTCTGTGTCTTGTGCGACTATTAGACTCTGGAGATCCAGTTTAACTGCTGAGTAAACAAAATTTAGGGAAATCCCTTTTTTTCTCAAGTATAAAAGTTTACCCTGACCGCTAACGGCTTCCTTTCTCTGCTGACGTTTCAAGTGTGAGACTCGCTAAACTGCGTGCTACTTAATCATGGCTTGATTATATCTTACAATCAATTGTAATAAATAAATGAATACCAACATAAATTAATAAATATCGTGATTGAAAATATTTGTAAGCGACTGTCTAATTTTAGGGCTGCAACAACAAATAACATCGGAGATTTCATACACACACGTTGTTGACGTCATTTTGCATCGAATTATCCCTATCGATTATAAATGGATTCATCGTTATGCATCAAAAATCAAGTAAAAATCAAAACTTTGGATAGCTTCCAGTGAATTGCTCCAAAGAAGGCGAGAATGATCTCATTGGCCGGAAAAGTTTGACGAAAAGTGTTTGAGGTGCACAAAAGGTGTCATGATCCCGAATACGAGTCTAGTGAGTCCTGATTCTTAATAAAAACAAACCTCGTATAGGAAGTAAACTTATTCTATAATGTTAAAAAATATGAACGCTATAGATAAAGCAGATTTTTGATGAAAAGGAACCAGAATTGTAAAGAAACAAATTTTAAGGAAATTGCGAATAAAAATATTTTTCTCTAAGGGTGTGGCAAGTTCGTTAACAATTGGGAGCGTTTTCTTTATCAAATTCTTCTCAATGATACATCTACGGAATAAACGAAGGGCTCTCTAATTTTTAACTGCAAAATCAAAAATTCAAAATTTGAAGTCTTTTAATACTTTACTTGCCTTTTACCGTAAGATTCTTAATAACACGTCCTTTTCATGTACGTAACACATACTCTTATTTGTGTAAACTCGTTGATTTAAAATGAGATTAGGCATTCAAAAGAAAATTTATTTTTCGATAATTACTAATGTAGCGGTACTGCACTTCAATCTTTAGACTGAATCTGAAAAAAGAATTGTAGATCAAAGAAAGATTTGATATCAACCATATTTATCCAAGAGGGATTTTGATTATGAGAGATTGTTTATTAAAGTCGCACTGAAGGCAACACGAGGGCTATTAGCGACAGACCAAATAATTTTGAGCCTCGGTAAAGTGACGGGACGTCACCTGAGCTGACTCCTCTCTTTCCAATCTTTCACACCGCGCCACTTGTAGGACTTGGAACTTCGATTGAATTTAACTTGCCTTAGACCCACTATACAGCGGGTCGTTGGAGGCACGAGAGCTCGAACCCACGACAACGCCGACCATGAGTCCGCGACCATGATGTTATAAAAGGTTGTGTTGTAAAAGGTATATAAACCTTGTGTTATAAATTTTGAAAGTTGGGAGATGATTTTTGGGATGGAGGGGACATTTAGTTCTTAGTACATATCTGGGGCTATTAAGTGGAGAAATATATTTTGGGTTCTTTGAATATGATTTCTATTGGTTTTGGCAGTTGACCCCCAGATTTGGCAACCGTAGGTTATGATCGGGAGAACGTGTTTTGCAAATAATAATTTTGCTTTGGAGGGAAAGATTAGATTTTGTTTGCCCAGCAGGCTTGAAGGGCGTAAAATGTTTTTGGAGGCTTTTTCTGAGATGAGTTGAATGTGGTCCTGGAAGTTGAGTTTACTATCAAGGTGGAGGCCGAGATAGATGGTGTTGTTGGTCCATTCGATGTAATTGAAAAAGAAATTAATTGAGGGGGGGTAATGTATTGATCTTGTGCTTCTGGGAAAAAAAAGGACTGCGTGATACTTGTCTGCGTTGATGGCTATTCTCCAGAGGGAGAGACAGTCTTCAAGGTAGTCCTGTAGGGTATATTGTATTTCGAGGATTGAGTTATGGCTGGTGAGAATTGCCGTCGCCAACGTTATTTATAATTCTTATGTTAAGAAATGCAATTTGTAACTTTTGTCATTCATTAACCAGCTCTTACGCCATATCTCAGTCAAATATATGAGTCAAAAACTGCTAAACTCCGATTGAAAACCTACAAGAATAAAACAGAATTCTTTACTTAATTTTACTGTAGAATGTCTTATGTGACTCGCCTTAGGATTTCAACCTAACTCATAATCCTAATTTATGATTTAAATAAGAAATCTTACCGTACCGGTTCACTCATTCCTGTTTCAACAACTCTCTTCCACAGAACCATGTAGCTTAATATTTTTATGAAACTTTCTTCAATCCACCAAACTAATAGAATTTCAATTTGAAAATAACAATTTTCTGACACAACAAATCGTTGTCCTCTAATCCCTCTATTTTCTCCACTAAATCTATTTCGTTTATTTCTCTTGTATCTTCATCTAATTTACCGAATCACGTTTCATTTGGGTTGGGAAGAAATTGTAATACTATGCAATTCAAATTGATTAAAATCCCCCGAGGTTAATGAAGAGAAAATCTTGAATAACCCAAAGTCCCAAATCTGAAAAAGAATTGTCTCTTATTAGCGAAAATTGAAAATGAAAATTTATTTGAGTTGAAAATTTACTGAATAAAATTATAAAGTTGTATGAAATGCAGACAAAAGGAATATATTTTCATGGGATATAGGAAATTCAAATTAAATTAAAAGAGAAAGAATTCTGAATGGAAGGCTTATTGATGAGATTTTAAAGTAATTTTAAGCATCTCATACTATAAGAGCGTTTTTATCCTGATGGTAGTAAAAGAATATCATTATTTTTTCGTTGTTATTCGAATTCACAAATTCCACATCACAAAAAAGCATCTCACACAGGGAATTTCACATCAGTGAATGCATTAAGCAATTCTAAAAGCATATTATTAATCGCTATCATTCTTCATTAGTTGACATATCAGATCGTTTGTCAATTCGAAATGATTTCGTTTTCGTTATTTATGCTATTTACTAGATAGGTGCCGGAAATGAAAACTATGATCTTATTTCACGGTGAAAAGTTATGAATGGGTGATTGCTTTCCCTGAATGAAAAATCACCCATGTCAATCTCTGTCAATTCCTTACTTTATTTCTTTCTTTACAGTTCTGAAGAAAGTTCCAGTCCAGGTTACTGTCAGGAACTGCGAGATAAAGAAGGAGTATCGCATCACAATACCTCAGTTTATTGTGTTGTAAGTATGACACGATTTAGAACAAGTTTTATTATTTGTCCTTTTCCCTACTCCAAAGTGAGTTATTTTGCTGTTAAGTCACCAAGTTGTCATTGATTTCAATTCTTTATCTTAATTAGAGCACATTTAATATGTAGTTTTGCGATTATGTTCTTTAGATTCTGCTGTTTACCTGAAGTTATATAACATAGTCTGAAGTTGATTATAATTGAATGCGGCACAAATAATTGAGGATGTAATAGATTTACCCAGTAAATGAACATAATTAAAGTAATTGAGCTTTAAAGTAAAAGAGCTTATTTTTCTGACTTTTAACGGCACCATGTATTTGTTTGTTTATGTCAAATGACAACTAAACACGAAGTCGTTTATTAACCTAGTTTAAAAATCAGAAGAATTGTCATTTATGTTTGACTTACAAACCACTCAAAATTGAACACAATGGTAAAAGAAAGCTTATGTAGCGGAACAAAGAGAATGAATTTGAGTAAAGACTGGTTTTCCATTCGAACTTCAATCTCAATTTTCCGGTTCATCGCTAGAACTAGAATCAGGTATTGCATTACTAGATTGCTCTTCTGATTTAGCCACAAAGACCAAAGACGCATGTGGTGTCTGCTGCAAATCTTATGGTGTTATCTATTCTCTCTCACTCACATTGAGCGTAAAATAAATAGATTTCACGCAGAGATTTCTTGTGTCCTTGTCCCTGACTTTGCAACTAAAATTAATATCATCCTTCTATATTATATTATATATATTCACATATGTAAAATTACTCATAATAATATATATAATATATTTAATTTAAAAATAATCATTATAATACATTTAATTTACTTAATTATTTCTTATGGTATTGTACAAAATTTCCAATATTAAAAAAAAGGAAAATAAATTGCATTTAAATTCGAATCTATTTTTGGAAAAATTTATTTTCTAATTCTACGTAATTTTATAATATTACTGATTTGTTCTGAATATTTTATTTTATTTTTTCTATGAATAGAAAAAATTTCCAAGTTATTACTTGTTTCTTATGTTAAATTACGATTTCTTAAAAACTAAAGTTCAATTTAGATTTTAGATATCGATTTCTTATGAAATTCATATAAAAAGTAAATTTTGTAGAAGTTATGTAATATACATCAGATTTATTGTAATAAAAATTATGATTAAGATGTACTGATTATCGATTAAGATTTTTAAAAAGATTTAGTGATTATCGATTAAATTTTTTTTATTTGTAGTTCAATAGAATTAGTTAAGCTTAGATTCAATTGCTAAGCCGAAGTTTGAAAAGTAAAAGTAAGCAGAAAGTCACTCAGGCATTACGTTGATGATTTTAAAATATCCTTAAGGGGATTCCAATTCAGAGTCATAACTATAATCTCTTATCCCAGATAATAATCATGTATTTTTAAAAATTCCATTTATTGTTTTTAAGTGTTAACAAGCTATTTTTATTTATTATGAAATAAAAATATATCCCTTCCCAGGTTTAAAACCGTTCTCTCATTTTGTTTTTCGGAATGCTCGATTAACACTGCAATGAAGTTGTCAGATCTCTCACATACATGTTTTTTAGATTTTCCCAATTGGTTATTGGAAGAGCAAGTCACATAAATACAGTTTCAATCCAATTTATTATTTATTTTTAATAGATAAATATTCCTACGCGAGTTAAATATTTTATTCTGAGTTCTGTGTACTTACAGAGTGCATTCAAAAAATTCAAGTACTGATCGGACACAGACCATATAACGCAGGAGATATACATACATTTGATATTAAGCTTCAACATTATCCCCTCACAATTCATTGCAACACATTAAATGATATACAGATCCCAAAAACTCTTCTGTAAATCTTCCACTCCAACACTATTGAGTTCGGTCATCATCACCGCTTCAGTCTTCTATATCGACTCACCTTTGTTCCTTCAACTTCAACTTGGGTAAAAAAATTAGTCGGGGGTGGGGGGACAGATCTGATGAATGCAGGGCTGATTGGTGATCACAACCTGCCTTCTCCCCAAAATATGATACACAAGGATGGACTTGTAAGACGGTGCAATGCTCTATTGGGCAAGTCATTGTTGGGCAATTTAAAATGGACCAATTAAAATTGTCCAACAAATCGGGTCTCTCACGCCTCATTTCCTTTCATAAGTTCGTCTAAAACATAATAGTAGAATTCCCCAGTTACAATGGACCCTTGACGACGATATTCTGTTACATAAGTTTGACATTTTCATCATTTCGACTCGAAATTGGATGTCGTGATCTCTCATTGTACTCAGTCGAGTCTCTTCCAACTTTAAGCCTAAGAAATTACTCAAATACTCAAGAACGAATCATTGCATGGTCCTCATATGCATATTTATTTATTACGTAGATTTCTGTGGAAAACATTCTCAATTTAAAACAAAATTTAATTTTGTTCGTTGCTCTTTTTTTGTGACAATTATGCACGCATACGCCAACGCAAAAAGAATGCCGTCAAATGATACCACTTGATACTTATAGCTGACGGTCATTGCAACATCTACCCAATGGTTTCATAAAGATAGAGCCATTTGTATTTTTCACGGGCGGGTGTACGTGAACTTATTGAATACGCTGTGTATTCTCAGGCCTTCTTGTGATACGACCATTTTAGTGTTGATGCCGATAGCATCCATATCCGTGGTAAGACTAGATATAGCTATTGTTAAGAAACACGAGAAAACAAACTGTGTTCACAATAATTCTGAAGTTAAAATAAAATCTGATTTTGCATTAAAAATATATAACATAGTCAATATCAAATCTTTATAGTCAAATCCTTTTACATAGATTGGGAGAGAAAAATTTTACTATCAATAAATCCCACTAAGCTGAAAACTAAGGGTATTCTTTTTTCCACAAGAGTTTCCTTCACAATTTGATTTAAAAAGGGCTGGATGAGGGTGAAAATATCTGGTAAAAGGGTTTTGGTGCGATTACTTTTGCCTCGCCACCTTGGGGAAGATTTTTTTTATCCCTTGGGGGAGGAGGTAGGTAGATCTTGAGGGACAACGGTGATGTGTTCCCAAACTTTTGTTCTGAAGAAAGCTCGCCCACTCTTGTCTTGAACTACTGTTAACAACCAAGCTGAAAGTGTTCCTTTTGAGTGTTTTTAAAATATAGAGTCACGGCTTAGAGACTTATCTCTTAGAGACTTATTCTCTCTTGTATTTCAGTCACTGCAACCACAAGATAGAGGCATCGAGCTACATGTTGTCGGGATCAACACTTATCCAAAAATGCCTCGCCTTCGAGCATTTACATGAAAGGAGAGCGGTGATGCGCGAGAATACGGTACAAAGTTTTATACTACAGAAGCGAGACGGACTAACTTTTAGCGCTTACTCTTCTTAGATTATGTGTACGTGATTAAAACTTGCTTACCAAAGAAAAAGGAAAATACTCTTTTTGATACGACGTTTGAATCGAAACTAAAAACATGCGTCCATGACTGAAAACAGATCTCAGTATTAAAGAAATCTAATACACTCCCTGCTCCTAAAATTTTAATTCCACTAAATTTTCGTATCACACACACACACACACGCACGCACGCACGCACGCACACACACACA
>BMAW01108890.1:0-10025 GCA_019974015.1 Nephila pilipes | reverse complement strand
AGTGTAAAATTGCAAGAGTTTTCATAATTGACAGAGCACAGATATATGCTGTTCCCAAGATTTTGATAGCAGATTACAGCTATGCTTGAACAGAAAGATTTGTCCTCTTTGAGCATCCACCATCTCAGTACTCTTATTTCTGAACCTCCCTCAAAGAATAGGTCATTCTGTAAAACTTTTGAAAAGGGAGTAATATTTAGAGAACTGAAATCAAAGGATGTACATTGATACATGTTAAATTCCGGATATCATAAAATAATATACTTTAATCAATCTATTACTAATTTTTCGAATCCAATAATTAACTGACAGCATTTTTAATTTTAGGAACAGAGTGGTCAATGGTATTTCATATATTCCAAACAGATTTAATCGTTCATAGATTTGCTGTTGAGGAATCTTCATGTCAAAACCATAAAAGAAAATAAATCCTGATGCATTAGTTGAGTAAAGGAATGATAATTCAGTGTTTAGTAATATAATTCACTTGTCTTCGAAGAAAATGTATTAATATTTAGTGAAAATGAATTAAAAGATGTAGATGAAATTTTAATCTGGACAGACGAAATAATGAAGAAGACAAAGAAATGTTGGAAAACATATTATTGATTTCGAATTGTGAGTTTTATTACTTTATCAAGTGAAACAGAGTTAATAAGATTGAATGATGCTATTTTCTGCATGATGTTTTCAGCACACTCTTACGTATTACTGAAAATATACTGATCGTATTTCTAGTACAAAGTTATTATCGAAGTTTCCGCGTAGCAGAGTGGCTTGAGTATTTTAAATTAGAACTTATGTATAAATGAATATATATATATATATATATATATAGTAAATGCAATATACGTCCACATTTAAGTCAATTTTCCCATATTCATTGGAATTCATCAGGTAAAAGATTAAAGTTGCCAAGGTCCAGGCTGCATTTGAAGCTATAAGCAGGACACTAATTCACCGATTTGGTGAAAGGTGGCGACTAGGTATAAACTATCTAAACAAGTTTTATTTGGGAATTGAGAAAAATTAAAATTAAAATAAATACAAATGGATATATTATTTATATGTGTCAGCACACTAGAAAAACCACACAGTAGAAAATGATAATAAGTGCAAAGTTTAGAATCTTCAGAATCAAAACGAAATTAGCAAATTAAACCCACAACTGTCTTTAGATTATGGAGCGGTTTGATGTGATATCAGTTCTTGGAGGATCAGGAGATTAAATCAGGAGATCGACAGCAGTTTGTGTGGTTTGTACTGGAGTTCATTATCACTTTGAGTTCAGGATCAGTTACTAGGATATGCTTAGCTGGAGAATCGAAACCGGACATCTTTAGGATATCGGACATTATGGACAACATTGAACATCGATCTGTATATTGTTTCAGGACAGGATGTTTCAGTTGGATGATCAATTTTATCTTGATGGTTCATTGTTCAGTTCAGGATGAGTTAGTTGCAGTTTTTGGATTGATGGTTTAAGCAGTGGTTCAGGTTCGTTGTAATCGATCAGAGGGATCGGCAGTTCGCGATGGATGATCAATCATTGGAATTTTAACTTCATTATTCTGGCTCAAGATGAGATTTATCAAAATTAATTACCTACCTTTAATGCATTTGCGTTACTTATTCAATTCATAACCGATATTATAGTAGTTATAGTTCTATTTATGGCAATTATATTAGATTTGAATAGAGCTGGTTTAGATCAGGTATGTTACTATCACTTCACATTTGCTCACCAGTTAGATTATGCCAGTCAATCTCTCTTATTTCCTCTGTCATCTGTATCTGAAATATCTCTATTACCTCTATTTCCCACTACCTCATTCCATATTTTTATATAGTAATGCCTGCTAATTGGCATAGAGTCTGTTCTTTCCTGAAAGTAAGCTCTGAATTCAAATAGCATAATGAAGTAGCTCCATAGATTAGAAAAATCATTGTGGTAGACCCTTTACACTAGTTTTAAGTAAATGAGATTAAAATTTATTTAGTTATGTTTGTTTTAGCTTTCATTGTTATCTTCTTAATTAAAATGTAGAATAATATCAGTATCCGCAGCTCTGATATCCGTATTCGTCTTAATTGAGAGTTCAAAGGTGACTCCATCACCAAAATCTTCAGGTTTATTCTAAGTGGGATGGTTTATAAACAACCTAATTCAGAGAAATACATCTCTAAAAGAATCAAGATTTATTTTCTCTAATTTAAGGACTTAACGTTTTTATTTTATTTGTTTATTATTGGAGTCATTAAGAGTAGTTCTTTTAAAGAAATATTTCTCTTAGTTTATTGCTTAGCATGTCTTTTCAAAACTTTCATGTGTGGGTTAAATTGAGATCTGGCATGAAACTTTCGTGTCATTGCATCGACATGTTGAAATGACTTTTTCAATTCTAAATCCCGCCAAATGTGAGTTGAGGAGCGTAATCCGATTTCTTCTCGCGAAAGGAAACGCACCGTTCCAGATTTTTAATAAAATAAAATCTGTTTACGGGAATTGTATCATGAACCATATTAATGCGTACAAGTTGTATCATGAGCTTAAAGATTTCGGAAAAAAATCAATACCGTTATTTCGATCTGAAAACCTATAGTTTCTGTCTTTTAGTAAAGTAAAAAGATTCTATTCATTGAACGTTTTTCAAGGCGAAGCAATAAAAGCTGAGAAGTTCTGAAAAAACTCTATGAAATTATAGAGAGATGTAATGC
Organism: Nephila pilipes; assembly: GCA_019974015.1. Taxonomy (NCBI): domain Eukaryota; kingdom Metazoa; phylum Arthropoda; class Arachnida; order Araneae; family Nephilidae; genus Nephila; species Nephila pilipes. Next base: position 7,304 of record BMAW01108890.1, on the reverse strand, counting down.
GATTGGGATTTTTATTAATGTCGCACTGAGAAGCAACACGAGGGCTATTGGCAAAGAATCTCGTTATTTCGAACCTTGGTCAAATGATTAGGACAATACCTGAGATGGCAATGCCTCTCCAAAATTCCCCACCATGACAAAGGATGGGCTGAGAGCCTCGACAGATTCATCGTGCATCAACCCCGCCACACGTCGGGTCTTAAGTGGCATCAGGGCTCGAACCAACGACACGATGAAATACATACTGGAAATCCGTGACCAGGAGCACGGGCTAATGTGACCACCAAACTGTGGAGGGTGATGCAGAACAAGATAATGTGAATGGGAGTGTGGGGAGTGTGTTAGGTTCTTGAAAATGCACATTCACACGCAGTTAATGTCTCAAATCTATTCTTGGATTCATTCAGTTGGTACATTATCGCAAAAATAGTGAAAATGTTTCAAAATATACGTGAATATTTTCAAACTCAAATGAATATATAATTTTTTTTAAAAATAAGTGACCTTTTCGATTTTCAAAAAATTGAGTGCTCTTACTTTCTGAACAACCTTCGTAAATAACAGCTCAATTCTGATTCAATTATGAATATTAAAAGTCTTTTCAGTATTCGTCATAGAACTTCTCAACTATTATGATTATAAAATTGCACAGAACTTCATTTTTGGCATTGTTTAGAATGCATATATTTCTGGGAATTTTTTGCTTTTTACCTTTTCATACAGATTGAATTTTTTAATCAAAAAATTTTAATTATGGATTATTTATCTGTTACTTTTAATTTAATAATTAAAACGTAAATTATGTACAAAATATTTGCATATAATACTTCCCTTGTATAGTAAAAGCGATTTCGCAAAAGTTGTTTTAACTGCTGCCAATCCAATATCAATTTTAGCTATATCCGTTATAATGCTTGTATTCCAAGTAGTTGTTATCTCTGGATAAATTCGGTTATACTGTTAATAAAACGTTTGAGTATGTCATTGAAGTTGAATCATATATTACGGACCTTGAAACATAAAGAATTTTTGCTTGATAAGTCGAAAAGTTGAATCTTATTGTAAATGGTAACCATATAGATTGTCCTGCCACCCGTATAAAATCTAGAAAAAAATATGTGCATTTTGGCGTGATTTTTAAGATAACTCCAGACAGATTATCTTAAAACAGAATTTTACTATAATCGCTTGGTAGAAGAGTAAAGTTTTTTCTAATTTAATCTATAATGATTCATATAGTTATTTAATTCTTTATTAATAAATGTTTATTAGCTGATTGCTTATACTCAGCATTAAAATTTTAATGTAATATTAATAAATATTAACAAGTTTTGACTCGAGATAACAACAATGTCTTTGGGGGGAAATGTTTCAATTTCTCATTATGCAAATATTATCTAAGTGCGCATGCGTATTATCAGTAAGTGACGACTTGACCGGGAAGGGAAGGCGTTCACGTTTATTGCGTTCTTATATTGCTCTTTCAATCCCTTTTAGACCTCTCATTGGCGCCGACTTTTAAACGATAAAGCTTGTTATCGTGTTCTATACTTTAAATGTGATTTAACAAGTAAGTTATTTCATTCTAAATGAGTGCTTCATCAATTTTCAAGTCCCTTACTCAGATCAAATGTTGCACAGAAAGCCTCCCACAGATAAGCAAGTCAATTGCAGAACTACAAATAAATATGAATTAACGTGGATTTAATTAACGTGGAGTAATTTACTTCCATTCACTTTGACTGAAGAAGATCGGGACGTTGGGCGTTTCGCGATTATCTCGTCACTAATCTTGAGAACATTTTGGTAATTTGAATGGCATAAAATTACTATTTCTTCCCAACCAAAATGAAAAATTATTAGATAAATTAAATGAAGATATAAGTGAAGTGAAGTGATTTAAATATGATGATATATGAATGAAATAGTATTCATGGAAAATGAAGAGAGATAAGGATAATGACTTCTTGAGTGTTGTAATTCAGATTGAAACTCGTCTATTAGTTTTAGGAATTGAAGAGAGTTCTACTCAAAATATTTAGCCGCGTAGTTACTGTTGATGAGAGTTGCAGAATTAAGAACACAGGCGAACTGTGTAAGATAGATTTCTTACTTAAATCGTTAGGATTATTACACAATTACGATTGTATGATTTTGGATGGGATTCTAGAAAGTGAAATTAACTGTTCTACTGAAATAATAAAGAAGGAATCCTGTTTTGTTCTTGCATGTCTTCATTTGGTATTAAGACAACATTATTATTTAATATAAATTAATAAGATTTGGCGAAAGAACCATATCTTATTAATTTATATTAAATAAAAGTGCAGACGTTACAAGATCAATGCTTGGAAACGGTTGCACAATAAACGTAGACGTCTTATCTGACAGGCCACACCGCCGCTTACTGAGAATGCGCAATCGCGCTAAAATGACATTTTCGTATTGTCATATAGAAATATTTGCTCCTAAAAGGTTAATCTTGGAGTCGAAACTAACTTTTAAGCCACCTTACGTCAAAACTGGTCGGTTCTGACCTAAACACACTCCTTGAAAGTTTAAATAATCCTCATTCTTTTAACAATAAAAGCAATGTGTCATATTTTATTACTAAGATATCATTATACTTATGTATCTGCTTATGTAAACAAAATTATATTCATACACCTAAAATTATGTATGAGATATTGAAAATCAATAGCTGTATTTACATTTGTATAAATCACGTGCTTACTTTGAAGGAAATCTTGAATAAATACGCTGCAATTATAGCTTAGAAATTTGGCAGAATACCTTTTAAACATTACTTTCGATGCATGAAGCATAATTATCATTTCAAAGTTTGAATTTCATGTTACTTAAAATTTCATCATACAAATGTTTCTTAATTTTAACAGAAATATTGGAATCTACCCAAAATTAGTGAGCGTTTTTTAAAAAATATAATTTCACTGCATAGTAAATATATATATATATATATATATATATATATATATATATATATATATATATAATTTTATAATAATCTAATTTAATATATATAATCTAATTTTACAATGCTGAAATTATCGCGGTGGCTTTCTTATACAGTAACGGCAGAAGTTCATACACTTTAATAACTAGTCCAAAAGGGAAGTAAGTCTCTTTTGGTGTAGTTTATAACAGGGCAGCAGAAAGTAACCGGTCAATCTTTTTTCCGAAGCGACAGATCGAGGAAAGCCGCCAGCACTCCAAGGTCAATTGTCCTCCCCATCCACGGGATTGAAAATTTTCACTTTCCGAAATTGTGACCTAGGATTTGAACACAGATGGCATCACAGCTTAGAACTACTGATTGTATTTATTCCGACACTAAACACTTGCCCCTATGTGTCTAAGACAATCGCACATAAATCACAACAAGTGATATACCGGATATGTCAAATGTGTTGAAGAGATCCGCCATTCAAACGGAGGAAGTCAAATGGAAACTGCTTAAAACGAAACTTAATACAACAAAGAAGAGATGTATTTCAATTGCAGTAATGGCTGAAACAACAACCTTCTCTCAAATATCGTTCAGAATGCTCCTCTTTGTATCATCATAATGTTAGTGGAGGGGGAGTATGAGGCGCATTTCTTCAACAGCAACGAAAGAAGTTTGTACATTATAATAACTGGCCCTATAGGAAATCTCTTCAAGCATAGTTTATTAGAGCGCAATAAAAAGCAACCCTGCAACTTTATTTCGGTCCGACAGATCGAGAGTCAGAAATGCCGCCAACAATCCAAGGGGAGCTTGCCCCCCCCCCTTGCGATGAGATCAAAAATTCCTCTTCAGCCGGGATATCAACATTATGAATGAAGTGGATTTTGAGGAAAGTGTACCAGAATCCTAAAAAAACGCATTTTTAGAAAATCACATATAAAGATATTTTTATTGAGAAGTCGATTGTTTTCTAATTTAAAATTTTATTTTCAAGCGTAGTTTTTTTTGCATCACATTTTGATAAAATGTTCATCTACAGAATCAGCAAAGTTCCCAATAACTTTTAACTGCTAAAGAAATCAGCACATTTTGAAGCGTTTTAATGTTTCAAGTATCTTATCTTATTTAGCATGTTAAAAAAATTCTGGACACTTATGCGCTCTCAAGTCCACTTGATTGATTAATTGGGTACATACGTTGCAAGCTAAATGCAATACAATGAAAAACGGTAGAAGGCCAAAAGGGACCACGCTCACTGAAAGGGGCTTAGAGCTACAAATCAGCCTCCTAGGGGACAATACCCCCGCACTCTGCATTTATTGGCAAAGAAAAACTTTCAACAAGAAAAGTCAGTGTATAACTGTACTTGTTGGAAAAAATAACATAAGATATTAGATAATTACGAAATTCAAAGATAAAAAAAACTTACAATGTGTTAACAGAGCAGGAATTGTATACGAGACAAAAATAAAAACTAACTGTTGAATTTTCTTGCAGGAATACGATACTTAACAGGCGACGTATAATTGGCTAAATTCCACGATTCAAAAAGCGTCCACAAACTAGTGAACTAAAAATGAAGAATTAGACAAAAAAACATATAACACACTCTTTCATACAAAATATACAATTATTACAACAAAATAAGAAAAAGTGAAATATTTAGAAATGTAGTCAAACATTGAAGCAATTACGAAATCTGTTACGCTATTTAATGAGCCGTTAGAATACTGGATTTAAGCATGAATCTCAAATTAGGATTTTCACGAACGAACTTCAGCCAATGAGGTTTCGCTTCAACAATAACACAGTTTAAATGAAAATGTTTGATAAAATGGTGAAAGAAAGCGTAGTGAATAGCCTTTCCAATAGAGCCCCGAGAGCATAAATTTGTATTTTTCGAAATAAAACGATTTTGATTACAGAGGAAGGTACCTTGAACGGTTAAGAATAGGGTAATAAAACAAGAATTGGAGCAAACATAATTTATTAATTTAGTCTTGGAGAATGGAATTGGGCTGGAATCTTGGTATCACTAGTTGACTACTAAAATTCCCAGTAAGAAAGAAGCTTATTTTTTTTGCAATCTTAAACCCTTAATTGTGACATATATTTCAGAAAAATGGACCAAAAATGGAACTTTTTTTTGACTGTCTAATTTTGTTCTTTATATTATTATAAAAGTTAGAAAATGGTTTTTTATTACAAAAATAAAATTCTAAATACACATATTAATTAAAAATTAATTAATTAAAATTAATACCTAATTAATTAAAATTAATACCTAATTAATTAAAATTAATACCTAATTAATTAAAATCAATACCTAATTAATTAAAAATACCTAAACTGTACTCCACATCGGTGTCTGAATCAGACAATGCGAAAAAATAAAGTTATTTGCAAAACAACTCACTGAAAAGCGACCAAAATAAACGAGAAAGCGAAACTCTGCCTTTGTTTATCAATCCAAGTGCGTTTTTGTTTATCTGACAGCACCCACATTTTCCCTCCCTCGACCGAAGTCGTAATCGGTGAAAAACTAGGATCACTAATGCCATATATTAAGAAAATAGAGAATTAAGTATCCTAAAGTAGTAACGAACTCAGCACGAGCTTCACAAAATAGAAACGTTAATTTTTCTCCTGCTCGAAGTCAGTTCGGGCATCACAAATTCTGCACGTAGTAGTTACCCGAACTGGATTCGGGTGACACTGGTAAGGGGTTAACTATTTGAGACCGAGGGGTATTGGCAAAAGATGGCGTAAATTTGAACCTGAATCAAATGACAGGACGACCCTCCGCTAGCCCCTCTCTCTCCAAATCTTCTACACCACGTCCTGGGAGATCTTGGAGTCACGACAAATTTAACTTGTACCAGCCCTGCTATACGTCAAGACTCGAGATCACGATTTGACAGAAACAACGCCAGCCACGTTTCATGACCACTCAATTAAATGCCGCGGCTTCTCAAAATTTAAAAGAGATAAGAGAAACATTCTATCTTTCCGTTTTCTTCTCTCTTTCATCCTTGTTTGAAAAAGGAGTCATTCCGGTCCCTGGCTGATTGATTACTTTTCCCTAAGCATCAAGAGGCCAAAGGATTTTTCTAGGTGATTTTCTGTAAGGAAGGATAAAAGTCAATTAAAAGAACCGCCCTCTCTTCGCTTGGGCGGCAACGGAAATGTCGGATAAGTCTCGAATTGTTTCAGTTTTGTTTCCTCTGATGTTATATTAGGTGGGACTTAAGAATTCTTCCTTGATACAATTTCTAATTGGAAGAGCTTAAGTAGACACAGTACTGTTGGATCATTTTCAATTATATATTTATAACTTATTTTTTGTAATATAAATTTCATTATATTTAACATTATTAAATAAACATAATGCATGAATTTCAGAAAATTTTTTTTTATTTTCAAACGATTATTTAAATTTTTAGGGTTCTCTTCATAACATTTCAATATTTTAAAATTTTTATTACTTCTAATAATCTTAATATTCTTAAAGAATTTATATTCTCATTTTCTTAGTAGTGTTTATCACAATTCTATATATGAGTTCGTTCGACTAGTGTTCTTTAGAGTTTTGCAATTTTTTTTTCCCTCTCAGGCTATGAAAAACAAAACAAAGCTAATTTTGTGGAATTTTAAATAAAATAATTACCAATATAATTCCTTATTCCAAGTAGAGGATTCTGGAACATATGCGAAACAACCAGAAAACATTTAGCAACTTTATATTGCTTTTTAAAAAAGAACTTAAAAAATTTAAATATGCAATAGGCATGAAAAATGAAAAACTTAGAAAAACCAGTTGAAAGTTTTGATGGTGAATGACATGATTTTGAACACTGTTAAAGAGAACTTACATAACACGATAAATAATATAGCTGGTTCTACTAAATTATGAATACATATTCAGGAAAGTTTTACAATTAAAATAAAGTAACAAAGTCTTTTTCGATAATCTGGTCATTCTTAAAGTACTATGTCCCCTTCAGGAAACGTTTTGCTTCGAGCCTGTGATGCACTTTCCTGTAACGATACTCTAATAAAGGAAAAGAGATATTTACATAGAATTCGTTAGTCACCAAGGACATTTATCCCTCGACCTTGGGAAGGAATTTTGTGACTATGGTAGTGACTTGGTGAATAAGTTAGCGATTTTAGTGACAAAATGATTGTCCTCAAAAATGCTGAAATCTTGTCGTTATCTCGATTACGAGAAAAGTTGTAGATTTCTTCTGAATTTTCTCTGTGATGGCATATCTGGATGTAACAACAATTTTTTTCGGGAAAAATTGAGCCTTGAGTGAATTGTTCTAGAGAATTT
>BMAW01108878.1:0-34487 GCA_019974015.1 Nephila pilipes | reverse complement strand
GAAAACAGAGTTTAAGCTTGAATTGCAAATTGGGATTTTTACTCATGATCGTATGCCAAATAGGTATCGCTTCAACAATAGGACAATTTAAATGAAATTTTTGGTATAAGGACAAGAGAAAACGTAACAGTCAGCATCTCCAGCAGAACCACAGGAACATAAATTTGTATTTTTCAAAATAAAACGATTTAAATAACAAACGACTTGACCATGACCAGTTAAGAAGTGAGTAATAAAACCTGAATTGAAAAAAAAAAAATGATCTCGGAATGTAGAACTGAACCCGAATACCGGTGTCGCAAGTTGACCACCAGGACTCCCAGGCAGAAAGAGACTTATTTTTTAAAACTTTTTTTATGTATTTCACTTGGTGTGTGTGTGTCATCAAATTTTCGATCGTTAATTTAATCAACTTCCCATCAAGCTAGAGATCTGAAACTTAGGAAAACTTTCTTACTCGCCTAACAATTTTTTTATATTTAGATTTTTGCGACAAGCTTTAACTAATATTTTATTTAATAATGCAGTTTAGCCCAACCACTTGGCGCGATCTCAAAAATTGGCACCAAACTTGACGATTTTTTTTTTTTTTTGACTGAAAGTTAAGTCCGTAAAACGGACCAAGGTAGCCACATTTGCCAAAATACTGCCAAATAATTCTGGTCGCCAAGGGTGGTTAGGTTAAACTGCATTCCAACCATTTAATTTACCGGATGAATTAATTAATTTTAGTTAGTTTTAACGTTTTTATGTATTTCACTTGGTGTGTGTCTGTCTCTGCGTGTATCAGTGTGTCATCAAATTTTCTATTTTAATTTAACCAACTTCCCAACAAGCTAGAGCTCTGAAATTTTGGAAACCGTTCTTACTTGCCTAACAATGCAATATTTAAATATTTGCGACTAGTTTTAACTAATATTTCAATATTTTCTTAATAAATTTTGCCACCATATAAAAGCGTTGGTTTTTATCTCGAATTATTTTAAATCTTAACTATATGAGACAGAGGAGCAGGGACATTCATTCCCTCACTATCAATGACAGCGTGCCTTGCAAATGAATCTGCGGTTTCCTTTATAATAATCTCCGAAGTGGGTCCAAAGCAAGTGTAAATTGTAAAAATCAGAATTAGTTAATAATTTATCTTTAATGGTATTAATAAAAGCCGATTTGTTTCTAGTGTTCTACAGTAGCAATATAGCAATATTGACGATAAACTGTCGATATAAATAAAAACTTTGAAGTTATGAGAGACGACTCATAATACGACAAATCGAATTTCCAAAGCTTGGCCTGGAATTCAATATAAACATATGGACCTTATTTAGGACAATTCGGTGGGAGACACACACGGCGAACCCAGTTTCGGACCCAATCCTCGATCCGCCGGTGTAAATATCTCGCTCGGAGAGCCCCGAAAATTTAAATAAAAAAAATAAAAAAAATAAAAAAAGGAATTTGTTTTTTCAGAACGAACTGTTTTCTGTGAAATATATGAGTCGAATGGGATATAATTAATCAGATGAAAAAAGTTCGAATAATGCTGCTTCCAAATTTGATATATTAGAAAATGAAATTCTAGGGTAAGATGAATATAGAGAGAGGTTTTTAGTTTTTATTAATGTCGCACTAGAAGCAACACGAGGACTATTGGCGACGGACCTCTTAAGTTTGAACGACGGTCAAGTGACGAGGACGACACCTGAGCTGGCACCCCCTCTCCTAACATCCACACCACATCTCGGGAGGACTTTGGTACCCGACAGATTTATGGTGCATCAGCCTCGGCTAAACGACGGGTCTTTGGCGGCCATGGATCGAAACCGCGACTGAACGAAAACCGCCGGCCACGAATCCGAAACCATGACCACTAGGCTATCACGGTCACGTAAGATGAATAAGAGGAACCCCGGCAATTACGTAAAAGTAGCATTTGGAGATGCCCTATAGGCCTTGGTAAGTCTTAAATTATTAACTATTGAGAATCATTCAAATAAACATTTTTATTACCCTGTCAATTAGCCTCGCATCTGAAAATATATAGCATAAAGTTTTTTTTCATTTCCAGAATTTAATTAAATGTTTTGAAAACATTCAAGTATGCGACTACATTCTTCAATAAATTAATTGATTAATACATAAATTAGCTTACTTAAGTGTTCAAAAATAAACCAATCAAGGACAAAATATAGAAACATCCTTTTAAGATTTTCAGTCTTTAATTAATGTAAAGATATTTAGAATAAAAGAAAAAACACCATTTTATTTTGCTTATGTAGTCTTTTAACAAATTTAACAATTTTATAAAATTATTGAATTTATTAATATAATTTTTGCGCAGTCCTGATTTCAAGTAAAATATGATAAAAGAGTTTTTCTTGCAACAACAAATTACATCAAAAATCGAATTACCTATTTTCTAAAGACAAACAACGATTAATAAAAGACGTTAAATTCAGGAAGGCGCCTAATCTCTGAATTAATGGAAATGAAAATGTCGTTGCGAGGAATAAAAAAGTAATATAATTATGTTTTAAAAGCAGGAAAAATTTAAACTAAAGCAGAACTAATCAGTTTTGACAAGATTAAATTATAAATGAATATGTGAAGTAAATATATGTAATAGCCAAGCATGTTGTTTTGCATGAAATATCCCCCCCCCCAATGATCTTGAAAGAAAATATTTTAAAATTTTTTTTATTTGAAATGAAAGTAAAATAAAAAATTATATATTATGGATTAATAATCCGTTTCCAGCCATTAGATATACAAAAAATACATTTGATATCAGAGGTAGAACTTAGCATTAATTTACGTTCATTATTTATCATTAATTTAGACCAAATAAAAACAATACTACAGTACCTAATTCAACAACATTTTCAATACAATTTCATCAAATATATTTCATTAAGTAATATTTAATTTTTACTATAAAATTATTTATATTTATGAGAGTTTATTCCTCCTGAATTCCTGATGAGCTATGACATAATTTTTGAGTATGTCAAATTTACAGATCGAATGTGAAAACTAGTAAAATTCTCTTTAGTTTTAATTATCTCTGATCAAAACACTGATTTCTCGTTTTCTTAATTTGTTATTAGCGTTTTTTGAATCTAAATAAGAAAATGGATTTTGCATGAATATATTTCATCAAGATATAATACGTGGTATATACAAAAATATTTACAAACAAATGTAGACTATAAGGGGCTTTCAGCATATTTAACAAATATCTGACCACCACTAGTTTCAACGTCAAGAGCAGGAGATTGTGTTCCCACAATCTTTGCTATGAAAGATGGAATAAATAATTTTTTTCTGTCAGAATTAAATCTACAATTTTATTTGAGTTTTGTAAAATTTTGCACAATTCACCTTGAACCAAAATATATGGAAAATCACCGTCTATTTGACATTTAAAAGATCTACTTCCATTTATCTATATAAATCTTCTATACTCTGCGTAAATCTTGGGCAACGTCAAGTACTTCAGCTGGTGGAGATATATATTTGTATCCAATACAAGAGTTTAAAATGTATAATAAGATAATCCTAACATATAAAGAATAAATAATTGTCTTTATTTCACGAGAATAAATGACTGGAAAATATGTTATATTACAGTAGTGAGGTATACGAGATATATGAACAAGAAATGTACAACAGAGCTTTACGATAAGGATAAATAATTAGTTGCATGGCAAACAGTTTTTTAAGTAACCACTAAAAATTAAAGTTTTTACTATTATTTTAATCTCGTTTACATTAAGTAATTACTAATTTTAGATGTATCCTCACGCATGGCATATGTATATAAATATTGAATATTTCCTGTTAATTATGATGAAAGTTATAGAGAAATTAAGAGAAAACCTTGAAGTTCTGAAACTATCTAAAGTTATAATTAGTGGAATGTACAGAATCTGGCCGTCTTCGTTTCTTCTGATGCGTAAATAGTCATTTTTATTTCATTCATGTTAGACTCTTTTTAGTTTTGAAATTAAATTAACACTGGCTTTGCTTTTATTCAAGTAAAAGGATAATGTGTATTTTCTTAAAATTGATTTGCAAACGCAGATTATACCAATATTTTAGTGAAGGGTTTACATTTTCCTCTCTTACTCCTACAACTATCATCAAGTAGAACCGACCATGTTTAATAAAAAATTCAAGTCTCTTTTAGTTTCATTACAGCTTTTTAAGTTAAAATATATAATTTCGTGTATAATTTACGCCAAAAAATTGTGATTTTCAATAAACAAACCATTTGTGAAGAATTTCTGAATTCAAATAAATCTTAGAAATAATATACTACTTGATTTTCTGAATAAATTAATCGATATGTACTGTAGTACTTCCAAATAAGGGACACACTCCAGAACAGACATTTTGTCTCTTAAACAGAGGTTCCCCTTAATAAAAGGTAAATACTTATACTACTCAAAGGGATCGGGACCAATAAAGTTGTCCATGAAATACAGACTAATCCTTTACAAGAGATTTTATTGTATATATATATATATATATATAATTTGAAATTCTATGTTCTAAAGCCGCACTTCCCCATCTAATATCATTCGATACAACAACGATCCAGATTTCTCATCGATCTTTACAATAACATATCCCAACTATAACGCAACATTTTAAAAATGTACGAAAAAACGACCCTATCTCGATGAGCGCTGTCAAAATCACTTATTTTTCCGCTATTTTTTGGGTTTTGTTCCTATGTGTCCCCCAGTTCTACAAAATCTGTCGGAAATGTTTCATTTTTTGCGTGATTCGTCAGTTCAAAAAACCGTGAATCTTCCTGTCCTAAGCATGGAAGGGCGTGCCAAAATGCGAAGGGCAAACAAAGGGGCGCAGTTGTTTGATCGCCCTCTTTCCCGCCCCCATTCCCTCGGAGTTCTTGTTATCTGTTGACAAGGCACCCGTCCTACAGGCAGACAGAACTGACATCCGAAAAACGCCCACGACGAAGGGAATTGCAGTTCTACTTTCAGCTCAGAATGTTTCTTTCCTCCACTTACATTATTCGAATGGGAAGAGTCTTTAACATGCTAAATACTAAGGATGTATACCAAATAATCATTCCGACTTTTGTATTTCCTAGTATAATTATACCGAATAAGTATCACAATCAAAATAGCGTGAGGGAGTAAAATGTACTAAAAAAATTTCCCCCCCCCAAAATATGATAAATTCGGAAGGTATCATTAACCTTTAACACGTTCGAAAGACTTTGCTTTATATATATATATATATATATATCTGTGTGTGTAATGTCTTAACTTTAATTCATCTTAGTTTCTCATAACAATAATTTAATTTCCTAATTTTTCCCATTCTCTCATTTACAAGTAAAGCGTTCATTCTTACTTCCTGATATCATTCCGTTTTAGCATAATTAATGCAATCCAGCGTTCTTAAAAACCCGCTGACAATGCAGATCCTACGGCTTCAGAACTGTAGGGATGATCCCTACCAGATTTTATGTCTGCATTTAAATTCCCTCGAAATCCCTCCATTCATCCCACGTGTTCTATGACGTTTATTGTGAAAAATCCCTGATATATAACTTGATGCACTGCAAAAAAGAGCCCTGTCTTACTCTCTCTCATGATCTTGTGCTCATTTTGTTCTCTTACCCTTTATCCAACGGCGGAGTTGCATCTTCCGCCGAGTGAAAATGGTCTCTCTCTCCGCTACAATAAAATAATTAATTAAAAAGGAAATTGACTTTCACTGTTTTTCAAACTTATTTAAATAGTACTATTTAAAATATTTTTAAGAAAGTTTTCTTAAAAATATTTTAAATAGTATTTTAATTTTAAAAATTTCAAAGAAAGAAATTTTTTATTTTAAATATTTTTAATACTTAAAATATTTTTTTATATATATTTAAACACAAAATTGGAAAATAATTTATTTAATATTGTAACAGGCTTTAGACAGTTAAAATGGGTTATTCTAGAATTTCTAGGTTTAACTATCTCCATCAACAAAATGTATTCTTTCAAAAAACATGGTTATCAAATATAAAATCAAAAATATAAATTGAGAATATTTCTGAAAACTAAAATTCAAAAAAATTAATTAAAAAGAAAAACATACAAAATGCTCAATATATATATCTATATACTGGTGTTCAAAATTAAAAGAATTTTCCGATTTGGTCGATTATCTCTGGAATTACTGGACAGATTTCAATGAAACTTGGTGTGTACATAGGGTTGATATAATACATAAATACAGCCATTCAACAGTTATAATACACGCACATTATCGTGCATAACACTCATCGGAGTCGCAATGTATGAAACAGCAATAATAGGGGGTATGGTCCACTCTTACAGATATATAGGCCTTACAACGTGATTTTATGCTGGAAATAAGGAAGTTTACAAGTCCCTGTGGCAATTGGTCCCACTCATTCAGCAACGCTGTTTTCAGGTCTTAAATGATTCTTGGAAGGGGCTTGCGAATTGCAATTGTCCCCCCCCCGAGCGTCCCAGGCATGCTGTATTAGATTGAAGTCTGGAGATCTGGCTGGCCAATACATCCGGAGAAAATCCTCACTTTCCAGAAATTCGTCGACCATTTGAGCTCTATATGACCTCTGGTTGTCATCCATTTAAAGGAAATCAGGACAAACTGGGCCCCTGAAAAGGCGTATATAGGGCTCCAAGACCTCTTCCCTATACCTCTCAAGAGTCGCAGTGTCTCTTTCAAAGACATGGAGGTGTGTGCGGCCATCCATAATGATGTCTGCCCAGACCATCAAACCTCCGCTGCTGTAATAGTCGATTTCTCGTACACTGAAAGGCAGATAGTGGGTCCCTGGTTCTCTCCGTATGAAAATACGGTGAAAATGACTGGTTAGGCTGAACCGGTACTCCTCAGTGAAGAGAAAGGTCGCCCATTGTCCATGCTCCAATTTCAGTGATATCGGCACCACTATAAGCGGACTTTCGTGTTCGCAGAACTACGCAAACAACATGTCTGCTAGCAAACAGCCCTCTCTAATGAAATCTTCTGGAAACAGTCACCCTTGAAACTCTGGTTATTGCGGCTGCATACAACTCATGAAAGACCTGAGAAGCTGTAGTATCCCTGTTACGCCTTGCTGTTATGGACACATGGTGATCATCTCTGGCCGTCAAGGCTCTTGGACGACCTTTCCCAGGCTTTATCTCGTCGGATCCGGTATCCTTAAACTGTTTCCTTAAGTTGGCCAAGACGCTGTGCGTTAAATAGAATTCTCTACAGATCTGGATTTGAGACTGACCTGCTTCTAGCCTACCCACAATTTGCCACCCCATTCTATCATCTAAACGTATTTTTACTGTGTGAATTTTAATTTTAGCGATTGCTGCAAAAATAAACATCAAGAAATTCGGCAAAATACGTTAACGAACGAAATGCGGATTTGCGAACTTATGAATCATGTTTTTCGACTAGTTCCATCCTCATACATATATACGCTTACGTATTCTACGTGCAATATTTGCATCTTTGTTTCGAAACAATATTTTTAAATTTCATTCAATTATTTTTATGAAATTCTACAAAATATTCAAATTCTCTTAATTTTGAACACCAGTTTATGTATATGTGTATATATATTCCTTTTTTTTCTGCAAAATACATAAGTTTTCAAACCCCGTCTTAATGCGCCAATGATTGTATTGCAAACGGTCACCATGCGGCCTTTTGTGGGTAGGGAGTTTAAACAGTCAATTTTTTTCAAATTTTTAAAGCGATTGGTTTTAAATTGAGAGGAGATTTTCGAATGAAAAGATAACCATAGGGTCAATGTCATACTTTTGAATAGGAAAAGCGACCTGCCAGAACTCTTCACATTTTATATTTTGAAAAAAAAAACATTGTCGAGTATGTTTTAATATACAAATCACTATAGGACGCAAACAAACATTAACATATTGCTAAACACTATAACTACACATTATAACTTCAATTTTCTCTTTAACTTTTAACCTTTAATCCAGATTCAACGATTTTATATCTCTCTTCCAACTATTTGATTTAAGTAGGAAATTTCAAACTCACACCAAATATAAGCCAAGAGATACAATATATATCAAGAGATTTCTTCTAATATTGGGAGAAATCAAAGCATGGAATATAGCAAATAAAAAAAACTTCTTACAATAAACTCTAATATATATCATTAACATGTGGAAATTAAAAAGCCAAAACTGGCGCGCATGATATCTTAAGTCATAAAAATATACAATTTAAATTTTTGAATATAACAAAGAAAACAAATTATAAGTAAATCTAGAAAATATAGAGTAAAGGGAAACAGATTCTAAGCAAATATTCTAGACTAATATACTAATTGAGTCAGAATTAAGGTATAGAAAAAAACAAATGTAATCAGAGTAATGGAAAAGTTTTTATTTCTAACATCAGAAGAAAGCTCATTATTATTTTACTTGGACATATACCGTGGTAAAAAGATGCCTGTAGCAGAATTAACTTAAAGTATATCTCGGCCTAAGAAGTCCCATCACGCAGTACCCATCTTCGCTTCTTCAGGCTTTGGGCCTGGGGTACTAATTACTAGATAGTGTCCATGCAGAGTGGCTAGCCTGACACTGGACCCCGCAAGAAGTAAAATTTAGATTTAAAAAAATTGTCCTTCCAAAGTACATATAATCTCATATGTATAAAACTTCAATTAAAATCTTTCAAAATTCACTCCATCAAATATTACGGATTCTGTTAGGATCAGAATGAATTTGTTATTGATTTATATCAAAGTTATATGTAACATTAATGTGTGTGTGATAGGAACGATAGTTGTGCATAAATATTCTTTTAAAAACTTGTAGCTGAAACAGTAACAAATTATTACGACGAAATAATTGGGTCAGCAAATTCATAAAATAGTGGGTAGAAATCGTAGAATACATTAGAGTGTCGGCAACGCCAATCCTTCGGCTTTTGAACAAAAATCAAACAAAGCCTTCCTGAAGTCAATAAACAAGTAAAAGTTCCACTTCAATTCCCAACTACTTCTAAATCTGTACAGAATGCAAAATGACGCCAGTCGAAAACAAGACAAGAGTTTGTGACACAGCTTCCTCAAATTTCATTCTCCTTTCTTTTCAAAACACATATCGCCCATCTCCCCACAGAAAAGGCAAAAGCATACAAAAACCACGAACCGGTAAAAATCACGACACATACTTCAACGTGGACGGAGCTATCCCTTGAGAAAAATGCGACTTTTCGATGCTGTCGGCATTTTAAAATTCACCACTGCTTCTTACTATGAATAATGTATGCTGGTGGAAGGATCAGCTTAAATTTAAGTATGGGCAAAGATTCTTCGAACACTTCTTTCCAACCGTGGCGCGATTCTTTTAAAACCCAGACCCGTCTGTACAATGAGGGGTGTAGGGGGAAGGTGGATCAAATCCGTTAGCTTTGAAAACTAATACGTTCCAACTGAGTTGATGCTTTTTACTTACACTGTTTTCTTGTTTGGCTGTGAGAGAAAGCGTGAAATTCTTTCTTATTTAATGTCATTTTGTCTCGACTTTCGCTTAAATGGTTCTATTGCTTTATTCGATGTATTTAACTTTAAAAATGAAACTAAGTATACTAGGTGGATAGGATTTTAAAAGGAAGGTATTCAGAAAATGGGTTTTCAAATATTATAGTTATTTAAATCTAACAGTAAACGACAGTTAGATTTCTTAATAAATGTGGTTTATATGAATCTGGCTGGAGTTAAGTTTGCTCTGGAGAGCTGTGGTATTGTATGTGGATCTTATATTTTTTAAATCAAGGTCAAATAATAATTTAATTGATCGAAGGTCACGATTAAATATATATATATATATATATATATATATATAGCGGTGACTTAATGCATACAAGAATGACCTTAGTTCATAAATCTATAAAATATATTAATTTAATAGTTGTTTAAAATTTAATGGCTATTTAAATTCAAATTAGAATACTGTAGAAAAATATTCACATATTTCAAGATAAGTAATTAAGCAGAATCCTCGTGTTACATAATTTTATTTAAATGCAGCTTTCTATTCTACAAAATCTTTACATTCACAAATTAAATAGTATTATTTTACATGAATAGTTTGTATGCAATTAAAAATTTTGTTAGCTTTCTTTGCTTTTCTGCTGAACAGATTTCTTGAAATATATATAAAAATGATATTATTACTAAATAACCCACCACATCAAGAAATTGAACAAAGACAAGTTTTGTAAATCTACTCAGAAATAGATGAATTTTATGAGTGAAAGACAATAAAACTGTTTTAAAAAAGTAAGGATGACATTTATTATGTTATTCGATTTTAGCTGAAATTTATGATTCACGTTATGGGAGATTTTCAGTGACTACACACGTGCAACTAGCACCCTCTAGAAAGCATAGGTAATTTGCTTTGAAGTAAACAGTCGAACTGTTCGATGCCAAGAGACATTCCTTTCATCCAATCCAGTACGACTTTCGACCACTGTTAGCGAATTCAGTTTAAGTAAAAACGAGGGAAGTATATTTAGAAACACATAGAGTATGTAAGAGAAAACACTGCGAAAATCAGACTAAATAAAAATATAAATGTAGTAAATATAAACGTAGTGTTAAAAAAGTGTGGTGTTGAACAAGGCAAAATGAACTTTACCATTGGCAGTGCTCACATATTATGACAAGAACTAAATCTATTTACATTTTTACCCACTGATTTCCTCCAATTGGAGCCCGAGGATCAACCAATCAGAAACCAGGCTTCACCCGCACTACTATAAAGCTTCTAGACGATTTCTACCTGTCCAACTCCGAGAACTGAAAGAACGCAACGCCATTGGCTAGCTGCCAAGTGAAACTACTTCCACCTTCCTCCTCATTCAAACGAAAATTCTACCGTCGCCTTCAGCTAATCTTTTGTAACTGTCTCTTCTGATGTTATATTACTACTACCGAAGAAGAGAAATCCCAGATTTCAGTAAATTCGAAATAAAAACATTACCAAGTTATTTAAATTCTTTGTATCTCTCTAATTCTTAAATTGCTTAGTAGATAATTCAAAACTAATAAGAAGATATCGCACTCAACAATTGCAAAATTCAGAATTAGATATATTGGTTAAAGTCCAGTATTGGGTGCCCCTTGGCGATAGTGGTGAATAGTGGCTTTCTTTAGAAGAAAGATCGCCTAAGTAGTGCTACGTAAGCACGTCATGAACAAATTGCAAATAAAAAGCTGACCAAAATATTGGGTTACTATAATCTAAATTAGCACGTTTAAATCGTTATTGCACTCAAAAGTCGCCGATCGACAAGGAGCATCCGATACCAGACTTGAACCGATATGTTCTTAGTTTTAAGATATGTTAATAAGAGAATATAAATCTCAAAAATAACATTACGTTAGCTTTGGTACAATATTTAACCAAAAAAAGGAAAATAAATTATTACAATACAAATGTAAAATAAAAATATTAAAGTATAAATTTAATATACAAATAATATATATAAACCATTTTAATGCATAAATTATAGAAACATATGTTTCACCTCTATTTGAAAATTATTCAGAACATTGTAGAAATGAGAATTGTTCATAGAAAAATGTGTTTTTCTATTTTGGAGATTTTTCTTAAAAATGTAAAAGAAAGAATTTAAAATGATTCTATATATATATATATATATATATATATATATATATATATATATATAATAAAATGTTTGTTCATAAATTCACTCACATTTTGAAAATTTCTTGCTGTTACAACGATAGCTGCTCATTTCAACTTGTCACGCGTTAAATTTTACATAGTTAATTTATCCGCAAACAACAATAATGGCACTAAAAAATATCCTTTGCATTTACATAGAACGGGAACCTAATATCAAATATATCTCGCCTTATTAAAATACAAGAACGAAACAGATTCTACTTTTTTATCACGTAATGAAATATTTCCCAAGAGACATACAGCAGTCATATCGCATACCTAATAAGAAAAACAACCTTTTACACATTTTTTCCGCTTTCATTTTAAAAAAATAAATAAATAAAAACAAATGTTATTTCCACATGTGTGCTTCTAATTCGAATTCTTCGCACGTTTTTTAAAGACACAAATTTGAAATTTTGTCAGATTCTGAAAAGAAAGTGCACGCACCCTGCCTCATGCATACATGATGCCCCCTGATTTAGATCAATGAAGAACTATAAGGAATCATGGGGTAAAAATGCGCAGCACGACTCAATTTCAATTTTTCTATCACGTATATATCAGCGGGGCTTGAAAATAAACCACCACTGCAACCTAAAAGGAATTTGCATTTCAATTTTTGACTCCCACACAAAATAAATAAAAGTCCCATAACCCGTGCCATTTAAAATGCGGTAGCTTTCCTGGGGTTAAAAGCGTACGGAATATTACGTAGGACCCCCTATGTATGAGCGCCTAACCCCTACAGTGCATAAATAGCATTTCTCATCGTATATAAAAGCGTCAAAATGTCTCTTGGCTGTAACCCCATCGCTTAGGCTGTAGATGTAATCAGCGCCTAAGTGCTTTTCGTTGCTTATCCGCACATTAAAAACACTTCCGGTTACATAAACGCGTCGAAGAGGAAATGGCTGAAATAGAAGCCATATTTGGCCACTAAGAAATGGAGCTATTCCATGAAATGTGTGGAGCTATGGCAAATAAAATAATGTAAAGCATGGGCGAGAGCGTAATGTAGCCTAATTAACCTCCAAGGAGTTCGAGTTCCTCAAAAAATTTCTCAAGTCTTAAAGTTTAAAAATAAGTTTTATTTATGTTAAAAGTCAAAATTTCTAAACACGATGACTATAATTTTCCATCTCAGGAGATTTGAAATTCTTTACTAACCATGTATTTTTTGAACTGAAAAGTCTACGTTAATATTAACTGAAACGTCTACATTTTAGGTAATTTAATTATTTTTTTAAATATGAATCTAAATAATTTTTAATTGTCTAAAATGTTTAATAAAACTTCAAATACATTAAAATCACTGGAAGTCTGTGAAACAATATCAAAACAAAGTATGACTACTTTAATTTTAATAAAATGTGGCACCTTTCTATCATTAACCTCCTCAATCATTATTTCAAATTTAGTAAATCCAAGTCAAGAATGCAATATGAAACTCATTAGAAGAATTAGTCTGACTTGAATCCAAGCATTTTTTCATACTCCACTGCAACTAATATTTAATAAATAGTCTCTTGCTATCCATCTAATAACCCACAACATTCCTAAAATCTAATTTAGAATAAATAATTTAAATATCCAATTCACCCGGGTTCGAGTGAGTTCAATCAGAAACACTGGGGGTTCGAGCGGGGGGTTCTTTTATTTCAGGTTAACCAGAATGAATTGGGATAATCTTTATTTTCCGTCAGTTTGCTTAGATCACAATCACCTCTTACGTCAATTACCGGCTACACACTATTAATTTCACTACTAACTTTTATGTTCAAATCTCCGTCGCTTTTATATCTACAGTAGTACCTCCCAATAAGGGACAACCACCGGTCCAAACATATTGTGCCATAAATAGAGGTATCCTTTAATGAGAAGAAAATACATATTCAAAAGGACTGGAAGCAACAGAATTGTCCCTTGTTCGGAGTGGTCCCTTACAAGAAGTACCCCTGTATTTCTTTCAATTCAATCACTACATTTCCTAGTTAAACAACCGTTGACTAGAAACGTATTGGAGGGTTGACTCTGTTGGGTATTTGAATACTTTTTAATAATGTGTGAAGAATTTTTTTTTTTTTTTTTTAAAAGCTTTAAAGATACACATAAAAAACAGTGTTATCGAAAACCTGTAGCTGCAGGTAATACCACCACTGATGGCTGTATTACCTTCACTAGTGATCGTAAACCTGCATGCTAACTTTTTTGTTAATGCTTTTTATACTCTACCTAACTATACTATACTCCTTTTTATACTATAATTTTATATAATGCTTCTTATACTCTCCCTCACTATATTTTTTCTTTCCTTATATCCTGGTTAACTAAATATACAGAGCATTAGAGGGGATTAGAGTCAAGAGAATAAGAACTTCGACTTATTTTCATATTTAAACAATTTCAAATGAATGTTAAGGTTCACCGACCATATTACCTGCACTAAAAGTGTTTTGTTATACATTAAATTTGAAACAGAAAATTCAAAATCTCTTAAAATTTTTAAGAGAAAATCTAGTACTAATAGCCATAAAAGTTTTTCATTTTTTTCAACTCATTACAGTCGACACAGTATCAGCTTCCAAAAGCAGTGGTCATATTACCCTCTTTATGACCCTCTCGAGGTAATATATCCGAGGTCATATTACCTCGGGTATCTTATTTAATTTCGATAGGGCAAAACTTATAATATGCGTACTTATTTAAGACAATGAATCTACGTTATTATAATCAAAAGCAATTATAATCATAAGATATATCTAAAAGCGATAAAAATAAGAAATAACTATTTTTTTCTCATCTACGATAATTTTTTTATTAACGAAGTGACAAAATTTCTATTTCGAACTAGTAAAAATTGATTTTTTTGAAAGGAATTAATCATCTTCATTCGTGTTATTAATATTTTATTAAATTAATTTTCAACTATATTTAAAATATACATTAATATTAAAATAATTTTCAGCTACATGGAAAATGCTTGTGACGTTTCATTCAATATACTTATTAAAACGATTAAATTCCATGTTTATAAATTTAAAATTCTATTTAATAAGAAACTCGTGAAATTATATTAATGTCACCACAAATACTTTTATATGTAATTTTGTTTTAATTTGATAATATTTTTTGCTATATTTAATACACAGTTTAAAATATTTAATGCGGTATTAATTTGGTGCACTATTTTGGTACACTCGCCATAAGATTTTTGAGTGATATATTAAACTAAACTCACTTTCCTATGAAATTTTCAAATTAATGAAAAATGCCCATATATAAATATTAATTCATTACAAATACACTTCTATATATTATAAGAGAATACATCAAATGTCTTTACAAAGTACTATTAAACATCCTATCAGATGTTTAATGGATGTCGGACAAAATGGATGCCTTACGTTTAAATATTACTATTTTATTAAATTTCAAACCAGTGAAAGCCAAGTTAACTATTTATTTTATTGTAGTGGAGAGAAAGAGCATTTCCACACAGCGGGAGATACAACTCCAGCTTTGGATAAATAGTACAAAAAATCAGAAGAGCATAAGAAATCAGAAGAGGGCAGGAGACAGGGAATTTTCGCTTGTTTGGTGTGTAATAGTAGGGATTTTTATACTAGATCACATGTGATGAATGGAGGGATTTTAGGCGCAGATAGAAAGTTTAGTAGAGATCATTCCTACAGGTCTGAAGCCGAGTGAACTGCATTATCAGCGAATTTTTAAGAACGCGTGATTGCATTTATTAATTTAAAAAGGAATGGTTTCAGGAAATAAGAATGAACGCTTTACTTTTAAATGAGAGAATGGGAAAAATTAGGAAATTAAAATTATTATTATGAGAAACTAATATGAATTAAAGTTAAATAATTACATACATATGTCCGTTTGTGAAGTGAAAGAAAACAATACATTTTTTTCATATTTAATAAAAATTATCCTACAAAATAATAAACATCGTTATTATGAACTGTCTATGAATATTCCAGACAGATGCCTCTTCAGTTAAGCGAAAAAAATACTCGTATGCTTAATCGAACCATGATATGCACATCTCTTCTGGTTCGGAACAAAAACGAACCCTTCTTGGACAGGATGATAATTAATGATCAAAAATTATATTATCTAAGGAAATATCTTAAGGAAATTAGAATACTTTGAGCGAGGATAAGCTGAGATTGAATTTGAATAACAAAATGCAGTGTAGTTATAGGGTGGGAAATCCAAGATCCAATACATTACGAGCATTTGAAACCTGATAAAAAGCTTAGTTCGAAGAGATATTGTCAACAAATGGATAATTTAAATAATGTACTCAAAGAAATGAGGTCGACGATGTTCAATAAAAAGCAAATCGTATTGAATTATGATACTGCTAGATCAAAAGCTGATTTCACTACTCGTCAGAAAATCGCAGAGTAAGACTGGAAAATTCTGTCGTATCCACCAGCAGCTGGAAAGAGATCATAAGTAACGACGGGAACTATATTGTACAACAAAAATTATTCAATGCATAAAAATGTATTATTTTCTTTCACTTCACTTCACTTCACTTCACAGACAGAAGTTTCCGGTAGCCTAATATTTCTACTCCTAACCTTCAGTTCCAACAAACGAGCTCATGCAATATTGATTGAAACCACTAATTAGTCCTAAGCTTAATTAAACTTAAGAACTCAAATAACAAGGGTTATACAGATGCATGTTTCATAAAATTAATAATTAGGTTCTAACAAATAATATCCATTTAAACTCCAATATGCAAGCCCGGAAATTAAATACCATGGAATCTTATTCACAAACCGTTTCTGTACTATGCAAAGAATTATATACCTTATTATCATTCCAATCTCTGCCTCATGATAATTATAAACATATCCACGGTTGCTATGGAAACAATAAACGCTCACCTTGTACTGAAACTTTACTCGAACGAGTTTAGAGAGGAAAATTCTCATTAATTAAGAGGAAAAGTCGTTAAATTCGGTACCGATCGAAATCAATTCTTGGTCGGTTTTACGATTTTACTCTTTTATATTACGGAATAAATCATGACCAAATGATGCACTAAATGACAACATACGAGAAGGCTTTCTCTGGTATGTTACATCATAGAGGTTGGTCCTGTTTTATTAATTAGATAAAGCTTTCACTTCTCTTTCTCTTTCTCTCTTATAAAAGAAAATTTCCATTCGCTCTTTGCATGGACATAAAAATATCAATTTTGGCAGTTTCTGATGATTATTTGATGAGCACCATGTCTTATCAGAAATAAAATTCTGTCTTTAGAGTTAGTCACGACACTTTATCGGCAAGTAGATGAATGAGAATATCTTTTTGTGACGTTAGAGATAGTTGACACATGAGAAAAAATAATGAAATATTGCTTTTTTTATTATAATGGTCATGGGACAATGGTTACAGAATAAGAAAACTGATGGGAAAGCTTTTATGACAATCTTCCTATGTTTTTTAGGTTAGTTTGTGCTATGCGGTATCAATAACATCGATACGCAGAAATGAAAAGAAAAACACTAGAAGCAATATTCTTAAAACATGTTTCGATCGAAATATATTGGAACATATCGATATCGATCCAAGATATCGATTGTAATCATTCATCATTTGAAGTAATCGATTGTGAATAATTTGTAGAGATATATCGATTTATAATCATTACAGAATATATTTATTAGTGATCGTTTGAAGTAATCGATTACCAATCACTTAACGAACATATTTTTAATCGTTTGAACGCATCAATTGTTATAACTTATTATTAAAGCTTTTATGCTTTTTATTCTTCGAACATCGATGCTTATGTACTGGATAATATTTCTCGATCGGAAGTCTTATAAATAGGATTAATTACATTAATAACGTTGAATAATCCGGACGAATTATTAACTATTAATCAAGCTGTTAAAGTTCCATAAAAGACAAATGATCAATTTGTAACAATAAAATGCAACATTTAATCAAGGAATCTTCGTTACCGATGATGAATTATGAAATTTCTCGGATTAATTTTAATGCCATAGCTCCTCGAGGAATTCTTTGTCAATGTTCATGCATTTTGAAATAATTTTCTGGTGATATTTTTTCCTGGTAATTCGTCAGAATTTATATAATTTATTTAAATGAATTAATCATTTCTAAGAATTCCAATTTTAATTTCTGAGAATTTTTATACTAATTTTAGTAGCAAATAAAGCTAATAATTTATTTTTAACTTATGAGAACAAAATCTGGTATTAGACGGTAAAAGTATAAATGAGATCAAATATTAAGATTCTATTTTTTTTTATACAGAAGCATTTACATAAAAAGTTATATTTCAAAATCTCATCAATCTGAAATGTTGATCCTGATAATTTTCGTAATAAACTACAACGAAATTTCTTTTCGTTGGTATCGAAATTTACTCATCTGTAAATAAGACATTTCTTTAATATTCGGATATTCTAATATATCTAATTTGAAAATTCAATATGAATAAAAACTCTTATAAATGGATGATTGTTTAAGCAATCATTTAAAAGTTTCTTTGGCAAAGAATATAAATAATGCTTCTATGTCATAACTTTCTTATTTGTCCTTCGATTTTCTCAATTGTTGCTGTAACTAAAATTTACACACATAATCAGTTTAAAGCGTTTATTTTCTTTGTACTCAAACTTTGTTGACGCGCCGAGAACCCGAGAAGTTAGTCGACCCATAGAGAGTGAGGTTGAAGCTGAGTGGTATCATTTCATCCGATTTTGCATGTTGCTACTTTCTCTTCTTCTCAACGACTAGATGAAAGCTACTACTAAAGCCTAGTATCGATTACAACCATCGGAATTCTTACGTGATAGGTTTCCCGATTAGTCAGACATTAGTACATGTGTGTGGTAATTGATGGATATCAGTCAAAAAGATTACAGTGCTGTACGTGTATATACAGTGGTTACAAGCAGTTTTCAAGTGCAATAAAAATGTGAAAATTGCGGAGCAAAAAACGAATTTAGCTACGGAGGCATTACTCATCAATCAAGTATCGAAATAAATTTGCAATAAATGAAAACACTGTAAATTTCTTCTTATTTTAATTTCTTTTAGTACTGTAACTCGCACCATTTTAATTTAAAAAGCTACCAGAAAAGGTGCTTACAAAATAAATATAACAAAATAAGCGCACCAACACACATTTTTGAAAAGATGAAATATTTCAGATACCTAGCTTCAGGGGCAAAGTTAATTTTAATTATATACAATAACATATCAATTTTCTTTTATCACTATTTAAAATTTTCAATCAAATCCATGTAACTAAAATTTCAATTTACATCCGTAAAATGCCTATATTATTTGTATACCTGATCCAGACATAACACATTCCCAATATTTAATTTTAAAATGCATAATTAGTATTTATATTTTGTTCAAAATTATTTTGATGATAATTTTTAAAAAGTTACATACTTCACAACTTATTTAATATAACTTAATTTTTTAAATAAAAAAAAAGAAGAAACATTAGTGTCCTTTCAATCCTTATTAACAGCAAGGTCTTAGGTTTCGAATAACACCCCTATCGATTGACTTCAATTAATCTCGTAATCAGTGTCCTCTTTCTACCTCAAAAACTGTAAACAAAAACTTTTGAAAAAATTATCTTTTCATAAACACAAGAAATATACCAACTTCAATAAACAAGCATTGTAACCAAGTTTTCTAATCTAAAACTCGTCCAAAGATAACTATTGTTTAGAGAACATTCCAAACAAATTATTTTTACTGTTATATTTTTTCCCAACAAAATACGAGAAGTATCACTTTAGAACCCGAAATAATGTCACGAAAATTAATACGGCAACTTATTCCAAAATTAAACAAATTTTATTAATTAATTTTTTACAAGAATGCAGTCGATTCAAAGACATTTTCTTATATCACATAAAAACAACTTCAAAATGTGAAACTAATAGAAGAAAAGAAAAATTTATGATGCTCTATGAAATTCGAAGTGACTTTGAAAGAAATATCCATTTTATCAGAACAAATTCCTTAATTTTAATCAAACATTTTTGCTCTTGTTTCAATCTATTAAATTTAAAATTAAAATCTTCAAACGTTTTTAGAATAAAAAAATATTCAAACGAAAAACATATCAGCGTAAAGTAGACATTTCCCATGCTCGTAATTTTATATGCTACTGTAATTCGGAATGTTTCCGGTGCAAACATTTTTTTATAAATAATATAAAAAGAAATTATATTCCAAACAATAAAAACTGTTAGAAATAATCGGATTTTCTAGTAAATGACAAGTGCTAAATTTTGCCTACTTTTCTTACAGTCGCGTTATTATTGGAGAAGATTTGGATGCTCGATTCTGTGGCCCCAATAGCCAAGAGTTCAACTTCACGAGCTCGTGACCAACGATATTCAAATTCTAACGAGTTTGCAAGCGTATTTCCATTCAACTAATTTTTGTGGGTTTCAATATAAAGTAATTTGATTTCAGAAACTCGACTTGTGAATAATCTGTGAGACACTTGAGATTGATCGGATGGCGGGATTGGATGTGTTTATATGCTGACCGGAGTTTGAAGTTGGGAGATCAATATATGCACACAACATAGGAGCCTGAAGATAAAACGATCGTCGAATAACTGAGATCGGAATTGGATTCAGTATCTTTGTTATTTTCTCTCCAATTTTGTGGGTATTCAGATAAATAGAATTTTCTGATAGTCTTAGGTAGAGGAAATGAGAAATTTCTTACCACATTCGTAATACGAATATTGATTTTTGATTATTCTTAGACATAAAAATTGTTTAAGAGATTTATCTGTTTGACTCTTTAATTTAATGATTAGATAAGAAATGAATATATATATATATATATATATATATATATATATATATATATATATATATATATATATATATATATACAGTTTCCGACCTTACGTGAAGATAGTGGCACTCGTTAATAAAAACTAGGAAATGTGGTTGCGCATCTTTTGACAGGTACTCACCAAAATTTCAGCCATTTTGGACGCGTAATTGTTGTTTGACAATCGTTTGAGCGAGTCGATGTGAGTATTTTTGTGATATTTTTGCAAAACCCAAGTATCCAAGAAGAAAATTAAGTTTCGAGCTGCCATTAAATAATTGTTTTTGTAAGACAATATGCCTACCCAAATAAAAAAATGAGTTTAACGCTGTTTACGGGGAATCTGTACCATCATTTTCTACCGTGAAATTTTGGGCAGCTGAATTTAAACGTGGCCGTACCAGCTTGGGAGACGATGAACGTTCCGGACGTCCAAAAATTGCAACCTCTGACGATAACATCGCTTAAGTCCATCAAATAGTACTAGATGATCAGCGAATTAAAGTGAGAGAGATAGAAGTGAGTGAGTGACTGTGAGGTTTTATGGCGCAAGAGCTAAAGTAGGCTATGTTGCGCCAAACATTTGTTAAAAGGAATTAAAATTTATAATTCTTAAACAGAAATTCACAGAAAGTAAAAATACAGGTTAAAAGTTAAAAATTCAAATTTAGTGTAAAAGGCCAATATGTCTTAAGAAAGCAAATAAGTTATGGAGAGGGAAACTCCCCACCAAGTCAGATAGGTTTAAAACAGATGATTGAAAAAAAATACGACGATGATGATTAAAAACAGGACACATAATTAAAATGTGATGAATCGTGTAAGGGACATGGCAGGAAGAACACTCGGGAGCACCCTCCCCAAATAAAAGATGTCTATGCGTAAATGGAGCGAAAGGCGAAGGCGGGTCAATCTGACATCCGCTCTTCGCATTAGACAAACAGGCCATTCTCCAATGATCGGCTTCACCGAGTGTAGTTTGTTATTGTGTTGAAGATTCCAATATTCCTGCCATGCCGAGAGAGATAGAAGAGACTATGAGATGTCCAAAGTGCTTGCGTGTCACATATTGAAACAAGATTTAGGCACGAGAAAACTGTCCGCGCTTTTTGGGTGCCACATTTGTTCTCGTTAGACCAAAAACGAGTTCGAACGAACATTACCAACGTTCTGTTGACGCAGTTTAGGCGCAATAAATCAGAGTTTTAGCACTGATTAATTATTGTAGATAAAATCTGAATGCCCATTTATAGTCTGAAATTTAAAAAAATACAATCAAAACAATGGACTGAAAAGGTTAATCGGCTCCAAAAAAAAGCAAAAACAGTATTTTCGGCTGGGAATGTGATGGCGACTGTTTTGGGGGTTAGTCATGGAGTTATATAAATCGATTATCTTTAAATAGGAAAAACTATTACATGTGTATACTAAGCATCATTACTTGGCAGTTGAAGGCAGAAATTGCGGAATAACGGCCACATTTGCAGGGGGAAAAATCCTGTTTCGCCAAGACAATGTGCCGTCTCACACCTCAGAGGTTGCCATGGCGAAAATTCACGATTTACGGTTTGAACTACTTGACCCTTCCCCTTCTTATACACCAGATGTAGCCCCAAGCGATTTTTATTTGTTCTCTTTTTGCTCCCGCCACAAAATGAACTGTGCGTTGGAGTCCAGATTCCATTTTAAGTGATGAACAATGATAGTTTACTAGCGTCACTCTTAGAAGCAACGTGGGAGTTTTGGCGACGCGCCACGTAATTTGAATCATGGTCAAGTAATGAAGACTTCACCTGATCAGGCGTCAATTCTCCTCACTCCCACATATCACAACACAATTTGCCAATGGTCAATAATTAATAATTCTATCCCCAATAGCTCTCGTGTTGCTTTAGTAAGACGTTAATAAAAAAATGAAAACCAAACCTGGGAGGAATTTCAAAGTCGATATTTCTTAAAATGTTATTTTTAGACATTCTCTGCCTCTCTTTCCTCCCTCG
This sequence comes from Nephila pilipes, assembly GCA_019974015.1. Lineage (NCBI taxonomy): Eukaryota > Metazoa > Arthropoda > Arachnida > Araneae > Nephilidae > Nephila > Nephila pilipes. The sequence continues at coordinate 11,845 of BMAW01108878.1, read as the reverse complement.
GAGGCTTAAGCAATCGTTTCAAAAGAAAATTCTACACCCATGTTTTCTACAGTCACATTTAAAAATAGTAAAATTGTTAGTTGAAGGCGAATTTTTTTAAACGATGAACAACAGATTTTATGACATGAATTCGATCATGTTTTTCTTTTTATCTAACACATTGGTTACCTTTAATTGAATTTCTTTGAATTGAAAATCTTTATCAATGAATGAAATGTAGGTAATGTAGATTGATTTATTGACTGATTTTTAATGAGTAACGTACTTAGAAAATGACACACAAGGGCTTATCTAATATAAATTAGAACAGAATTTGAGATGTATAATTATAAGAACTGAGGAAATGCATACGTAAGCAACAAAGAATTACTATTTACACTGATAGTTTAGTGCGTGATAAAGATAGTGAGAGGATATTACCGAGTATTGGATCTGTGTGGTTGAGAAAGGAGGCTTTATAGTAATTTCAGATACATTTACATAGGGTTAATGACTCGAACCCTCAACTTTGGTGCTTATAAGGCCTCGAACTTCAACTTGTTGGTTAGAGAAAAACTAATTTATTATTTTAATCACTAAATCAAACACGCATACTAATTATTACCACATATAAAGTAGATCAAAAATCAATATTAAATATTCGCCGATCTGAATAAAAAAACTTGGTTATTATTATGTGCATTTTTCTGTTCTCTGGTCTATTATTTCGTGTCTATATAAATAATTTTTCGATGAAAAGTGAAAGAAATAAAAGAGAACATTACAATTTTTAATCGTGTTCTTAATATATTTGCAGGAGCCTTCAACTAATATATTATATTCCTACAACTGGGATTAAGTCATTATATAATGCCAAGTGTAATAAATCTAATGTATTCGTATATATTTTCATAGATCCAATAGATAAAATTTGTTAAATCCACGGAAGAACTGTTCCTGATAGGCCATTAGATCTGTCAGAAAACCACAAATTTCTTCTCATACTAAAGAATGTTTTTTCAATAACCATGACTACACATTACCATACTACGAAAATAAAACTAACCCATAAAACTTTAGCACGCTTACCTTTTTCCTCAGAGCACATAGTAAAGGAAAAAAAATCGCAACGCAAAGAGGTAAGGAGGAGGTTACATACAACTCAACTCCATCACACCTGAATGAGATACCTAAGTACACATCCACGGAAACCTTTAGCAAAAGATTTCTTAGGGATGGGGCAAACACCTAGTAAATAAAAGGTTTGCGCCAGATACACAATATCTTTTAGGAGGCACGCAAAACACTCGTAAGAACTGGCAATGATTGATGCGGTCGAAATGGACGTTGCGCCGTGGAACAGAAAAAAAAAAAGAGATATTATGGGCCTCTACCCCTCATCCCCTAGTGTACATCAGAGCAGGAGGGAAACAACTTGGTATTACGCTGTTTACTAGTTTGGGTTGTGTCCCTATAGACAGGGGCTTTGAAAATATCACCCATGTGATGTTTGATGGTCTAAAAGGCATCTGTAGAAGTGATTGCAAATTTACAAACTTCTACTACCGACAGGTAGTTCGATAAAACTTTCAAACAAAACTAGTCACCGATAAATTGTCGGGAATTCATTAATCTGTATATATAAAACGAGAATTCATAATAAAATGATATTATATTTAATATTTTTATACACGATATAAGTATGTGAAAATGAACTGAACACTAAATTCAATAATTTAATAATAAATTATATGTAATAATTATACTTGAATAATTTTTCTCAATGAAAATAACTATAAAATAAAAGCAAAATTAAAATTATATAATATTGCTCAATGCAAAGTTTTGCAAGGAACAGATTCAGCCAACAAAGATGCTAACTTTTTTCTTACAAATTATGAAATTGTTCAATTAAATATTAGAATTGAAGCAAACGATAATATAATAGAATGAAAATTCATTCATTCATTTACTCACTCATTCATTCCCTCACTCCCCAATTCCTTCATTCATCCATTGACTCACTCACTCATTCGTTCATGTATTCCTTCACTTATTCTGACCAGAAAATTCAAAAAATATTTTATTTTGAAAAGTACTCGGAGAACCATTTTGTTGACTAAATCAATAGCCCCTTGGAAGTCTAATATAGAATTAAATACGCAATCTATCTGTTAACATGTTTTAAAAAATAAGCCTGTAAAAAAACATTACCTATCTACCTTTCAGTATCATTGCCTAATTCTGATCTAATTTTTGTACAAAGTAAATCCCGCAGTAGAAAAATTCTTACCAGATTCCAGACTAGTTGGCTTAATTATTATGGAATCAATAATGTACAATTTTAAAATATTTCCCCTTATGTTTTCTTGATGAAAACTCCTCAGTATTCATTAAGAAATTTATTAATTTTTTTTATATCTTTCTTTGGGAGAGGTGGATTTTTATGTTGTATTTCTGTTTTGTTTTGATCCATAATTTAAGATTTTCTTTCACGGATACCGCATCAAATGTCGAAGGAAAAGTGTATTACAGTTATGTACATAAGTTAACTAATTACCAGTAAAACCAAAATAGAATTACTTAATATATTATTAGGCTAAGATTCAAAATTTACCACTATTACAACCTCTAATATCTTGTGATTCTAAAAGGAGATGTTTTGGAAAATAATTAAGCACTATATAGAGATATTTTGGAATTCGCTTAAAACATGTGGGTTTTGAAGATATAATAATCAGTTGAAAAAAAAAGTGATAATACGTATATATAGGATAAAGACTTGGGGCTGATGTTACTCCTGACATTAAATTATTACAATAGGAAAACTATTCAATTAGGAAAGATAACTTCTCCAGAGCAAATTTACAACTGGAAGATGTTCTCGTAAAATCTTGAAAATACGCCTCTATCAACAAAATAATAATAATTGTATGAAATAACTAAACATGAATAAAATAGAAAATTGAATATAAATAAGACCCGCTGAATAAAGAGGAAATGTTTAGGGGTGAAGGGTAAATTCATTAAGTTTAAAGTGGAAGGGGGTTACGAAGAAGTATGGTTAAGGTTTAATTATTACTCAGAAATAAGAGCAAGATAACTGGATAAAAATAATTTTGTATATCAGTCGATCCGTATTTACAAAATGTGGTAAATTACAACTATTCATGTGGATTTGCTTGGTTTCAGAAGCCATACATTGAAGCATCCCGTGTTATCGTATTGGTCTCAATTATTGTACCGAAGTATCAGTAATTAATGCTAAAAATAATAGAGATAGAAATTTAATTTTTATTTATTATTCTTAATACTTTTCAATAAATTCACCATCTAGAGTTATAAATTTCTCTTAACATTTATTAACTTTTCGAAGGCCGTCATTGTAGAACTCAGTAGATTTCTCCACACTGTGGATTCTTCACTACACGGTTTCCTGAAGCCAGATTAATTAACATTAATAGCTGAAATTTACTGCATTATGAACTAAAAGATCGATTAATATGCAGAATAAATTTCATCCAGATATCTGGTTATTTCTTAGTAAATATTAAAATTTTTATGCACCCCTACGTATACACTCAGGTTTATTGTTGTGGTTTTATTGTAGTTATTTTCTCACAATTTTATGAAATAAGCCATTTGTTGATAGTGAAAAAGATCTATATATGCATACAAGTATAATGCATAAATTAAATTTATGCATATATTTATAATCAAAAAATATATCGGCATGTAGTGACATTAATATAAGTACAATTACTCAAACCCATACAAAAGCACGCAAAAAATGTGATAAATTCGTATTGCTTGAAATTTAAGAAAATTTTTTTGTAAAAATGAATTGCAGGAAATTTTAGATAAAATAGTGATAAGAAGACACTGTTGCTTTGTACATCTCTAACAAATTCAAGATGAACAGATGTTTGAGTAGTAATTGATCGTAATTTTTTATAATGTAAATTCCTCAGTCTAAACAAGAGAACCCAGGTTTATTTCGTTCTAGTTTCAATTCTTAGAAGTATTTGAAAATTTCACGCAACACAGACGTTATTTTGTCAGCATCTTTTTTTATTTCTCACAACTTTCTCAAGAAACATATATCTTTCGGTAAGGTGCGCAGCAGCGCCACCTGTCATCTTTTATTCAATTTTGCTAAACGTCAATAAATTATTGATCATAAATGAAACACTGTTCTTAAAGTATCGTTTAACGAGAGAAAATCGTTGCGTCATGAAAAATGATAATGAATAAATTTCAAAAAGTCCTAGAATAGCATTTTAAAATACTTTAGTATTAATTGAACAATTAAAAATATGATCGAGAACTTATTTTTCAGCTCAATTCTGTATTTGAAAGCAATGTTTCAAATGAATTACGTCCGGATATCTTTGATGTTTAATTATTACTAATCTAGAAAAAATTTGTTCTGTATACTAATTTATGCTTATGTGCATAATGTTGTAAATTACAATTATTAATGCTGATTTGTTTGATTTCAGGAAACCGTGGATTGAAGTAATATTGTTAAGATTGGAGTAATATGCATTTTCCAAGATTGAAGGGGAGTCCCAATTGTAGGTTTAAAATTAGAGGGGAGTCATTATAATTTATTGTAATTTTCCTAAGTATGTTTCATTTGAATCCAATAAAAACTTTAAGTTAAATTTCATTTTCAAAACAAAACTACTTGTATGCAATCCTATTGGTGCTGAATAATATTTTAAAAAATTATGATACATTTTATGGGATTAGATTTCGTGATAACATGTTAATAGATATATTAAGTATTACCCCAAATCACACACACAGGAAATAAGAGCGGGTATTGTAACATTTGAATTATTACTAAGAAGTAACCGAGATATTTGGATAAAATTTATTTTGCATATTAATTTATCGTCATTTAAATAATGTTCTAAATTACAGTATTAATATTGATTTGTTTGGTTTCAGGAAGCCGAAGATTCAAATAATCCGTATTATGAATTTCAATCTGTTGAGCTAAGCAATGAGGGCTTTCGAAAGGTTGAAAAACGGTGGAAAAAATATATAACTCTGGATGGTGATTATGCAGGGAAGTCTTAAGAATAATAAATAAAAAATAAATTTCTATCTCGATTATTTTAGCGTGTCTGCGGTAACCTAGTGAGCATGGTTTCGGATTCGAGACCGTCGGTTTTCGTTCAGTCGCAGGTTCGATCATTGGCTGCCAAAGACCTTCCATGTAGCCGGGGATGATGCACGTTAAATCTGTCGGGGCCCAAAGTCCTCCCCGTGGCGTGGTGTGGAAGTTAAGAGAGGGGGTGCCAGCTCAGATGTCGTCCTCGTCACTTGACCGAGGTTCAAAATTACGAGGTCCGACGCCAATAGCCATCGTGTTGCTACTAGTGTGAGGTTAATAAAAACTAAACTAAAAACTGCTTATTTTAGCAACAATTAAAAGTTTACAATATATTAGGATAGTAATTGAAATTAATGATATGGAGGGTTACTTCAATCCAGGCTTCCTGAAACCAAGCATTTCAACATCAATAGCTGTAATTTACAAAATTATGTACATAAGGATCAATTAATGTGTAGAATAAATTTTATCCATATATCTCCGTTATTTCTTAGTAATAATTAAGCCTTTACGATATCCACTCGTATTCAAATCAGCGTTCGAATTTGAAAAGTTTTCAAATGAAAAAAATAATAAATGAGGAGTTTCTCTTTACCCTACACATATTAAAATCATTTCTAAAAACCCCGTTTATCCTACTCTTCCTTTCCCATGTTTAATCCTGTTGTATTTATAATTTCCACACCAATCTACTTACGTATTTTCGATGGAAAAAAAACTTTTTTTTTTTCGTTAATAAGGGTCCTAAAAAATACGAAATTCTCTCTCAAATGCCGATGTTTAACGTTTCAAATGAACACTTTTTTTCCCTCATTTTTTTATATCCCGAAGCTGGCATAGTCACGATGCAAAAAAATGAGTAGAGGAAGTGATGGTTCAGTCGCAATTAAATCCATTTCATCGCAAATTAATGAATCGGAAGCTTTTTTTTTCACTTCAACGACCCACTCTAAATTCCATCAAGGATTTTTTTAGGACGACATTTTTTTTTTTTCTCTCTCGCATCTCATCCTTCTGTAAAAACGCTTTGCAATGCATGAGCATACGGTAACTTAATCTATTACCGGGAATTTAATTTACTCTTCCTGGATTTAAAACCATTCTGAGCAAGATGCAAACAAAGCTGATTTGAGGAATTTCTAACTCATTTGGTGCTGCGATCTTAGATCTAACATTAATTACCTTATTCAGTCTTCTCGTGAAGGTGGTTCTTTCACTATATGTGTTTCTTTGAATAAAATTTTCCTTTACTATTGAATTCTTCAGTTAAAATAAGTGCTTAGATGGTAAGTAAAAAGCAAAAGTTGATGATTAGGCGGATTGGTTTGTTCAGGCGTCACGACAGGTGGCGTTACCGAACGTTTCTCCGAAACGTAAATACGAGGGATGTTCCAAAAGTAAGTTTCGTCATTTTTTTTCTCAAGGAAAATTTATTGCCAAAAACAAACCGTGGCATCATGAATTATACGCCTTTCACTATTTTTCGACATCATAATTGACATTGAGACGTGCTATCAGTTTGAAGAAACCACTCATGTAATACTCAGTGCCGTTATGCATTGAATTGTCGCAAAGTCTGCTCCACGTCAGCATTGTTTTGGATGGACCTGAGCACGACTAATATGCAGGGTCGACACCACGTCTGACTCCGTTATGCGCGCCTATCCACATACATCCTGTCCTGTACTCTAGCAGTGTTGTTTTCATTCGTGGATATGGAAGGAATCCTGCTTCGAACTTCAACCTCTCCACTCTGTCTTCCTTCACTGAACATGCAACACCAGCGCCCAACCATTTGGCGAGGTATGACCTTTTCACCATACAAGACCTATAGTCATTCATGGAGGACAAGTCCCACATGCCTATTCATACCGTATAATAGCATGCACTTCCATTGCCAAACATGCTGTTTAGTCACATCTCGGGGAACGCTAGTCTTCTGCTACTCTCTTTCTTTGTCTCTGTGCGCATGCGTCATTCTCCTCCATTGACGCTACTTCCGTCGTAGAACAGGCAATGAGTGTGGAGTTTTAGGGTGGTTGTTCGTTTCATCTGGCATACCTTGTGCTCTTTTAAAAAAATGAGGAAACTTATTTTGGAACATTTCACGTAAATATCTTGAGTCAGTTATGCAGTTGAGAATGGGAAAAAGATTATATATATACAATAACGTGTATGATGTGCAACAGGTCCAAATTCTTCAAAACTGAAACGAAACTCTTTGCTCTTCCAGTTTAAACTGAGTTATTTTTATTTGAAACTTATCTATTTCCCTGAGTGATTTCACGGCATCGTGATTGAATTGTGGCATCCCCATTTAATTTATATTGACGCTTGATAATCCCACACAACCATGGTCTCGAACGTACTGGATTAAAGAGAGCTTACTGTATTTACTAAAAAAAATCGATCCTTTTTTTTATTATTATGAATATGTAGTAGTAGAAGACATTTGTTAACTTCTACCTCAAAAGTCGCATCATTTAGTCACATGTTGTTTTGTATTAAAATCGTTTCCACAAATATAGGAGAGTTGTTACTGATCGCTCTAGTAATTCTGAAAAAAAAAATCAGATGTAGAAAACACATAAGTGTCTTAAGTCTTGACAGCTTACTCTCTTAATTACAGTATTATTTCACGTGAGAGCTATGAGATTCAATACCAAGCGTTGACCCCATTAATTTCATGCGACCGGTATTTGGTGGAATCGGACATCGATACAAATTGAGCAGTGGTAGGCCACAAGCTCGCGGCTGTAGCCTCAAGGCTATTGCGGCCCTAGCATGAAATTACTAAGTCAAGATTTGATTCCACCAAAGACCACAACGCGAATAACTGAAACTTGTTGAATCCAATGGAGTCACGTACATATACGTATTTATGTGACTAAGTCTGATAATTTTTGTTATAAGGTGTCAACTGAAAAGTTTCATACGTCATTATATTTTGGTTCGTAACTTAAGGCTCCGTCTACTGGACATTTTGATTTTGTGAACGTAAGGTTAATCCTATAGAGTTTCTACTCCTGTCCTCAAATATTTACTATTTAATCTATTTGAATGCAAAAAAAATGCATCCGAAAGAGCAATAAATAATAAAAGTTTCGGCGGAATTACATTTTCACCCCGATTTTTATCCCTATATAATTGATTCCGTTGTGGATTTCCTGGTTTTTAGATCATTCTACATTTTCAAAAATATGGGTGAAAATGTAATTTTGCAGTAACCTTCATTACTGTTTGCACTTTCGAATGTGTTATCTTGCATTTAATTAGATAAAATAGTGTAGATTTGAGGACAATAATAGAAATTCCGTAGGATTAACAATACGTTCGCAAAATCAAAATTTCCGGTAGACGGAAACCCTGAAGAAGTCCATCCTTTATGTACTCTAATATGAAGTTAATTTAAATAATTGTTTCAAATGGATATCCATGTTTAATTTTTCGTTTCATTATAATGTAGATTATCAACAGGATGATCCTTAAGCGAGAGAACAATTTTGCAGTTGAGATAATGGCTTGCGGTGGCTCTCTTTAACAACAACGCCCGAAGTTAAGGAACCTGTCCCGACTGGGACATCTCTTTCGGTCTGGATGATAAGGGTGCAACAAAAAGCAATCGGCTAACTTTTCTTCGGATCCAGTCGTTGAGGATTGGAATCGCCACCGGCACTTCAAGGTCAAATCTCTCCCACTCCAACATCAAATACCGAGCTAGTAACCCAAGACTTGAACACTAGATAGTAGCACAGTCTAGAACTACTAATTGTATATGTTGCCGATGCGAAATACTAGCATCTGTATGTCTAACTTAGACAACTTCATAGAAATCACAACTGATGATATACCGACTACTATGCACCTGTCAACGAGACCCGCCACTAAACTCCTGATAGCCGATGACGTCAAATAGAAACTGTACAAAGCAAAGCTCAATTCAACAGGGAGGGGATGTTTATCTATTGCAATAATAGCTGGAAAATCAGCCTTCTCTACAAATATCATTCAGATTGTTTCTCTTCTTATCATCCCGATGACACTGGAAGGAAATATACAGCCGCTTTCTTCAACACCACCACCAGAAGCTAAATCTTTTTAATAACTAGTCCGACAGGGGCTTCTCTTTTGGTCTGGTTGATACGCGCACAGCAAAACGCCAACAGTGAAACAAAAAAATACAAGAAAATAGTTCAGTTTCAGGAGAAAAATATTTATTGCATCTTAGATAACAAATACGCTAAAAAGATCAATTTTTAGAACATTTTACAAAAGAAAATATTTAAACACTAAGCGGCAGGCATAAATTTCAAAATAACATCTAACATTGCAAACAAATTTCTTCTGTTGAATTTATGGAAATGCGATAATAAATTCTATTAAATATGGATGCAAATGTTGAACAGCAGTGCCCTTGTCTTACATTTTGATCGTCATTTCGTATAACCCCCCAAGCCTTCAACAGATTGAGTGTAACATTCAGTGTCTGGATCAACAAAATGGAACGAATTATTTACCGCAAAATATTCGTATTTCGGCAGCTGTCTCGAACACCTTTCTCTTCTCGATAAAAAAGAAAGCTACTTAGTCATATCGGCATCAAGTCACCACAGCAAATCCCAGATTTTGATATAGGTTGATGAGATTTTACCTGAAGCACATGAGCCTTCTAGGTCTTAACTCCATATATTTCTGGTTCTAGTGGACTGAACTTCGGCATTCCCTGCCCACCCCAGAACTGCATTTTAATTAAAGTTTAATTTAGAAAAAGTGGTAGTTAAATAAATATATTATAGTAGAAAATATTAGAGAGAATTGAAATGGGAGATAGTAGTCGTTTTAGAGACTTGCGCATGAAGAGCTATGGGGTCGTGTCTAACTTTACCAGCCTGCCAATGAGGTAGCTGCCTTTCGTGTCAGTGCCTGGATAAGATTTTGATATCCATAGCGGGAAAATAAAGAGTCGATTTAACGGCAGAATAATAATTGGAAGTTTAACGGATATGGTTAATACTACTATCTCTTGAAAAGAAAAGCCGAATCCAACTGGCCATACATCGCGCCGAGAGAAAAAAAAAAGGTACCAAGCGATTTATTTTACTTTAACAATTGACAGGACATTCTAGAATAATTGTAATAAATATAATTAGTTATCAACATAAGCATTTTCAGAATGTTTAAATTTTTTAAAATAATTTTAATTAAATAATTGAAAAAAAATTTCCCTCAGAATTTTATCGAAGTTTCATTAAATTAGAAACAATTTTCCCTAAGATAATTTTTTCATTCATTTATTAATATAAAGACAGAGAAACTTTGACAATGTTCATCTTTAAAGCAACTTCGTTATAAATAAACATTAATTTTACCTGACAAAGAAAAATGTCGAGAGATTGTTACGTAACACGTTCAAAAAACTGAATTACTGTAGATTCATTCTTTCTTTAAAAGCAAAAAGTGAAAATTCTAAAAGAATAAAGAGAGAGGAGAGAGAGAGCGACTATACATACTCTTCCATAAACTGAAAGTAAAATTATTTTTAATATCATAAATAAAGCACTCCAAAAAAGAATGTAGAAACATTTTGCTAAAATTCTTTCATTTTTAAAAAATATTGAGAAAAGTTTTGTAGTTGAATTCACTTAGAACAGTCTTCGAATTTTTAAATTATTTTTTGTCATGCAAAAATGTCTGAAAAAGAGGCTTTATCTTAACACAAAAAAACTTAATTTATTAATCCTTCGGATCAAGAATTTTTCAAGATGCTTGCTTACAGTTTTCTGAAAAAATATCACAAACTTACTCTTGTCTATTATTATTTTTAATTCAAATGTATCTTTTAAACTTAATCCACGAGCTTTTGTGTTTTTTTTTATTATAAATATACATGCTACACTTATATATACATAGTTATGAAAAGATTGCGTAATTTATAAGCTTTCCCAACCCTTTTTTTACATCAGCACTCAAGCTTATATTACTTGAATCTGTCATAAGACAATATTATGAGATAAAAATCCATCTCAGAAGGACTTCTTCATTTTTGTTACATAATTTCTTATAAAATTTATGTGGTCATAAGGACCTTCAAATTTACAAAAAATTTTGTCTCTATCCTTTTTATAAAGTAATAATCCTAAACTATTAAATATTAATTCGGGATTAATTTTAACTAACAAAATAAATCGTAAAGCACTTACTCGGTAGAATATTTTTCGTCGAGGCAATTTTTCAAGCATTCGGAAACTGTAACACCTTTTCGATAGTCACTATGGGTTCTTTTAATATTTTCAAAATTTCTGCATGGACCTATAAGCCATGGCTCACCTGTAATGATAAAAAACAGACAGCAATGAATATCTATTCCAAACAAATTATAATCATATTAATGTTGTTTTTAACACCAAAATATTTTGAAAAGTATTCGAATTCCTTAAGCAATTACAAAGTTAGAAAATTTAATAAATTTTGTGTTAGATTCAGAACATCTTGATGCCTTTCTGGATTTCATTTCAAATTATATGTCAATCATTTTTGGCAAAAAAGGTTATATTATTCTTAGAATAATTGAAAAAAAATTAATTGTGTGTAAAAAAAACGACTCAAAAAGCGTTGCCAAAACCTTTCATATTAAGAATTTCATAACTTTTTAAGAAGTTAGAAAATTCCAAACAGTAAGCTAAATAAAGAAGCTAATTCAAAACAAATTAAAAATAAAATTTCAAAAAGATAAATTTTTCT
>BMAW01108875.1:0-12020 GCA_019974015.1 Nephila pilipes | reverse complement strand
TTATATATATATATATATATATATATATATATATATATAAGGAGCAATTTTACTCTCTTCTACAAAAATTATGTATCTTTGTTTAGGATTTCACAAATATAATACATAATCAATTACTGTACATCTTACTGTGTATATTGACTGCACTAGATGTGTTAAAGCGATTAATGAAATCTGTATTCAGCAAGAAAAATGAGAATCCGCACACAATTTATCCCTCAACGAATCTTTATTTTATTCCCTCATCTTCCTTCAGTCTTACCTTCAGAATTCTTTTTTCTATAGGCCCGCTCAGAACATGCCTTTTATGTGTATTCTTACGGAAAATGTTGTTACTGTAAATTATTTAAATTTTGAATATCGTTGTATTTGATTTAAGTTGTCATAGCCACAGAATATGTTAAGTCTGGTCGAGATTCCAAGTCCTCTCGAACTTATAGTGTGGAAGTTTGTAGAATGAAGTGTCTTCCTCAACATTTGACCAAGATTCAAAATGATGAGGTCCGTTGCCAATAACCCTCGGGTTGCTTCTCAGTACGAGATTATACGCAGTCACAATCCAGTGGAAGTACACTATATACCAAGACCATCTTAATAAGCCTCCTCCACTGGAACAAATGAGAAACTATGGACATCCAACAATCGACTTCCCCATAGTCAATCCATCTACTGCGGGATCTTCTTTTTACCATCTATTTTTGTGAAAGGTCACCTTTTTAACACGATTTATATTTTCACATCTAAAAATCGATTAGATTCAATACCTCTGGCAACATTAGGTTTCGTCTACGTTTACTATACATTTTATGATTATGCAAAATTCTCCATTTATTATTCTCTCCATTTTAGTTAAATATTTTTCGAACCTTACATAAATAGTGTGTAATTATAAATATTAGTGTTAAATATAATTTTATAAAAGAGTGTTGTGGTAAAATTACTTATGTTTGGAAGAAAAATGAATAAATATAACATTTTCATTAAAGTATAATTTAAGTTTGAAAAAGTGTTTGTAAATTTTTATTTTAATTCATTTCATCCAGTTTTGTTTCGCTGACTAATTGAAAACACATATTATTATAAAATCTATATTCAATTTATTTAAAAGTTTGACGTGAATGGTTTTTGTTACCTTATTACAAATGACTGAAAACCTCGATAACCCACTGGATATTAACAATGAAATCCTGCGTAATTCTTATTGAAAATTCCAAGCTTATGCCCTTCTATGTCATGTAAAAGAGCTTAAAAAAACATGTGAAAAAGTATTAAGTGTGACATCTTTTGAAAGACTTTACGTCATAATTGGAAATTACCACTCGGCTACTGCAGATGAATAGGAGTTAAAGACTAGGTTGAAAAAGATGAAACTTAGCAATTATTTTTTAAAAAACCCGTGACTCTGAAGTATTAAAAAGCCTTAAAATCTGTTAATGTAAAAATTAATCTGTTACAACAGAACACTTGTTACGAAATAAGGAAAAATGTTTATTTAAAAATATTTATCTTATTGTTTATTCTAATTTAAATGTTGCAATGTTGTTTAAAGGGGAGGTGTATTCAAAAAGGTACTTTTTTTATGTAAGCAATATTTACGCTAATAAGAAATACGTATGAAGTGTTTACATCCTTTCTTCCTCAATTAATTCTATTGCAATTGTTCCTGCTTATTAAACAGTTAATAAGTACTAGACTCCAAATGAAGATATAAAAGAGCAAGATAAAATATTTTATTTATCACTGAAGGATAGATACGGTATCTCTCTTTCGAATCCAACTTATCAATTTTATATTAAGATCAACTAATTAACTTTTAGCTTACCAATTAACTCGTTCTGATTCAATCACTTCCCACAAACAACTGATTCTTAACGAAATACTTTAACAAATATTCGCTTCAGTCCTATTGATTAACTTTGATACTTTAATACAACTTACAATTATATATATCAGTCTGACGTTATCTTCTATATCTATTCGTCTTCCTTTCCATTCTCTTTAGTTTAGTTTATATATCAATATTTCTAATTCAATTCACTTTACTTCCATCTTCATCTAATATACCATATCAAGTTTCATTTTGGTTGGGAAGAAATGCAGTTTTATGCAATTCGAAATACTATAAAGTCCCAGAGGTTAGTGAAGAGAAAATCGGGTACAGCCCAACGTCACAAACTTACGAAAGAGGCTGGTTATTGAGCACATTATTCACTTAGATTAATAGTTCGACATATTTCAGCTTTCCAGAGAGATCCGTATGAAGATAGGACGCCCAAGGATATCGAAGTGTTTAGAACTTTTCACCTTATTTTTTTGTTCTTCACAGATAACTTATCTGTCCCCCATCATTTGATAAATATTAATTAATTTTAATTGTTTTACATATCCGAGAAAAGATACATAAAAATGTAGGACACTGTAAGTTCAATTATCCAGGAGCAACAAGCATGAGCTCTGCACGTGTCCCAGCAAGGTCGTATTTGTGTGTTTGAAGACGTAAAAGCGGATCGTGTGAACGCCTTCGTAACTATTATTGGCATTACTGTTGATTAGTTGCTTACCTTTCTTTCATTAGCATTTTTGGAGGTCATGAATTCTTATCAAGAGTGTTGAGAGAACGTGAAAGCATATTTTTCATTTAGCATGTATTTCATATCTAGAATTTCTGTAGAAGAAATAATTGCGTGGATCCAGATTTCCTACAAGGTTATTTTCTCCATATTTTCATGCATATACACTCCTTTTTTTTATTATAATTAGTTCTGAATTCAAAATGTTTTGAAATAATCTTTTCAGTATCCTGAGGAATAAACTTTGACATCTGCTTATTATTATCCTCGTTTCTCATTACTAATCTTAATTAGGAAGAGTAGCAAATAGTCTAATGAAAGACTCTAAAATGGTTTTAATTTCAACAGTTCCAATACAAAAGTTCCCAAGGTTAGTGAAGAGAAAATCACGTTATAGCCCAACATCACAAACTTAACATGAAACATGTTTTGCTCATCTATAATTTTAATTTCTATACTTTGAGGAAAATTCCGTTATTTTACTTTCGTTTCATGCTTCTGGAAGATAAAAATTCAAATAAATTTCTTTTTTTAAAGATATGTGAAGAAACAATATATATCTTTAAAAAAGAGTTTATGATATTATCAAACCTTTTATTTCGTTTATGAACTGAAAAATGTTAAGTGGTAGGCAAAAATTTATAAAAAGAATGTCTTGAGGACCTTGCCGCAAAAATAGCAGCAATAAAATGGTTTTAAGAATTCAATGTAATTTTATGCGATTTCCACTAATTTTTCAATTCTTGCTAAATAATTAGTTTCGTAAAAAACGTAAATTAGTTTCGATAGGTGTATACTATAAATATGTAATATACAATAATCGATGAGAAAATTAGAAATTCTTCATTTTTTATCTAAGTCATATTTTATTTCATCCAAAGGGTTTAACAAAAAAAAATTGGAGCAGAATGTCTTACAAAAAGCCTAAGATTACAAAACATTGTATTGTTTACAGGAATGGAAATTTTGCAGATGAGAAAAGATTCTTTTTATTAAAAACATGTAACTGAAATATAAATGGAAAAATGGAAGTTAATGTAAGTCAATTCCTTTAGAAGAATTCTATACTATTTTGTTGTATAGTGTGGAAAAAGTAAATATTGACAAATTTCTAAATATTTTGCTACGTAACGGGGTGTATTATTCGTTTATATTACATTTACTGCAAATTCACAAAAAGAAATAATATTTCACGCATCACGATAATAATAAAATTGAGAAAGATGGATAAGGAAAACGAGAAACAATTTTTTATTACAAAATTTTGTTTGAAACATGAGTTTTTATTATAATAAAATACTAATATATAAAATAATAATATATTTTTATTATAATAAAAATAATTTTATTATAATAAATTAAATATTTATTGTAGTAAAATACCAAAAAGTTTTTTTTTTCTTTTCGATATAAAAAAAATCAGTAATTTTAAAACAAATATTAAATAAGCACTCGTAATTCACTAAATTATTTTTTAAAAAGTATTTTCTAAAAAACGACTGTCCTTTTTACAACATCTATCAATTAGTTATTAATCAAATTTGGAATTTCATAATATCATAGTTATATATAAAAGACTATAATAGATATTTAACAATTGTAATCTTACTAGTTTTATACCAGTTTAATTTTAAAATATTTATTATAAGTGTTACAAATTTTAAAGAAAAATGCTTACAAAAAAGGAGAGAATCGTAAAAAGAGGACAGTACCTTCTCTCTCTATCTCTACAAGCAATGTTTCTAAATTAAATACTTATAAGAAAAAGTTTAATTTCACCATGAATGAACATATATAAAATATACATTCTAGAAAAAAATTGTTTTTCAAATAAAAAATTATTTAAAATTTTTAATGAAACAATTATGTATAAATTTGTGGGGTTTTTTTAGAAAGATAACTCTATTTATCTAAGTATTTTTTCCACGCATAGAATAATCGGACATATTATGCAAAAACAAATAGAAAAAAATTTTAAAAAAATTATTTTATAGAAAAAAAAATTTAAGATTTAAATGCTAAACTGTCAGACAAAAAACAACATAAAATGTGTCATTTAATGCAATGATTTGGCCCATTGATGAAGAAAATTTAAGTAACGTTCTAAATAATATAACTTAAGCTTTTAAATTTTGTACTTATATTTAGAAAAATTATACGATTAAAATAATTTTAAGAACTTCTTTCGATCTTTTATTCATTTTCAGGGTACTTTGTACCCTGCAGAAAAAATTTCTCATTCAATATGTCGGCTAAAATTCTACAAGTATTAATTTAAATAACACAAATAGAATGGAATGAAATTATTAAAAACTTTATATGAAACTTCTAACAATATAACAAAACATAGAGAAAATTTTAAGTTTATCATATTTCTCGACAGATATATCAATTTTTTTTATAATTCTACTTAAGTTTTTGGTTTTAAAGTTTGTACTATAAATTGAAATAAAATTTCACCGATTCTCATGAACGTGATGTGAATACTGAACAAATCAAAACCTTGGCCGCATAAAAAAATACTTTACATGCAGCGATGGGCGTGGTAACACAAAAAAAAAAAAATTAAAACCAACCACATCTGGTCAGAAACGAAATGTCAGGTTGATTTCAATGCCAAATCGCCAAGTAGTAGGACATTGATACTATAATCTACAATTAATACCAGGTTTTTCTAATTTACTACTTCAAAAAGAAGAAATTTACGTCTTGAGAACATTTTATTTTTATTCGCGTAACGTTGTATAAAAGCAAAGATGTCTTGAACAAGAATCATTAGCTTCTAACGCTAGACAAGCAAAACAAACCAAAAAATGTTCACTAAGGTAAGTAAAGTCTGTTTGAGGATTACTAGGCATTATCTTAAAATTATTCTATTCCGTATTTACACCAATCTAGTTAGATATGTTAGACATATTTAAGTTTGCAAATAATTCAAACTTTTGTAATTAAAATTGGCATAATTTGATTGATACATTGTTGAAACTGATTTTGAAATGTTATGCATGATAACAAAATGTAAAATTTGATTCTTTCAAAGAGTATCAAGAAGAAATATACTACTTTCTAAAATTGTGATTTCACTCAAAACAACGAAATATTTACTTTCGATATAGATATTAAAATAAATGATAATTTTGAATATTCACCCAATTCTATCTAAATGTAATGATACCTTTTAAAACTTTGTTAAATGTTCTCGAATAAAATAATATTACGTACCCTTCCTCAAGAAAAGATTAGTCACTAACTAGAAATTATTTTTTGAGCAAATGGGGAAATCTTCCTTTTTCGTTTAAAGTATATATATTATCGCTTTAAATTCATGGGTTTTATTAATTGATGATTCACTAAAAGTTTTCGAATTTATTTTTATGTATTTCTTTGATATTGTTATATAAATAGGTTACCACAGTCTTGGTATCAATATAATAATAGACGTTTCTTCTAGGTTGTAATCCTCTGCGCTGCTTTGGCAGCTGCCCATGCATCCCTAATTGCACCAGCTGCTTTCGGTGCTCCCGTTCTTGCTGCCGGACCTCTGGGTTTGGGCCTCGGTAAAGGACTGATCGCTGGTGTTCCCTCCGTTGCCACTGTCTCAGCCCAGAGAACTGCCATCAACCACGTTGCCCCTGCTGCTCCTCTTGCCGTAGCTGCTGCTGCCCCCGTTGCTCTTGCTGGTAACGGCCTTATTGCCAACGGTCTTATTGGTAACGGACTTGTCGCCAATGGACTCATCGCCAATGGAGTTATCGCCGGAAATGGAATTCTTGCCAACGGAATCGCTGCTGGACCTCTGGGTTTGGGACTTGGTAAAGGACTAATTGCCGCTGCCCCTGCCGTTGCCACCGTTTCATCTCAGAGAACCGCCATCAACCACGTTGCCCCTGCTGCTCCTATTGTCGCTGCTCCTCTTGCTGTAGCTGCTGCTGCTCCAGTTACCCTTGCTGGTAACGGACTTATTGCCAACGGAATCCTCGGAAACAGAGTAATCGCTGGAAACGGAATCCTTGCCAACGGAATCGCAGCTGCTCCTCTGGCCATTAGAACCGGCCTCCTTGGTGCCCCCGTTGGACTTGGAGTTGGAAAGCTTGGTCTCGGTCTTGGATCTCCCCTAGGACTTGGACTTGGAAAAACTATTTTGTAAATTCTGTTTATTGTAAACTGAATGTTTTTTTGTGTGTGAAATAAATTATTTAATTAACTACTAAATTTTATTTATTGATTGATTCTAAAAGAATAATACAGTGATAATGACATTTGAAGGACTCATATATTACTAAATTCTTTCATTATAAAAAATTTTTATTCAGCACATTTTGCAAATTAATTTATGTATTTTATCTAATAGATGTAAACATAAATTAATTTTTATTTTTGCCAACTCATCTCATTTAAGAAAAATTAGTAATGCTAGACTCATGATATAAGCAATATTTTAAGCTTCCTTTTCATAAATATTTCTTTAAATTTTGCTCATTTCTTTTTCATATCTTTGAAACAGTTGTAGACGAAAAAGTTTACATTGTTGTGATGATTATACCAGTTTTAAAGTACGCTTTTCATAAAATGTGCAATTAATACCAAAAAAGGGAACATAAAAGTTAATTTTAGAAGTGAGAAATGATAAAATTGCTTAGTGTTTTAGAAGAATTTTTCTAAATTTTGAGAAAATAAAAGTTTCGAAAAATATTTCATTTTTGAAAGTCACAGTTCTTGACTGACTTTGAAATTATCTAAAAATTTTTTTTTTTTTAATTTCTTATCATCAGGTATCATGATTGACTTTACCTTAAAATGAAAATGACATAAAGAAAGTACTTTATGTATATTTCGTTATTCTTTTTTACGTATAGAAATTTCACTATTCATATCAAATGGTTAATTACTTTTTGATTCAAAGTTTGTATTTTTTGAAAATAGCTTAAAATTGTTTTATAATTTACCATGTGTACAGCAAGCTAAATAATTTAAGGATTGTTTTTTTTTATTCCATATTTACAACATTATTTTTTCTCAAATATAAACATCCATTTTTTAGAGATTTATGTGTATGAGAACAAAAGTATTGTTAACTGAATAACTACAAAAAAAGGCTTACACTGGTTCCTTAATCGTAATAAATGTCATTTTTATTTAACATTTTTTTTCAATCTGGTTACTATGTCTCTCAAAGATTAAATTGCTTTTTTACGAAAGTAAAAAAATAGGACAAACTTAATAATTTTCTCAATCTCCACCACAACCAGGCAAAATGGATAATCTGATTTAATCTACCAATCCAAACTCTACAAAATTTGTTGAGACTACTTCAATGTTAACTCTAAAATGAAGAGTTCTATAACGTTCCACAATGACGTTAAGGATTGCTCAATATAAAAACTCCTGTTTTGCCAGTCAACCATTTTCTTTGGCTACTATTCACAACTTCTTTCTCTACACTTATGTACGACTGGTCTGCTTAACCAGTTTAAAATGTAAAACTTAAGCAAGTAAAAAATATATGCTATAAAAACAAGTACAAATATAAAAACATAAACTTATTGAAACATACATAGCATAATTCAAAAAAAGTGAAGCAACAAATTTAAAATTAAGAGATGAAGATCAGAATTAAAGAGCACGAAAAATCAAAATGAAATAAAGTAATTTAGATAGCTATATGAGTATAATATGAAACCAATAATGAGCAAGATAATACAATAAACATGCATATAAGTTAATAATGAACTACCTAACTATAGCACTATAATAATTAAACATATCTGAAATATGAAAGTTAAATTAGCAATTTAAAATAATGCTATTTTTACATATGTATTAAAAATAACAAAAGTCTTCCATAAACTTAAAGCATGAATCAAGAAAAATAAGACAGAAAACTGAAAAAAACAATTTAAAATATTTTATCAACTTTGGGACTGTGAATGAAGGGTTATAAATTATAATGAATGCAACATAGCATAATTATTAAAACTAAATACAAGTAAATGTTCTTTTTTTTTAAATATAATTAAATTAAACAAAGAAAATTACTCCAAAGGATTCAAAATAATTTTAGCCAAAATAAAATAATCCATTAAATATAAAAAAAAATACATCATTTATACGCATTTAAAAAAACACGAATCCTAAACCGAGTTATAAAACTACAACCTACCTCCAACCCTTGCTCTCTGTATAACATGCAGGTCAAAAATGGAGCTTGCTTACAACATTAACCACCTTATCTATTTTATTTATCGGTCGTTTTATTTTATGAAATAAGGAACACACACACAAATTATAAATATCATATCAAGAAGACATAATCATAAGATGCATAGATTCTAAAAATATTTAATGCACCAATGAAAATTTCTTTCTTTAAATTTAAATCTAAAATTTAAAAAAAATTGCTAATCAAAGACTCTATGACCTTTTGATAGAGTTGCCATATATTAGCTGAGAATTGAATGGTGTGTGTGTGTGTGTGTGTGTGTGTGATTACCCGATTTGGTACTTTGAAAATACTAAATTTAAAACATTTTTTAAGTGGTGACTCGTGACACAATAAGAAAAATTTTTTAAATAAGTAATAACGAGTTTTTCTTATCTTCACGTGATTTGGAGGAAGATACACTGGAATTAGCATCGGACGCAACACACGTCCACTCAATCTGGTAAGATTGTTTTGTCTCTCCATTGAAGTTATATTAAAGAGTCTACAGATCACTTGATAATAGATGTACGGATCTTTAGATATCTTTCCTGGGGCCTTAGTGTCTAGTAGAAAATATCCGTATTAGTACAGAACTTGGGAAATGCTGATCTAAGCATTTTTAGATATCGCTTGATCGCATAAATTCAAAGATTAAAAGAAATAGGATCACGCAACTGCAATGGACGTATTTCTATGGTAATTAAAATATAGGATAATTTAAGAAATTAATTAAATTTTTAAAGAAAATCATTACAATATCCTTCCCTTTCCATAAGACACAGGTGTATGTTAGGCCTTTACTCACAACTTGCCTTACAATAATGTCTAAGAAAAAGAAATTAAAATTTAGATTAGAGTTATACCTACAAATCCACGTACCTGTATATAAACATAAAACAATTTCTAATAGAAATATCAAAAATGTTAAATGATAACGTAAACAAAATTATAGTGTGTGTGATTAAAATAATTTCTTTGGTTGTTGTTGTGTGATAATGTGTTTAAAAATCTAACATCAATTTGTGTTCAGTAACATAATTTTGTATCGTGACATAAAGTCTTGAACCTAAAAAAGTAGACAAATAACAAGTATGTGGGGGTGGGGCTTAAATTAAGAATTGAGAATTTATAAACTCTAATTAAAATTTTAATTAAGAATTTATAAACTCTAATTAAAATTTAAATTAAGAATTTATAAACTCCAATAACATTCAATATTTACTCAAATAAAAAAATTTCATTGCAAATAGAACATTATATTAATTATTCAAATGTATGTAAATGTAAAATATTATACTTTAGATGGTTTACATGTGTGTGTATTGCATTACAATTCCAGTGCTTGTAGCAAACACAACACTGTTAACACACTTGAGAATAATTATCAGTGAAATTCAAAATTATTTTAAAACATGTTTGCATTCTTTTCTTTTTATGATCTAGGCCACGACACTTTCTCAACTATAACATTATTCTCTCTGTAGCTGAAGAAGTGTGGTCGGTTGCAACAAAGCATTGCCTCACATGTCCGCAAGTCAAACTCTATGCAATTGCCTTGTTTATTTACTTATTTATCTATATTATATTATATATCATTTATATTAAATCATCTTTTCCTTGAAAACTCGTACATGAGAAATCATCTAAATCAGACTTTCATTCATTCTAATACAAAACATCTCTCAAAACTTTAATTACCGACGGTAGTCACACTTTCTAAAAAACATCTTTTCATTTAAAAACGAAACACATAGTTATCGTTAAATATTAATTTCAAAACAATGTATCATTTATCATTTCTTATTTAATTATTTTAATAAAAGAATATGTTTCATTTTACTCAAAAAGTATGTAAAATCAAAAATATTTTTAATAATATATCCATTTTATATTGCTACTACACATATCAAAATAAAATGCTGTTGTAATCCTTTTATAAATACTGAACGGCCATTAGAAATCAAATCATCTTCATTTTCAATTGCATGTCACACAATATTAATTTTTTTAATATTTCAAGAATGTTAAAAACCCACTCAAATTTTAAAATTTTAGAATAACACACCAAACATTTGTTTTTGAAACCTTATGATCATTGAATAAAGATGTAAAATAAACTTACGCTAACTTTTCCATTTTCTGTATCTGCCGGATCATCTATGGTTGCATTTGGTTTATTGTTTTCGATTACTCTTATTGAACTTAATAGCATTAATTAGCATTTAAATCTGATACAGAAAAATATCTTAACTTTGTGCACTTAGTCTAATTATCAAAATATTTTAAATGGTTATATTTTTGTAAAGGTTTGAATAATGTATGTAAGATTCAAACTTAGATAACACTCATTAAGGGGACATACATTCAAATACACAATGAGCAACTATAATTTTTTTTTAAAAAAAATATCAATAATAACTCCATCATGTTCTACACACAATAATGTTTTACACGTAAATTTTAAAACTCTCAATAGTGACTAAAAATTTCAGTAATAAACATCAAAATACTACAGATTATTATCACATAGAATATTTTTTATAAAATATTCTCTTTAGTATAATAATAATATATTGATAAATTAAATAATTTAATTAATAATAATTAAATAATTTTCTTCATCAAGAATTCATACATTTCTAAAAATGGGTACACACTCACTCTATGCATGAAACTTTTTCTTTAGCCAGAGAAAACAATCCTCCTGGCTTTATTTATAATGCTAATTCTTTAATTTAGAAATATTGAATGGAAAACATTTTGTACTTAAGTCGTGGCACAATAAGGAAACTTTTTTTTATCGAGGAGTAATAAATTCATATTTACACGAAAAGGAGGTAGATACGTTGGGATTGGCGAAGTACACAACACACGTCCATTAACTCTGATAATTAGATGAGAAGAGTTAGATAATTTTCCCTGTTTGTTTTTTCAGGGACGTTAAATTAAAAATTCCAAAGACCACGTGATAATAAATGTAAGGATCTTTAGGAATTTTGCGTGGAGCCTCAGTAACTGGTAGGAAATAGCACCCTGTTAGTTCGGAATATGAGAAATTATCTAAGCATTTTTCAAAATTGCGAGATCGATAAACTAAAAGATTAAAAGGAATGGGATCACCACTCAATATCGATGAACGTATACTGTTGTATTTAAAATATAGGATAAATAAGAAAATTAATGTGATTTAAGGGAAAATCATTGCATATAAATATATATATGTGTGTGTGTGTGTGTGTGTGTGTGTG
>BMAW01108868.1:159131-282623 GCA_019974015.1 Nephila pilipes | reverse complement strand
ACTATGATACCGTGGGGATTCTGGAAACAGGATCCTCCACTTCAGTTCCGAGGATTTAATGGCCTTTGTTTCCTGGAACTGCCGTGGTTTACGACCTCGACTTGAGGATCTCAAATCCATTTTATCCAAGCACCAAACCACATGCCTTGCTCTTCAAGAGACATTCTCGAAGAAGAAACTTTCCATGACAACTCAACTGCGTGGATATAATTATGTACGACAGGTTGTTGATGTCGAATCATCACCATCAGGAGGTGTATGCATTTTCGCCTCCCAGGACTTTCCCAATAGTGTCGTTACACTGACCACATCATTGCAGGCAGTAGCTGTGCGGATCCATACCCGCACATTAATCACAGTGCTGCATTTACTTGCCACCTAATGATGTTGTGTCTCAAATGGATTTAGACCAATTAGTCGATCAATTACCAGCACCCTTCCTTCTGATAGGTGACTTTAATGAACATAACCCTCAGTGGGGGTATGATGGTACAAATTCTCGTGGTCGGCAGATCGAGCAATTGATCTCTGATCACAGTCTCTGTTCTGCTGAACATCGACAAGAAAACGTATTTCCATGTTCCCACTAAGACATTTATTCCCTTGATCTAGCCATTTGTTCACCGACACTGCTACCGTCGCTGATTCTCAGGGTTCTTAATAATTTACATAGTAGTGATCATTTCCCTTTCCTAATCTCCCAGGTTCATGGTAGTGGGGTGCGATTACGTCCACTTACTTACAGCTTCTACCGGGCAGATTGGGATGCATTCACACGGTCAGTGGTTATTACCGGTGCAATGGTTCAAGATCGAGATGTTGATGACTCTGTCTGCAATGTCACTGCCTCTATAGTGGACGCTGCTGATGTAGAGATACTGAAGAGTAGAAATACACAGAGGAAGACGAGTAAACCATGGTGGAATAAGGATTATCAAACATCCTACAGGGAACAAAATAAATTGTGGGGTATCTTCAGACGATATCCCACAACCGAAAACCTCATAGCGTTTAAAAGGGTAAGGGAGTTTGCTCGCAGAGTAAGACATCATAGTCAGAGAGAATCTTGGATCAGGTATGTCACTTCCATCATCACATCGTCTATAACAAGTCAACAGTTGTGGAGAACGGTACAAGCTGCAAACTCCCTGTATCGGGAATTTTCCCTCCCGATACAGGAAACTGCAAATGCTGTGCATTCTTCACTTGTCGAAGTGGTCAATGTCATTGGCCACTCTTTTGCTAGTGTGTCAAGCTCCGATTCCTATAGCGTTTCATTTTTAGCTACTAAGAATCGTACTGAGCAGACACCTATCAACAGGTGTCGGCAACCACTCCCTTATTACAGTGACTTTGACATGTGGGAATTGAGAAAGGCTCTGTCCTTTACTCACAATACCAATCCAGACTCTAACAGTATAACTTACGATATGCTTCGCCACTTGAGCGAGGATTCACTTGTTAGTCTTCTTTACCTATTCAACCGAATATGGAGGGAGCATGTGTTTCCTAGTCAATGGCAGGATGCAATCATTATTCCTATCCTGAAGCCTGGTAAGGATACAAAGAACCCTCTCCACTATAGGCCTATCGCTCTGACGAGTTGCCTGTGTAAGACGCTAGAAAGTATGGTCAATGTCCGTCTCGTTTATCAAATGGAAAATAATCAATGCATTCCTCCCTTTCAGAGTGGCTTCTGTTAAGGAAGATCAACTCTAGATAACATCCTTCTGCTCGATAGTCAGTTTCGTGCAGCTTTCGTACGGAGGAATCATTTGGTTTCAATTTTCTTTGATATCGAAAAGGCGTGGGCCGCGGTAGCCTAGTGGTCAAGGTCGTGGACTAGCGACCGGCGGTTTTCGTTCAGTCGCGGGTTCGATCCTTGGCCGCCAAAGACCCGCCGTGTAGCCGGGGCTGATGTACGTTAAATCTGTTCGGGGCACAAAGTCCTCCCGTTGGCGTGGTGTGGATGTTAGGAGAGGGGGGTGCCAGCTCAGGTGTCGTCCTCGTCACTTGACCGTGGTTCAAAATTACGAGGTCCGTCGCCAATAGCCCTCGTGTTGCTTCTAGTGCGACGTTAATAAGAACTAAACTAAGCCAAGTGATATTTAGCTTTTTCTCCTTTTCCATAAGCGAGTTTTGTTGTTTGCCACATTGCGTTTTTAAGCGTGTTTTCCCTCTGTTGATGTATCTGATAAATAAAAGTTATTTTAATTTACGTTAGTTTTATAATAATTTTTTTATAACTTTAGTTAATTTCTGTTTCTACCGGTGATGAGAAATAAACTCATTTATCTTGGAGGTGGAGTCGGTTCTTGTTATGGTTAGTCAATATCCATTTCAAAAATATAACAGAGAATCATGGAGACTGGATGTTTTTTAGCTCAGTTCTAAGTTCATTAAGATTTTTGTTTGGAATAATTTAATATGTTAGTCTTCTTATTATGAGAAATAGAAATTTAAACAAAGAAAGTCCAACTCGGGTATCTTCCTAATCATCTGACTATGTTTTAAGACACCCGTGGTCAGTTTGGTAGTTAAAAAAAGGAGAATTTTTTTTGAGGGGGGGGGTAATGTTGTTGGGGTAACTTATGTATATATATGATGCCCTTGACCCGTGTGGTGACCCGGAATGACAGAATAGTCCCACTGTAGCTCATGCATGTCGTAAGAGGCAACTAAAATGGGTTCCCAACGTCTGGGGATATAGCCGGGCACCCTACCCCTGGGGATTATATCAGGGGAGGACCTCAGGGGCTTGCCTTCTTTAGGTAAGTTCGGGCATCATGACCCAGAGGCACCCTAGTGATCTTTTCTTTCCTATGGGGTTTACTGTCTTTGGTAAACACGGGTCACTCACTCACTCACTCACTCACTCACTCACACAAATTTAGTGAATTAGCTCCTTAATTTTAGTGAAACCACGTCGTAAACCTTTTAAAAGGGTTCGCGTTTAGAAAAAGTATACTGCTGTTTGTAGAAAATGCAACACCATGAAAGAATCATCAGAATCAAATGAAATTTAATGCAGAAACGACTTGTACTGATACAAATAAATGATGAAATTTTCAAAACAAAAGAAACAAATTAAGCGTCCGAAATCAGTATTTGGTGCAGCCACCATGCGCTGCAATAAGTGCTGCTATACGACGTGGCATGGAGTCAAACAGATGTTGAATATCTGCTTGAGGAAGAGAATTCCATATCGCTTGTATGCGCAACCAAAGTTCGTCTTTGGAAACTGCAGGACGCGGATCACGAGCGAGACGCCGACCAACCATATCCCACACGTGCTCAATAGGCGACATATCCGGTGAATAAGCAGGCCAAGGAAGAAGTTGCATGCGTTGTGCTGAACAGAAGTCTCGAACAGTCCGCGCAACATGTGGGCGTGCATTATCCTGCTGAAAGATAGCTCCAGGGATGCCTTGAAGGAAAGGAACGACTTCGGGCTGTAGCACTTCACGGACGTACCTGTTGCTATTGAGATTACCCTCAATTCGTATCAAATTGGATCGTCCATGATACGAAATCGCACCCCAGACCATAACTCCGGGTGTTCGACCACTATGTCGTTCAATAATACACTCAGGAAGGCAGCGTTGACCGGCATAACGTCTAACACGAACACGGCCATCATGGGTCCACAAATTGAAGCGTGATTCATCTGAAAAGACAACTTGGTGCCAATCAGCTCGCCTGTCTCTGTGCTCAAGAGCCCACTGCCGACGCAGCCGTCGATGATTCGCCGTGAGGGGAATCCTGTATAAAGGCACCCTTGCACGCAATCCACGGCGCAGCAGACGACGACGAATTGACGAAGCCGACAATTGTACACCTGTAGCAGTAGACCAACGTGCTGCCAGCTGCCTGGAGGAAGCTGTGCGATCATTCACCGCCATGCGGAGCAGGTGTCGATCATCGCGCTCTGACGTCACCTTCTGTCGTCCAGTGCCTGTTTTTCGAGTTGTTCGGTGCTCGTCGGTCCACTGCTTCCAAACTCGCATCACTGTGGAACTGTTCCGCTGCATACGAGCTGCTATTGCGCGATAGGAAAATCCTCCTTCTCAAAGGCCGATTATCCTCCCTCGTTCAAACTCCGTAAGTTGCTTGAATTTCTTATTCTTCCGTCGTGGAGGCATACTCAGGTCTCACTAAACGTTTGCCTCTAACAAATAATCATAGACTTTTTTCAACGTCCCGCTACAGCACTTTATTTATACGCTTTCAGCATCAATTCAGAGGGCGCTGCGCGCGCCGCGCACGCGCGATGGCTCTGAAACTTTATTAATTTGCATAATATCCTATAATTGACATTTGCTGCGAATTTCATTTGATTCTGATGATTCCTTCATGGTGTTGCATTTTCTACAAACAGCAGTTTATATATTAAAAACCTTTCTTTCCGTATCGTTTTTAAATTTAGAGATTTCTTTAAATCACTCCGTAAAAAATTTTTTTATGAACCTGAATCAAATAGTATTCTACCCATGATCTTGTGCGAACCATAACCTTGAACTTCTACTTATGCTGTTTGAAGCAGCGTCACATAACTGCCGGGTTGATCTTGAGAGTTCAAAATAACTAGAACTAATTATTACTTGTTTATCATCAGTTTCGGTAGTAGGAGAATTTTCAGTTTTGTTTTTATGGCAAAACAAGGAGTTACGTTGGAAACGCAGGCACGTTTCACATGGAGGAATTTTTACCTGGCATTTGGACATTAGATGCTTATAATTCATGCAACGATAGCAAAAACTTTCTTTCTTTAATTTGTAAAGCTTTTGTTCATTTGTTAGAGTTTTGCATTTTAACGCAGAGTGCGTGTCACAATTATAAAAAAATACACACATTTTTTACTACAGTATTTAGAGCAGCAGATGAAGGGATATTAGTTTTAATCTTAGGATGTCCATAAGATTTTCTTGAATAATGCTTAAATTCTTAAACTTTTTGATTAGGACCCAATAGAATATTGGCAGATTCTCGAGATTCAATTTCAAATTTAATAAGTTTCATTAATTCATTAACATCGCCAGTTTTACTAGAATCTCTTTTACGATGATACTCTATGACTAAATCTTGCGGTAATTGCTATATTAAAATAGATATTAATGAGTGACCATAATTATCGGAATCAATACCCATTGAATTTAAATCTCTTATACTAATTTCGCTTTCATCGTGTAATTTCCTTAATCCTCTGAGATTAAAAGAGGTTTTAAATGGTTCGATTTCTAAAAATTTGCTTATGAAATGACTAATTAAATGATCCTGTCTCCCATATCTGCCTTTCAATAGATCTAAACATGATTTATAATTTTCTTCCGTAAGGGAAAAACCGGAAATAATTTTGTAAGTTTCGCCGGATAAAAAGGACTTCAAATTAATGAATTTGTCGACCTTACTTAAAGACTCATTGGCGTCAATCGCATTAGTGAAGCTGTTAATAAATTATAGGAAGGTGCTAGCATCTCCACTAAATGTAGGAATTCCGAATTTTGGTAAATTTATAGAAGTAGCAGTACGGTTAATTTCTACATGATTGCCTGGAAACTGAATTGGTGGCGGGATCATAAGTTGTTGGTCAGTTTTAAAATTTTCAAATTCACTTTTGGTTTTAAATTTAACTTCATTTAATTTTTCTTCATACTCAAAAGCTCTCTGGATATCTGTTTCAAAAGTAGCACTATCCGTGATCGTCCTCAATTTCATTGTTAAGCAATTTAAGTAAGAGTCAAATCTGGGTGAGCAAAGAATAAAAGAGATTTACATTAAAAAAATGATCTGAAAAAAGTCCTTCAAAAATTGACGAAAGTCCATTGTGTGATAGAAAGGGTCACCAAATGTTGCGTTATAAATCGCAAACAATATTTAACTCTAGATCAGAAGGTAAAGGATATCACACAAGAAATGATCTGACAGACTCCTGCCAACTATAATAATAATTTATTTAAAAACCTTTTAAAATTATTTAAGAGAACAATTAAGAAGGACGGACTGACAGGAGAGGGCGTGGTGAACATAGAATGCTGTTCCTCTCTCATTTCCTTCTATTTCTTTGAAACACTGAAATTTATTCGAGCATACAAACAGCAGAGCAGCCTTCAGGCTCGGGTCGGTACAACTTTTGTTATTGACTTAGCTGTGGTGGAAGTTTATGTTTTCTGTAAGTGTAGTCAGAGAGAGAGAGAGAGAGTTCTGATTGATTGATGGCAAGTTCCAGGAGAACTGAGTCAGGACTGCAACGTGCTAGGTAGATGCTGGTATTCTGGTGGTAAGCGGAGGGGAGTTGCTCTATTGGCTGCTTTGGCTGGTTTGAAAGTGATGGAGGTGGAGAGTGGGTGTATACGGCCGGTTGAGGCAGAAATTTGTAAGAAAAGTGAAATTTTTAGAAATTTTTAATAAATGTGATTATATGGAAAAAATGAAAGTAATTATGTGGGATTGTAGGAGTTTGAAAGTAGTTTTTCCTGAGGTATTTTTCTCAATTGAATATGCGTGTTAGTTGACGTTTGTACGGATGCTGGTAAATCTTGCGTGCTCAGTTCGGGACTGGTAGTAGTATTCTACGGTAGCTTTTCTAAGAGAAATTCCTCTTGTATATTACTATACCGTAATTTTACTATAGATCGAAGGTTAAAAACGGGTCATTTGGTTGAGTCTGATAAACTGCTAGACAAGCAGTCCATTGTTCATTCTTTAACTGAAGCACCTGATTTCTAAACAACATAGGGGGATGATACTGAAAGCTGAAGTGAGCTACTATCTCACCTTATTAAAAGCAAAGAAAAAATGGTAAACGGGATGAGAAGAAACAGGAAAAGCAAAAGTATGACAGCGATTATTTACAAATTGGTTTTTATTTTATTGGGGAAGAGTCAGAACATGAGCCATTTTGTGCAATCTGCAAAAAGCTTTTGTTAGCAGCATTTTAAAACCATCTCTTCCTTGTGGACATCCCGAAACAAAACATCTGACACCCATGGATAAATTTGGGGAATATTTCAAAAGTAAATTAGCAGATAATTGGAAGTGTAGTGTCTCCTCTTTACTTTCAGTTTCAAACGAATATTGTAGAATTGCCTTTGAGGCATCATTTCGACTAAGTTGAAGAGTTGAAAATCTGTACCGGGACATACAATGGCAAAAAATTTAATTGGACGATGAGCGAAAAGATATCGCAAAGTGTATACTTTGAGAAAAAGCACCAAATAAGTTTGTCCTGGTTTCTTTATCAAACAATACAGCGTCACGCAGTATTAATAGTATGGCAAATGATGTGGAGAGGGATCGTTTGAAGAGTATAACACGATAATATTGATTTATTTTGCTACTCGGCTTGACGAATCGAGGAATATTGCTCACCTATTTTAACGTCTACCCTTTATTACTTGGTTCTTGAGCCATATCTTATTAATTTATATAAAGCGATAACGATTTGAAAACGCTCAAGAACAACAACAACAAAAAAAAAACAGAATTCTTTATAAATTATCACTATAGAATATCTAATATCGCTCTCTCTAGAGTCTCAATCTAATTTACTATCCTAATTTATGATTTAAATAAGGAATATGATCGAATCAGTTCACTCGTTTCTAATTCAATAGTTCTCATCAACAGTAACCCCCGTAATTTAATATTTTGAGTTGAAATTTCTTCAATCCACAAAATCAATAGAAGGATTTCAATTCGAATAACAATTCTCTGACAACAAGTCGTTATCTTCCATCTACCTTCAGTTTCCAAAAATTATATTTCATTTATATATCATTACCTCTAAAGCGCTTCACTTCAATTCTATCTTCGTTTAATTTACCTAATCACGTTTCATTTGGGCTGGGAAGAAAGTACAATTTTATGCAACTCAACTTGATAAAAGTCCCCGAAGTTGGTGAAGAGAAAATCACGAATAGCCCAACGTTACTCTAAGTTTGATATATATTGAAGAATTCTATTCTAGAAGATGTACTTTCTGTAAACCCTTTGAAACCCTATACAATCGGAGAAGCAATTTCCAATATGATCGATGGTCATTTGAAAAAAAAAAAAGGAATAAACTGGTCATACATATATATATTATATGAGTGTGTGCACAGGTAGTGCAAAATCAAGGCGAAGAAAATATTCTGGTCTGGTGGTGCGGGTATTAAAGATTAGTGAGAAAATTGTGAATTTACTCATTGCTGTATTCATAGACAAGCATTGGCAGTAAGTGTATTCTTGCGAAGTTATTTACTACTTTAAGTAATGCTCAATATATATATATATATATATATATATATATATATATATATATATATAAATTTTATAAAATCTTCTGCTACAAGCAGCCATCTATTATCTATTCTATGCACTTCGTGAGGACTTCGGAAACCTTGACGTTTCTTTACTACTTCACACAGAAGTTAGAAGACTTTCCCGTGGCAAAGTTTTGACACATTTATTTGAGTTAAAGACTGACGTTCAAGCATTTTTTATTCATCATCTATTTCATTGATCTTTTTATATAATCTTTATCTTTTAACTACAAAAGCTTGTATACTTATCTGACATCTTTTGTAAATTAAATGAATTAAATCTCTCATTACAAGGCGCAGGTGCTGCCATATTTCAGTGGGTATGATAAAATTGAAGCCCTGCATAAAAATTAACTTTTGTGTCCAATGCCTTTAGATGAATTAATAAGAATGTTTTGGTTTTCTTAGTCGTTTTTTTTTATCAGAAAATTCAATTAAACTTGATGTAAATATTAAAAGGAATAAGTGTGAAAACATCTGAAACGTCTTCATTTTTTTTTTTTTACTTTATAGACGCAATATCTCCATTTCTAGAAACTGGATACGTTTTAACTTTTCAAAGAGATGTAAGCTTAGAGCTCTGTCCAGCTGAAGACAGAAAAACTCATTGAGTTATCCTGTGACAGTTCTCTAACAGCTACTTTTAAAGAATATGCTTTTATTGGTTTCTGGCTAAAGTTAATTTGTTTGATATTTGACTTGAAATTCTTATTGATTTTACTGAAAACAGTTCTATCAGAAATTGAAATTAATAAAAATAATATTTGGAGGAAATTTAAATTCCTTTTAAAGTTAATGAAGTAGGGCAAAATAAAATAAAAAAAAAATAATTAAAATGATTATTTTTTGGAAAATATTCTTAAATCACTCCTTTTAATTTTGAGAGCATTTAACTAGTTGTTAAAATTATCATATATTTTGGAAATCAAGTCTTCAAATAAACAAAGGACAATTCGACTAAAGCAACTTTTTCAAAAGTTGATTTTGATTGATGAAACGATTGAATTTGATTGTTTGCTTATAAACATAGTACTTAAAGGAAACACGAGGGCTATTGGCAGAATACCCAAGCAGACCGAGCTCACCCAAAGACCTTAGAACTCCGGGAGACAATCCCCCGAGCATTCAGCATTTATTTGCAAAAAGAAAATATTTTTTAAAATTGTTTACAATACCAAAGGGAATGAAATAAGAACAAAAGATAATACATAATTTCGAAATTCAAAAGAATGTGTTTACACAGTGTGACGTCATAGTTCTAATACATTCAATTTTTCTTTTTTCTTTCTTTCGGTTTTTTTTGGGTGGGGGGAATGTACATCAATTTGTATTCCATTGACGTAACGAGGGATGTTCATGAGGGGCATCTTAATTTTTAACTTCGGTCAAGTAGTAAGGATGGCACCTGAACTGTAACCTCTCTTTACAAGCTTCCACATCACGCCAATGGAAGGACTTTGAGTTGTGACATATTTAATGCGCTTCATTTCCACTACGTGGCAGGTCTTCAGTGGCATCGGGATTCGAATCCACGACTCGATGAAAACAACACCAACCACGAATTCGCAACAATGCTGACTAAACTAACGCGGATACTAACTTCCGTACCATGCTGTCGTGACGACTGTGAGATAGATAAGATAGAGCACGCATCAACTCCTCTACACGAAGGATCTTTAGAGGTATCAAACTTTCTCAAGTTCTTACCTTTTCCAGATAAGTAAGGAATTATCACCCCGAGGTACACTAGTGGTTTTCCCCCCATGGGATTTGCTTTCTTTTGTAAACAGGGATGACGCGCTCCCTAGATACCCTGTGGATCCTTCTTTATTTCTCACCCTCCTTTTTGTCAACCAATTTTTACCTATGCCTCCCTTTTTTCTGTCTAGATTAAAATTAAACAAATGGTTGGCATAGCTTAGGGCTTTTAGCCCAACTGTCACTCACTTTTATTAGTATCAGGACTTTAACCCATGACTCGACTGAAAGAAATCTGGTCATGAACTTTCGACTCGACTAAGATGCACCGCCATTAAATTAAAAGTGGTTTTGCTAAATTTTTCAAAAAATGAGTTTCTATTGTTATTCAAAAAACAAGTAATATGAATTTTTTTTAAAGTCAATTCCCTCTTAGGTAAACAAAGAATTTTTTTTTTTATTTTAGTTACTTTTTATTAAATAATTACAATTAATATAAATATGTATATACAAACGACAGAATCATAATATGAAGTGGCTAAAGAAAAATTTTTCCAGCGATCTACACGCTTCGTCACACTGACGGTATTTATTCCTCAATTTATATCCTGCCATATATCTTATATAAGAGAAATTTTTTTCTCTCACATAAAACTAAAATTAATTATTTGAAAATCAAATAAAAAAAAATTTATGCTTCGACGAGATTCAATTCGACGGAATGAAGATTCTACACCAGCGCTATACCAACTTTGCCATTGCAAGACAAATGATATTGGCTTGTTTCTTAATTCATCCGATAAATTAAATGGTTGGAACGCACTTTAGCCCAACCACCCTTTGCGACAGGTATTATTTCTCGGTATTTTGCTAAATGTGGCTATCCTGGTCCGCTACGCGGACTTAACATTCAGCCAAAAAAAAAAAAAAAAAAAAAAGCCAAATTTAGCAATTTTTGAAATCGCGCCAAGTGGTTGGGCTGAACTGCATTTAACCCAATTAAATTTAATTAAATGAATTATTATTTGAAAAACTGTATTAACATCAAATGTCATCCACTACAAGTTTAAAAAAATGTATTTGAACTTGAGTGGATGAATAAAAAGTATTTTATTAAAGATTGAAAATTTGAGGAAGATATATATATATATATATATATATATATATATATATATATATATATAGGGAGAGTGTGAGTTAATAGTAGGAATTTAATAATGAGAGATAAACACAAAAAAATTGAGTCATTTTCATACAGAGGAAATATAATAATTTTATTCTAATTGAAACATGAAGCAATATAAACCAAGACAGATGAAAGGATTCAGCATTATTAACTTGAATTTTTACTACATACTCACATAATTATCACATTGAAGCTACTGTTTACTAATAATAACAAAAAATGTATTTAAAAAATATATATGATGGCTGTATTAACATGGGTTTGTTATGGAAAATTTTAAATAGGATGAGAAAACAGTGAATTCCAAAGGGTATACATAAATTTTTATCTGCATTAACCAATTCTTCACCTGAAATGGAAAAAAAAGTATTAGAATCAAATAATCATTTTAATATTATTTCTGATAATATAATCTGATAATATATTTGGGGACCATCGTCACCCATTCCTATGCTTCAACTAGAGTTTTGAAATGTCGAAAAAAATGTGAGAAAGATAAACTCGAAGTGGATGTTAATGAAGTTTCGAGTATTGAAAAAGTCACATTAAAAAGTAAATTAATTTTAATCAAATGGCAAAAGTTCATAATGGAATGAAATTATTACATTTCTTAGTTATTATCATTCATTAAATGAAGTATATTTTATGTTTGGTTAAGGCAAAAATGATAAGTGAGCAACGAATTGTTGTGAATTTTCACATGAAACCGGGAAAAATCGCTACTGAAACAAGTATTTTATTAAAAAAAAGTGTATGACAATGAATGTTTATCGCGTGCACGTGTTTTTTGAGTGGTTAAAGCGATTTCAAGTGGGCCGAGAAGACGTCGTAGATGATTCGCGCCCTGGTCGCCCTCCCACGTAAAAACGAATGACAATATCGAAAAAATCGGTAATCTTGTTCAGTCTGACCACCGATAAAATATTCGCGCGATTGCTGAGATTACAGAAATTGACAAAGAATCCGAACGGCAAATTTTTTCACCAAGACAATGCGCCTGCTCATTCCACATTGGTTTCCACATCAAGAGGTTTCTAGCCAAGTGCAGCATCCCAGTGTTAAACCATCCTCCGTATTCGCCGGATTTTAGGCCAAGCGACTTCTATCTGTTTCCTAAGGTGAAATATGTATTAAAAAGAACAAGATTTGAGTCCGTAGGAATTGTGAAAAAGAAAGAGGAACGCATTTTGAAGGAGCTGACAGAAGAAGACTTCCAGCACTGTTTCGGACAATGGAGGATTCGCATGGAGCATTGTATAGATAGGGAGATGGGTATGTTGAAGATGATGATAAGTAAATAAGTAACTTTTCAAAATAAAATATTTTACAGCATCAGTTCCGTTATTTACTAGCCACTCCTCGAGTATTTTTAGATATTTTTGACTTGAGAATAAAAAACAATATCTGTTTGATGAATGCATCGTCCAGTTCGCAACTATAGGCTCCTTCCACCTCATTTTTCACGACAGCTTCCAATATCTCTTGCTTCATACACTGAATTTCTTGAGTGATGGTAATGGTATTAAGATTATTGGTTAAAACTCGATCTTTAAGAAACACCTCCCCGATCCTTAAGAAAAAACTATCTGGTGAAGTGAAGTCAGGGAAATGTGAAGTCTGACTCAAAAGTTGTGACGAACGTCGTCGAGATGGAATTCCTGTTTTTTTTAGTAAAGGTTTCCGCAACACGATCAAGACTGATTTAGCAGCGGGACGAGAAGAGTACTCTAGTGCTTGTAGTATCTTTGACATACCGTTATGATACGATACATATTTAGCCAATACCAATTTATTACATTGGTCAATAACATAAGCTTGAAATGGGGCACATACAAATATGTCTCCCACTTTTCTATAATTAAACTAGAGTTTTGCGAACTCAAAGGTACCCCTTTCAAATACATTCCACACCACCAAGGTCAATCAACCGATCTCTGCCAAAGTGATGAAAATATTAATACCGAAAAAGTATGAAGAATGTGAAAAATCCAATGAAAATATGGCGATGTTACTTTTTATTCACTAGTATTTTTAAATTTCAATAAACTTTCTATGAAGTGGAGTAAAATTATGTAGTATACCGTAGGAACAGAAAAAAATTATAATTGTATAACATACACTCCACAAATTGTTCTAAACAAAGTTTTGCATAGAACACATTTGGCCCCACCAAAGGTGATAATTTTAAAAAAACATTTATTAAATTATTCAGTTAAATATTAGAAATAAAGCAATCGATAAGATATTGAAGTAGACATTAATATTCTTTTCATATATTAAAATCGAAACAAACAATAAATGGTTAAGTTGAATATATTTTCAGCTAAATGTAATTATTTCTGCTATGAAATGAAAATAAAACAAATCTTTACGAATCAACATTTTCTTAACACTAATATTTAAATGAAGCAACTGAAACTTGTGAATCGGTTGAAATAATTCAAACTAGATCAAAGAGACACGCGAATTCAACACTTTATTTTGAAAGGCGGCCAGGGACGACATTTTGCGGTTGTAAGAAAACAAAATCCTCTTCATTGGTTAATAAAAATCTTTATTTTCAGGTACTTGAACTAAATTATGTGTATTCTTATTTACCCCTGTATATCAGACCTGTACCGACTTGAATATTATTCAAATTATAATTATACATACTTTTGGCTGAACAGACAGGAACATTTTTAAATGTTCTAATTGAATGAACAAGCAATAAAAACATTAAGAGATTTACTAGATTTATATTTAATCAGTAGAGTTTATGGAAAGCGGTTTATTAAAGTACGCTGCAAAACAATTCCTCTTTTTGTTGGACAGACGTTTGAGAAACAAGCGCACATGTAATTACTTCATGCGCAGGAAATTAACTCTTTTCGAAAAAAGGGTCATTTAGATTAATTGTGTTTGTATAAATATAATTTAGCTCACATCTACGTTCATATTAATATTCCGGGATTTTTTGTTGCTTATATGTTATATATTTTTGTGGTGTATGTAATGCAATATTTGTATCTTAAAATTTCTGAGAGCGCTACTGTATAGCAAAATACAATAAAGTGGGGTTCAAAAATACCCGTATTATGAATGGGAAATGCGAAGAGGACAACTCACATTGTAGTATTGTCTTATCATGAGGTGCATAATTTTCATGCCCTTCGTATCCCAAAACAATCGTTGCCATAACTTCCTCGGCAGATGAGATCGCCTATTTTTGGAACAGATTCCCCGGAAACAACCCATTGTATTGATTCCTGCTCGATTAACCGTATATAATGATGAATCTAGGCCTCATTGACAGTGATAATTTGACTCAAAATGATGACGACAACTCAACGCGATGGGAATCAAATTTTGATTGGGCAGCAGGTGTGCAAATTAAATCTAAATCAGTGTCAAACTCACTGATGACACCAACTTGCTTTAGAAATGCCATCTGTTCTCAAAAACTCATACTTTTTGGAATACATTCTTTTTTTTTATTTAATAGTGATGTATTGCTGATGTAACATTGAATATAATTTTATTAAAATATATTAAATGGAGGAATTATGTACCTTATGAATCTACTGTATCTTAGAGCAGTTGCGTTTCAGTCTCTTTAATTTAGCGAACGTAATGCTAATCTAAATAAGTTTCTACCTACCTTCTCAAACGCTGACGTATTTGTAGGTAATAAATTGAATCTTATAAAATAAAAAACGAGGTATATTATTGCATATTTACTTTTTATTTTCCATTTTTGAAAGCACTTTTATACCTATTTTAGTGATTATTTTCCAGTACTTGCTGATTTTTTTTAAGAAAATAGTATTTAAAATTGTGAGCTAAAATCTTAAGAAAATATGCGACTAGATAGAAAAGTATTTCTTATGAATCATTTTTTATACACATAATTCACGAATTCTAAATGATTGATAGGCGAGAGTTTCAAAAGGCTATTTTTGCATGTATTCAATAAAGAAAGTTCTCATATTCGATTGCAACAAGTTTTAGGTCTTTATTGTCTCATATATGTAGCATTTTTTAAATTGTTACTTTCATTTTTTTTAAATAGAATAAAAAACATTGATTGTGATGATTTTCTAGGAAAAGTTGTTTTTTTCTTTGGCGTTAAGGTTTTAATTTACTTGTATACGTAATGTTAACCATATGGAATTACTAATTACCTTTTATAGAATCTCTAATGATATTTTTGATTTTATTTATCTAAATATAATTAATAGCATACAAGAAAGTAAAGAATTGTAAAGGTTTCGATTATATCGTACTTCTCATTCGATTTTACAAGTCTTTTAAATAATTTTCAACGATTTGAAAACTCACTTAGGTGAATAACTTATTTTGATTTTAAATAGTTTGGAAGATTAAGTGCGAAAAAAGTAAACAAATAGAATCCTACCTTGTTTTTCTAAAGTTTCTTAAAATTCATTCCAATAAATGCAATAAATTGTTACGTGGTAGATCGTTTTCAAACACAAGATTCGTCAACGCAATTAAAAAGAAGATTCTTTCATAGCAAATCCAAATTTATTTTGAGAATCTGTATTAAACGCACTATATTTCCTTTCACAGAAGCAATGATCACACTCGCGTAAAATTATACAATAGCACTAATTCATAGTTTGCACGATTAATGAACACAATATTGCGTAAGCACAAAAAGTCTCTATGCACATTCCACAAAACTAAACTGATACACACAGTGCTTATATATATATATAACACATCAATCAATAACTCCCGAGACTAACCCAGAGATGGCGCTCGTAGTAAACCAGTAACCAAGTCTTTCTAGAGTACTAACCTTTGCTTGAAACGTGTCAAAATTTTAAGTCGATCGGACCAGAAACAGCTGAGTTTCCGTTCTGATAAAACATTGTTTTTTAATGGGTAAAAACACCGTGCAAGCGAAACAATGGATTGAAAAATGTTACCCGGACTCTTGTCCATCAAAAGCAACGATTTGTCGGTGGTTTGCCGAGTTTAAACGTGGTCGTACCGACACAAATGACGCGGAACGCTCGGGTAAACCTGTGGAAGCCGTTACACCGGAAAATGTGAGTGAAGTGACAAAAATTATAATGAAAGATCGTAAAGTGAAGCTCCGTGAGATTGCTGAGATGACACAGATATCATATGGAAGTGTATTTACTATCCTTCATGAAAAATTGAGCATGAAAAAGGTTTTTTCCAAGTGGGTGCCGCGATTGCTTTCGATGGAACAAAAACAGCAACGAGTCGATGATTCAGAAAGCTGTTTATCGCTATTTACTCTATTATCGCAACAAAAAAAAACAACAACAACAAAAAAAACAAAAAAAAATTTTTTTAAAAAAGATTTGGAAAAGCGTTGGAACGATTGTATCACCCTAAAAGGTGATTAACAAAAAGTGTTATGTTGATGAATAAAAAAACTTTTGCAAAAAAAATGTTGTTTTAAATGTTAGTCTCGGGAGTTATTGATTGATGTGTTATATATATATATATATATATATATATATATCCCTTAAGAGAATGCCCTACAAAACTTTAGATTTGTCTAGGAGTTTCTTTCATCTAGTACGGTGTAGTTTGTCACCAAATTTGACAACGGGGTGACATTTAGGAACTAAATTCGTTTCTAAGGACATCCCTCTCTATACATTATTTCTTCACGTATTTTAACATGTCCATAAAACGTTCTTTCAAGCAATAAGAATCACTCCGCGGGGAAAACAACACAGTCCAAAATTTAGCGTAACACTACTTTAGTTAGAGAAGGTATATAGAAACTCCATAAAGTATAGATATTGCATTCACAAATTCAAAATAGCTGGTAGATTTGAAATTTAATTTTTTTGCATTTTTTTTCAGTAACTGTATCTATTGTTGACACTTGTGCAGAGTGAATTATTTGTTCTTGTTTAGTACTTGTAATCAAAACAACACAATAAGCAAATTTTAGTTTATTTAAACTTCCGGTTTTTTATGTTGATTTTCTTAAAAAATTGCAAGTGCCTATAAAAATGGTTCAGGTAGTAATAATACACAAACATTTGGACATTTAGAGAAATTACACAAAGTCATATTTAAGTTATATAATTAATAAAAACTTATGAGTTTTCATAAACTTTTATTAAGCATAATACTAAATTTATAATGAAATATACGTGTAAATAAGGAAAAAACATTATGTTCTTTTGTGTTTCGTGTTATCTTTTTATAACAAAAGTCTTTTTTACGTACAGCATTTAAATGGAAATTATTATCATTTGTTATTATTTTCATATGTGAATAAGAAAAATAATAACATTGATTTGAACAAGCTATATAATTATTTTTGAGATTGCTATAATTTAGAATGTAATGCATGTTTCAATTTAACATTGCAAACATTTAATTCTAATTTTAGTGTTTTGAATGTTTCTTACTGTTATTTATGAAATTTAAGCCCTTAAGCGATTTATTTCTTAAATTACTATGACAGAAAAAAAAAACAAAAAAAACCTCATTTTCTTGTTTGTTGAATTATTTTAAGTAAAAAACACTTTTCCACTTTTTGTCCGAGCAATTATTTTCCTTGCAATTTAAAAACAATTTTATTTTCTCTGGAATAAACAGCAACTTGTCACAGAACATCAATTATTCATTTTCGTTTCTATAAATCCAGATTGAATTATTTTATAGCCTTCACCGACAGATGCGTAGTAAACTTTTTTTCACAGTATTTATTATTTATTTATAGACCTTTACGTAGTATCTTGGTCGAATATTTTCGTTATGAGATGTATAGCACAAGAACATGTTTTCTGAATCATAAATGATAGTGAAAGATGAAATATGCCATAAAATCGAACATGGAAGATTTTAATAATAAAAAATCACTGTGATATACGAATAAAAGTTGTTTTGATGGTACAGTGATAACAAAAAGGTAGAAACTAGCCTTTTCTTTATGGGTTTTAAATAGAAAGTAAATATTTTTCATTTATAAATTGCTTGTTAAGAAGTAAAAAAAAGACTTTTTTTTTAAATAAGTCCTTATTGAATTCAACATTAGTATATGTTTTTGAAGAAATATTAAGTTTTTGAAAAATTAGCTAAATTATTATAAAATATTGAGTCGAGTCATGAATAACTTCCAATGCAGCTCGGTAGAATATATTGTTCGTATTTACCCACTTCCATTTTGAATTAATGGGAAAAACAAATTTTTGCTTTCACTTCTCGTAAATTGATAAGGATTCAGTTAGTTTTATGGAAAGTATTTTGATTTCTGCAGGTTGTATTAAATTATTGAAAGTTGCTTTTGTATAAAAAAAAAAAAAAAAAAAAAAAAAAAAAAAAAAAATTTTTCAAAGATGTTTGAATTCCGAGGATATCATTGTATTTTAAAATTTTCTCAAAATTCTGGCCAATAAACTCCATTTATTCTACAGTCTAACGTTAAATATACTTTCATCTTGAAATGTGACTTTCCAAAGCTCTTAGGAACTTCAAAGAAATGTTTGTATGTTAAGTTCAAATATGAAACTATTTGCTTATCTTTGAAGCAACCTCGTTTAAAATGCCTTTTCTAGCTTGATTAACATACAAGATTTTCGTTTCTGTATCTGAAGAGGATATTGAGGTTTTTCTCGTCAGTCTCGAATTACTTTGAAAATAAACTTTTAGCTGATTCATTTGATGTTCATATGACAAAAAAAAAAAAAAAAAAAAAGTTTCGGAAACGTGTATTTTTATTTAACTGAAGTATTTTTGATATTTTTCGAAAATTTAGAATGAAATAACAGCATTTGTTTTTTAGATCACAGTTTCTTTTCAATATATTTTCAATATACAATTTTGTAAAAATGGTAAAAATCTGGTTATTTATTTATTGAATTATTTTATCAAATAAAGTTCTTTGTATTTTCAATTAACTAGATGAAATACAATTATAAAGCCTGTGTTTAGCGAATAATTTCTTTTTTTAATATTTTCCTCTCAAACTAGAAGATAGTTTAAATTTAAAATGATTACTAAAATTAACTTTTAAATTAATAAAACCTTTGTAGCTTTCAGCGCAGAAAATAAATTCAAAATATATAATAAATATTAGATACTGTTAAAAGATTTAAAGCGTCTTGAAAAGTATTTTTTCATTATCAATCTTCTATGTGGACTCTTTAAAAAGAATCTAAATAAGTAGACCTAAAAACCGACAACCAGCATTCTTGTTTACTATCTATACTTGTTAATTTTTGTTTTAATTTCTATAAAAATAAATATTTTATTTTATACTATTCTAACTTTTATTTTTTTAAATACATTTTTGACAGTTGATTCTTTTAAACTAAACTAATTTTGTTGATATATAAGTATATGTATAGATTTGAATTTTTAATATCGAGTGATTATATTCCAATTGTA
This sequence comes from Nephila pilipes, assembly GCA_019974015.1. Classification (NCBI taxonomy): domain Eukaryota; kingdom Metazoa; phylum Arthropoda; class Arachnida; order Araneae; family Nephilidae; genus Nephila; species Nephila pilipes. The sequence continues at coordinate 263,048 of BMAW01108868.1, read as the reverse complement.
TTTTTACTGAAAATTTCTAAAGCATTCTATAGAATTAAGTCCTTTTATGCCATCACATGTATATTGTTGTATCATTTTTCTTGAATTTCATCATTTTTTATTTAATATAAGGATATACCTCTTGCTTAATTGGCTTTTAAAATAAACTTTAAGAATTAATCTAAGACAAAAGTTAAATGAATTTTACAATGTGTTTATTTCTTCAATGTTTGGTAATTCAGTGATTTGCAGCATGCTTATTTAGTTGGAAGTTTTTAGCAGACACAACAGTACAAAATTTTCTGAAGTTATTTTTTTTTGTTCGGCAGCATCATAACTCTGATAGATTTCCTTTTAACATTTTTGAAGAATTACTTTTTGGTGAAGATTTTCTTTGCTAGTACTTCATCCAAAGTAATCTGAAAAGAATTCTCAGGTAAGTTTTCTCATAATTTCATGAACATCTCTTTGTTTGCCTTAAAACATAATTACAAAGACCACACTTCTGAATGTTTTCTTTAACACCGAAATTTCAATCAAATCAAATACATTAATCATGAAACCCTTAAAGAAAATTATACTTCATGAGATAATTTTTCGATTACATTTATTAGAAAAAGAAACATTTAATTTCGAACACAATTCCTCCCAGATATCTCTCTGAAGTGGTACTCATTTGCATTTAAGTAATGACACAATCAAGAATTATCATGTTACACACTAGTTTCTCAAAAACTCCGCATAAAAATATTTTTAGTTTTACGCAGATTTGTGCAAAACCTACAAAAGCATCAACAAAATAAACATTCCTTGATGAATAATGTGATTTTCTATTTATGAATTTATCTCAAAGAAATTATACGATTCCGATTTTAGCTTCTAATCCATATTATAACTGATTGAAATAATAAAAGATGAGCATAATTTCGAACTGATCTGTATCCGATCTCTAATCTGCACTTGATAGAAAATATGAACATCACCTATCAGTCACTATATTATGTATATACTGCAATACAAATAAGCGAGATTCTAATATCTCCAGTAGATTTAAGTATAAACGAATCAGCCAATCTATTCTGACAATATGTTGAAATTAACATGAGTGCAAATGAAAAATCTGTCATGATAAAAGTCTTCATTCATCTCGGCGAATTATGTGCTCTAAAAATACTGGTTTGGTGGATTTTCAATACTGTATAAATTCAAAATTTAGCAAAGGAAATCTGATTAAGCTGCATTACATTTCGAAAGACAGACAATTTCGAATGTAATTCCCAATAGATCACAAATTTGCAACAGCAAAGATACACTGTTAACAACTAACATGTCACTCAAATTGTCTTCTCCAACAAGTTTACATGAAGTCAAATTTACAAATTCGTGCAGACAGTGTGTCGAACCTACAGCAATTGTGAATGAAAACAATTTACCATTTTGGCGAAAAAAAAAAACTCACTTGGCGACATCCTCGTTGCCTTGCAAATCCCTGTTTTCCAACTCGTTCGCTCTGAATCTGAAAAGTCTCTCTGGAAATCGGTGCGAATACATGACTGGTTCTCGTCTGTTGGAAGGATACTTCAGTCTGGCCTCGCGCAAGATGTCCAGGGGGAAATCTTCTTCCACTTGATTTGAGAGATCCATGTCGTAGCTTCTCTTCCTCTTGCCCCTGTAACAGAGATGCTGAGTGCAGAGCCCCAAAAAAAGTACTACGAAATTGCTTCAGACAAATTACATTTCAAAAACTTGCCTTTGTTTTATGTAAAAAGATGGTAATAGATGTTTTGTTTGGTGTGTGTTAGGTACACTTCATATGCGCATAGTGAAAAGAATGCTATTTTGTTACATTTGATCGTGAAAGATAAAGATAAGTGAAAATAAAGTGAAAGATAAATAAAGTAGAGAAAGAAAACATAATCGTGTCGTTTAAGTTACAGATATGGAGCCACATAATACTGGAAGGCCCTATATTACTATTTATAACCCTACAAAAAGAAAAATAAATGTGATCTTAATCTAATAAAGCTATAACTAAGAAATTTCTTTTAAATACAAGAAAATGAACAAACCCCTTCCCTCCTAAGACTTTAACTACCATGCTAATTAATTGAGTTTTTGTACTGCTCTTTTAATAATGTTAAATTTCTAATTCTTTTAAGTTCTAACCAGTCTTGGAGGGTTGAAGTACAATTAGTGTGAGATGTTAAGTGTTTACTCTATTTTAATGTGAATGGTATGAAGTAAGTAATAGTAAGATATTAAAATAGATATTTCACATATAGGTTATAAAACATATTCTTATAACAATTTTTTTAATGACAGTTGATAATCGGAAGAGATTATTTTGATAAATCAATAACTAGTAATTATATAATAAAACATAAAAGGGATTTTTATGGCAATATTTAAATTCTGTCAGAAGACTTAAGATATGGGTTCTTGTTCGACGTTTCGGAAAAAATCGCATACAACTAAGCCTGAAAGGTAAGAAAGATGGAAATGATCATGTTCTGTTGGGAATTTATATTCTATAAAATTACAATTCTCTTTCTGAAAAAATGAAGCAAAATTTAGGATCGATCAATTATTTTCCACTTAATAATTAATCAATCTATTAGTTTATTACAATGTAAGACGCAGAAAAAGAAGGAATGACCATCAATTAAGACACACAAAATTAATAATGTTGCAATTCGTAATTATTAATTATGTTATATTCATTATTACTATCAGATGGATTTCATTGGATTATAAGAAAACTCTCTCCCATCTCTCCCCTCCTATTTTTATAGCTACAATATATTTATTCTGCATGTGTTTGAAATTTTATCAGTATTTTATTTATCATTTTGTCTATTTTTCTAAGCCACAAACTTACATCATGTACAAGGCACAAACTTATGTCAAATACATTTACGAATCAACTTTTTTGATATTTTTATTTTACATTGCCACTGATTCTTGCTCGCATATTTATTTTATGGTAGTTTAATTTAAAATAATGCTAGGTTTTGTCCAATTATGTAAGTAATTTAATAGAAAAGCACAAGACTTATCTCCTTACAACATGATAGGATCAATTACTCCATAGGCAACATCTTTATTTCCTCCATGCTTTGCCAATGCCAACAGTGTCTCTAATTCAGCTAATCTTTGATCAGAAATGCCACTTCTTCTTTCTCTGTAACGAAAACAAAATATTATAATGATTATTGCCTAATATATGTCACATTAAAAAGTATATAACTTAAAGATTCAGTATTGATTACGTTATCTTAACCGTTTTTGGTTCTATGAACACCTTTTCAGAGCAAAATAAAAGGTCATTAATTGATTTTTCTTGTTTATATACAGACGATTATTACTTTTTGGTTTGTTGCCAGAATCTGAAAATCAACGCTTTAGGATATTTTCAATTAATTTCAGTAATCGAAACTAAATTTTTATGGGATAATTTTAGGCCTGAGAGGAGCGAAGAGCCCTTGTGTAACACACACACACACACACACACACACACACACACACACACACACACACACACACAATCTTCAACAGATCAAGAATTTTATTCGTTAATGATAATAGCAAATATTTGCTTTTTATGCAAACAACTATTGGAGTTTTCAAGAAAAAAAATATTGTTGTTTAAAGGATTGAGAGTCCATGAATATCCTGCGTATGTTACTGATATGTATTAGTGGATTACTTAGAGCTTTTCTTTGGGTGAATAGATATTTATGCGATACGTTTATATTTATTCTCTCCAGAGATAAATTTATACGTTGAATAGTAGATGAAAAAAAAGTTCTTAAACATGTCTTTTAAGGAACAATATAATATTTGAATGTGAGGGATAACTAGTTTGTTATTCTTTAGCTGGGATTTTACTAAAGAATATTCCAACTTTGAAGAGCTACCATTACAAAACTAAAGACATTATAATCTTTTCGGACAAATCAAATTAAAAATGCATTTTAAAGTTTATAAAATTATAAATGCTCTGCACGACCACTTCCAGAAATATGAACGATATCCAGTTGATGATAAAACCACAGCTCTTGTTTCTTCTTTTAACTATAACTAAGGAAACAGCCTGATGTGTAGCATACCCAAGTAAGTAATACCAGTAGCAATGAACTGTTGAAAAAAACAATGAGCCGAACCTTTCATTTCATGATATGGAATAAAACACATTAAACTTCGGTGAATCGCTTTCCTCTTCAACGGTTGCTATATGTGAGGATATTTTCGGAGACTTTACACAGTTGGTGTGAAACGTTGCTTCATCGCTAAGACACGCTTAGGTATGAAGGATTTGTCTTTGTCGAGATCGTTGAGAGAAAACTTGAAAAAAATAGAACGTTGTTCTGTATCAATTTGAGTTAGAGCTATAACTTACATGATTTGAAAGTCTGTCGTCTTCTCAACGCTTTCCATATAGTCACATCTGTTCGTGGATACTTAAATGATAAATTGCAGATACAGTGGATTAGTCGCAGAGGAAATGATGGCCTTGTTCTTAATCAATGGCCATAAGAAATCCTGATTTACCTTTCTGACATTTTTTTTCCCTTTGCGACTACTTTAAAGATAAATTTTTTTTTCTGGCGACTATCGGCGAATATTGACGAACTGAAAACGAGAATAACTGCAGCCATTCAATCTGCAACTGCGAACATGCCGAGAAAAGCATGGGATTGATTTCTGATATCGACTATGTATATTGCTCATTTTTTTGATGGCGGCTGTATTGAAAAAAATTATAATTTAACTAATACTAAAGCATTACTTTTATTCTAATTTTTCCAAACAAGTTGTAGCGTGACTCTTCATAGTTGGCGCATTCCTTTGTAAACGCCCTGTATATACTGGAATATTAACTTTCAATTTAGTAGTCTAGTATATATTTATGTTACCGAGAGGATTATTGAGAAGATAATTTTGATTTGTACTTATATGCTCTATATCTTTTAAAATGTTTTACTAATAATTTTTTACACTTTATTGCTTCGAAGGAGTACTGCAAAAATAATTCCTATTTTTAAGTATTTGAATAGAAAAATGACAAAATAGCTGTCTGATTACTTTTTATATGAATTACAGATATTGTATTTATTAAAAATATCTAGTAAATTTAATGCACTCACATAAGTTTTTAAAGAAAATATTGATATGGATTGTTGAACTCTTAAATGCATAATTTTTTTTTTATTAGTAAGAACGAAAATTTGATGTGCAATTTGTTTAAATCATATAATTATCTAATCTTCAATTGCTTCAAAAATAGCTTTATATCATTTTAATCAAGGGTATAAGTTTTAACATATAATTTCTGTTTTTTAATAGACATTCTTTATTGTATAGACATGTTCCTGTATCAACTGTGAAGTTATTGTTTCCCATATTCATTTAATAATGAGATAAAATTAATAACTTTAATAAAGTTCCTATAGCTTTAATTAATAACTTTAAGTTCCTATTAATAACTTAAATAGTTTACTATATGTATTGATTTCTTTTTTATGCACACATGTTTATTGATGAATGTTAATGTATTTGAAGTAAATATTTATTGATGGGAAAAAAAGATGTTCTCTGAAGAGCACAAATAAGAAAACATCAACTTAATTTTAGTCCTGAATTCATTTATATGGATAATATGTTTTTTACAATGAAAATCTATCCTTTATAAGTCTAAAAACCTTTAAAAATTAATTGATGAATTTCAGGTGGTGAAAAATATTTAAACAAAAATTTCCAGCAACGAACAAGAATTATAAAAATTCTCGAAAACACTTTGTGTTTTGAAACAACTTTAGAATGTGTGAACGTTGAAGAGTTGAATTATGCTGTTCCTAAATATTTTGTTCTTTTCAAATATTTTCTAAAAATATGAGAAATATGTTCTGCACTTCATAAATGTGAAAACAATATAAAAGTAAATTTTTTTTTTTTAAAAAATCGAAGGATAGATTCTGGATAAAGTGAATAAGAATATATCATGAATACCTACTGAATATTTTTTTAAAGTTTGCTCATAATTGTTAAGTATAAAAATTGCATGAAGTTGTAAAAAGATAGGGAAAAAACCGTCAGAATTAAAAAAGTTTCAACGGTCAACATATTAATTCGTATTACTTTCAACTACATGAAACTTAAATTAACAATTAAAATTTCTAAAACATATTTAAAATTTTTCATTTTCGTACTAATTTCATATCTATAATTTTCATACGAGCAGAATAATTCTTTTTAATTTTAGATTTAGAGCATTATAAAGAAATAAATAATAGAATTGAAAAATTTTGAAATTCAACAATTTATTAATTTATATTAAATTTTAGTTACAATAAAACTTGAATTAGCATTTAAAATTTGTAAAACATATTTGGAATTTTTCATTTACATATTAATTTTAAATTATTTACTAACTAAAAATTTGATTTAGAACTGACTCATCCTTTTCATTACGCATTTTTGGGCAATTAATAACCTTTTTTATACGAGTTACATCTAATACTTAATTTATAATTATAATAAAAGATCACTGTATCAAATGACCAATTTACAGAGAAATGGAATATAATTGCTTTGAGGAAGAGGCATGCATATAATAGACTAATTAAGATTAATATTTATAATACTCAATAATATCTAATCGAGACGAACTTCAAGCTCTTGCCCAGGGCTTGACCTCTCTGTTGATTGCCATTCAAGTGCAAATGTAACATGTCTTGTCAACTGTATACGCAAGCAAATCAAGCGTTAGAATTCAATTTAACTAGTGATGCCCCCTAGAGTAAAGTTGGAAGGAAGTTTCAATGAATATATATGACAGATTACGGCTATCTGTTCGCTGAATGTTAAAGAATAGGATCCAAATTTGAAACATTTTTTCCGATTAAAAAAATTGCCGTAATTTCAACATAATATTCCGACTCCATTAGTGTATCTACCATATTTATTAAGAACTACTCACTTATGTTTACGTCAAATAATTCTTTTTCTTATCTAAAATACATTCTAGATATCATATCTATACTGTCATGCTAATTTAATTTTTAATTTCGTATGCTAAAATGTTAGTTGTTGACTATTTTTAAGACTTAAGAATGGAATCATTAGTTCTATAAGTATTCATGAAAAGACGACAGTGTTGTATATTAAGTTTATTTTGTGGAAATGATTAATCTGTAGAACATGTATAAACATTTATCTCTCAAATTCACTCTTCAATTACAATCTTTTAACAATTTTTTTTCTAAATTTTTAAAATATTATTTATTATTTTGTTTAATGTTTGTGAAAGTAAAAGGTATTTTTTTAAATTAAAATTTATTAGATCAGAAACTAAACAAATTATGTGTTATATTTTTCACTTTGTAATATCGTGTGAAAAGATATACAGTTAACAATTGTATATTATACCAGTTCTAAAATATCCCGTACTGATGATTCGTGAACTTATACAAAAACAACAAACTTTGAAACAATTATTTTTCTGCTGATAGTAAGAAGAACTTTTAACATAAAGTAGAAAAAATAATTGAACTTCATTTACAATAAATGTAGATTCAAAATGTAGGTTCGAAATTCGACTCTCGTCTACCCGCCATTTTGTTTTTGTGAACGTAATGTCATATCTATGGAATATTTACTACTGTCCTCAAATCTTTGCATTTTATCTATTTGAAAGGGAAAAAATACTTCCTAAAGAACAAAAAATAATGAAGGTTTCCATGGAATTACATTTTCCTCCAATTCTTAAAAATATTTTTACCCATATTTTAATGATTCGCTTAAAGTGTTCCGGTTTGTAAAAAAGTATTCTCAAAAAACGGAGGAAAACTGTAGTTCCGTAGAAATCTTCATTGTTTTTTTTTTGCTCTTTTTGATACACTTTTTGAATTCAAATAGATAAAATAATAAGGATTTGAGTATGATAGTAAAAATTCGACAGGATTAACATTCAATTCACGGAATCAAATGGAAGGTAGACGGGAACCTTAAAGTGTCTGCTCCTTTCTAAGAGGCAAAGCTGAACTCATTTGCACAAATTTTGAGAAACAAGTTTCAAGATGCTACGAATGACTTCTTGCCTCCTCTTTTAGAAACATGACAATTTTCAAATTATTTATTATTTGGAGATTATATTCGTAAGCTTTGTTCCTTAAATAATGTCCCAAATAATAAAGTCAGGCAATGCGCAGATCAGGAGAAAGAAGTGGACAAAGATTTCTAGAGATATGTTGATCGAGTGAAAAAAATCTGATCTAGATATTCGAATCTGAGTTGGGGAATTCAAATTTTTTCTAAATTTTGTATCTATTATTTCCAAATTAGATGTTTTCATACAATATAGTAATTTTAAAAACAGTTACAGTTTATTTTAACTATTATATCAAGACAGTATTCATTTTAAAACAGCTAAAGATTTTAACTTAATCAGGGATATAATGATTATTAATTCTGAAGCCTTCAATAAAATATTAATACTAACTCGAGTTAAAATTTACAAACAAGGAATTTTTTTTAAGCGAATAGTTCCATTTTAGAAAGATATTTTCACTTAAATAATTAAAACGTTAATCATATTATTTGTAATTTATTAAGACGATCAAATTTCTCTTCTGAAGAGAAATAATAAGTTTATATTTTACATAAGAATTATAATTCTTTTTGAAAATTATTATTATATTTAAAGTTGAATTAAAAGAATTAATTTCTTCCAAAATCACATTTTTTAAAAGAACAACAGAATTTGCATCCAATTTAAACATAAGTTGGAGCAGAATTGAAAGTTGATTTAAGCGATCCGATAACAGAATAAAAATAGTAAAAAAAAAAAAAAAAAAACCCGCTTACTATTCTCAACTATAAATTCCTTATTTTCAAACAGAAATGATTTATATTTGTTATCAGAAGGAAAGATCTCAAATTGAGACAACGCAGGTGTGGAGGTACGAGGAAAATTAGAATTATAACAAAGAACTGATTTAAAGTGACAGTTCATAGGCGGAGCCGAAAACTCCTATTAAATCACGGACAGCAACTTTGGACAGATTGAAATCTCAATGGATTGAAAAGATTTCGATCGATTTTGTGAATACTTTTATTTCTCTCCGAATTTCCAAGAAAAGCTTCACTAGTAATTCTTTTTTTCCCCTGACGATGGAAAAGTGATTGTATAGAATAATTGTTCTCTCTCTCTCCTTTTTTTTTAAAAAAAAGTTTTACTGTTCTAAGAAATTTGTGATCACTTTGGTACGAAGCTTGATTGAAAAGAAATACCCCATTCTTATTTGTCATTTGATTTTCACATTTCTTATTGTATTTGAAGGCTGTATGTATACTCTACGTAATGCACTTGTTTTCTTTGTTGCCAAGTGTTGTTAATGTGATAAGAACTGAAGAAGATGGCGATCCATATAGATATAATGTTGAAGTAACGAAGTGTCATTGTATCTGGTCCTGCAAACTTACTACTTTCCCCTTTTCTATGTAAGGAAATAGCATCTTAAGATACATCATTTTCGTACTGACATCAAGCTGAAAGCTGCCGTTAAAACCTGTGTCGACATCAACCACCGGAATTCTTCACCAATGGATTTGCCCAACTAGTCCCACGTGGCACAAATGCGTGGCGATTGCCTCAAAAAGTAAATAGTGCATTACCAAAAGGATGCAGGTAGCTTTCAGGTATAGCAAGAATTGTGAGCATCGAGTAACAAATAAAACAGTTATGGATACAGAAGCATTACTTTCAATCAAGTCCCTCGTTTTATGATGAGAAAATCATTTTTTGTTTATTACGGGAAATTATTTTCCGAACAGGAGTGTGATATCTGTTATGCTAAATAAAAAATAGGATTTCAGAAGATTTCGTTGAAAAATGAGTATTTGAGGATAATGTCTTCAATACTCTCAATAAATTATTATTACAAAAGGAAGATTTCGTTTAAAATAGTCTCGATTGATGGTGTTCTATATTGACTGATTCCAAATATTCTAGCACTTATATTGACGGTAATTATAAAGAATTTTTTTTGCCATAGTAATATAAAACTGATAATGAAATAAACTGTCATCAATAAAGTAACATAATGTTTTTGAGAACTGAAAAAAAATTTATCAATTGAGCATTAGGTAACTTAAATCTGTAGAAAAAATTAACAGAGTTCTTAATAATAATTTCTAAGAAAAGTTAGAAATTTTTATTTTAAAATAACTTTAGAAAATGTGCCCCATGTAATGTTAATTTGATTCTTTATCTGATATGCTCAGTACTCTACAGATAACCTTGTGAAAACATATTAATAATATGATTTTTTGGTTTAATTTAGGTATTTTTTACTTTATATAGGGTTAGATATATGCGAATTTTTTGAGAATATATGAACAGTTTTATTATTTAATTCAGATATTTTTCACTTTCCATATGGTTTTCAGACAGTGTGATAAGTTAAAAAAAGTAAGGTCTATCGAACATTCAAGATTCTTCTTGTAATACGAGTATTAGAGCAATTTTACTACACCATAAATGATGTAAGAGTTCATGAGATATTCATATGGCATATTATGATAACGAATATATTCGAAACTTATATAAATTATTTTCTAAAATATTACTGTTATATACAAAAACATGTATCGTAATACTGAAGACTTTTTTTCTGAAGACTGATTTGTTTATAAAACAAAATAATTACAAGCCAAAAGATTAAAAAACTATTACATTATAAAAAGATTTTATTAATTATTGAATATCAAAGGGAGAAAATCATACTTTTCAGACTATGTTATGAAAAATTATTGCCGTAACACTATCAAATAATATCATAAAAGTTATTATGGAAGGTTTTATAAAAAAATTAGTTCCATACATTACTGGAATTGTACAAACTATGACTATCTACAGTAAATATAAAGAAGAATTATAGAAGCTTTCATTTGATAGAACATTTTGGATGGAAACTCATGTATAAGTCTCGTTGATTAAAACTCAATTTGTCTGTCCTACGAACCGGAAATTTGACCCTGAGCAATTTTCCCGTTTTATCCCATTTCACGAATGGTTGCCATCCTTCGATAATTGAAAACTGTACACATAACCTGTGGTCTGCCATGGAAATGGACTATTTTGCTTCACAAAACAACGACTTTTAGTGTTATTCATTTCTATTTCGGTCTCTGTTCTCTCAAATTTGAAGCCGTTAGACATGTTGCGAAGCAAAATATTTTGATGGATATGATGGTTGAAAATAATTACAATAAAACTCAATTATATATCTATCAATCAACTTCTGTTCAAAGCAATTTTTTTTTCTAAACGAGCTTTTTCCTCTATTAGGTAAACTCAGAAAAGCTTTTATTTCATGGCATTTCTATAAAAAGGTGTATTTTGTATTTTCTCACAAAAATTCTTTGTGGAATATGTGATAAAAATTTAAAAGTTTAAAGGTTTTTATAAAATATCATGATGGCTATTAGATTAGCAATATAAAATTGAGAAATAAACTGAAAACATGAAAGTAAAGAAAGCATTGGAATCCGATATACATAACAAATAATTCATTAAGGTAGCTGAGACGTTCTCGCAAAGGAAAAAAGGATTTAGTTTCGCTTTTTAAAATTTAAAGCAATGGAAGTCCTATTTTAACAGTGATGTATCTATACATTTATGTACCTGTTTATTCAAAGAAAATTAGATTTATGAATGTAAATAATTATTATGAATAATTAATGATCAAAAGTAGTATTTACATTTGTAAGTTGTATAGTTATACTTAGGTACATTTTACATAAATTCCTCAGTTTTTATAACTTAAAAATTTTACAGAGTACTAATAAACACAACATTTTATACACTGAACATAATTATAATTTCCCAATTAAAATTAAAATTTTTTTTTTTTAATTTTTTAGTTTTATGATTCAAATTTCCCATTATTTTTATACAAATATTGCGTCATACCAAAATTTTGTGAGTGTTTATATATATATAAAAAAAAGAAATTATAATCCTTGTATAGGAAATAATTTCATTTCGTAAATGTCAAAATATCATACATAAATACTAATATTTTTCTCTATAGTGTTGCATGCTTGTTTATAATTTTAAAATTCACATTTAGGATGCTTTATTAATCAAAAACGTAAATAAAAGATATCCACAGATTTAGAGGAGTACACTTTATTTTTGACAGCAAAATAAAAAAAAAAAAAAAGGAAATTTTGAAGCGTTTTGGCGTCTCAGTTTCCGAAGCAAGTAATATTAATTTTTCCACATAAAATTCAAACATTCAGCAGTGTTCAAAAGTCTTGACAAACATCACTTGCAGTTCAAGCGCATTAATTTTGATTAGAAGTTTCACATTATTTTAAAGTCGGTAAATGTACGTCTTTGGCTTGTTATTAAAAATCTGCGAATTTTATATTTTATTGTTTCCTTCGAATATTTCAAGTTGGAACGGTTTATTTGAGAAGATTAAATTAATTTACAAGAAAGGAAGTTTTGTTCTTTTTATTTTTAATTTTTAGTGATTCTTATTACTTAGAATTAAAATAAAGTTCTGAAAGCTTAAAGAATATTTCAATGATAATCGAAATCGTGTTATTAGTTATTTGAAAAAAAAGAGTCTCTCTAAACAACGTTGATAGAAATTTTTAACTATATCACGGCTAATAGTAAATATCTAGAATATCAATTTTAGGTAAGCATCAAGGTAATTTTCCTAATAAGCCAGGATGTAAGGCCCCTCAAAAAAACTTCAAATCGAATTGACAGAACGGTAAAATGATTTAGTAATATATTGTTGTAAAAGAGTAACTCCCATAACTAATAAAATTAATCTAGCCAACTGCTTAAATATAATTGTCTTTTTTGTAATAAGTTTATGAGGTTCTGGATAGCATGGTCCTTGAACCAGTAAAAAAACCACTGATTTCTACAAAAAATGGGAACTTTCAGACAGAGTTTGCCCAAAGTCATTTAAAATGGACAACAATGAAGTCAAATAACTTCAGTTACTCTTCAGTGATGAAAGTAAGTATAACTTAGTTTTATGAAATGTTTTTGGTAGAAACTCGGAACATGAAATAAACAGTTCACGATAATTTGTTCCAGCCGCAAAGCACGATGAGCAAATAATATGGTGTGGGGATATTTTTCCTTTAATGGTGTTGGGCTATTATGTCGAATAAATTACTCCATGGATATATTTTTATTCAAAGATATACTAGAAAAATATATGAAACCATATGCAAAATACTGAAAAAACTGGATTTTTTTGGTTGATAATGATAGAAAACACACATCAGGTGTTGTACGACAGTTTTTGCCAAGCAAAATGTTCAAGTTTTAAAATGGCCGAGTTAAAAAGTTCAAACTAGAACTCCGATAGAGTATTTATGGAATTGAACTTCCTGATACAGCCATCAGGAAGTTCAATCACGAAATTTTCATGATTTTTATCACGCATTATATATCGTAAACGGAAAGCAATAGTTATGAATAAGATTAATAGTCTTCAGGAGTAACACAAATGTAAGAAGCAGTTTGAAGGAAAAAATATTTTCCAATAAAATGTTGGTGATCATTGTAACGATAATTTACTGTTTAAGTCAAAGTGATATTTATATATAAAATAAAAAAAATATTATTTGCTAAGGGACTTTAGATCATTATGTATTTATATTTGTTCTGTACCAATAAAATAAGAATGAAAATTTCACTTCTATATTATCATTTAATGATTTTTGTGGCATTCATTATGGACGAGCAAAAATAATTTAACCTGTCAATAGAACCTGCTATAACTAAAATTAATTCCGTCAAAAGACTTTTGAGCACTATTGTATATAAAATATACAATTATGAAAACAGATAAATACAAAATTTATAAAATCACATGATTAATACAATAATACTACAAAATAAATAATAATTTATTGGTCACATATATTTTATAAATTTCCAAATTTGAATTAATAATTAACACAGAAAATAGAATAAAAAAACATGAAAACATTCTTTGAATTGCAAATGCTCTCGTCTTGTAACTATTCTGAATTAGTGAACGTATTCTATCAATCGTATGAAAATTTTAATTGTGTTTTACGATCTAATTAATTATATTTATTTTAATGCAAGAAAAAGTACTTTAAAGAATTCAAAGTAAAGGAGGTTTAAGACTTTATTTTTTTCCCATTTTTTTAAAAAAATATTTTATGTAACTTTTAATGACTCCAATTGTTGTTTATAACAAGTAAAGTCATTAAATTTATTACAGAGTCATTAAGAATATTAAATTTTATAAAAGAAATGGGAGGAAGGATTAAGTGTATAGAAAAATCATTTCTATTTCTTGATCTTTCCCAAAGAATTCGATTGGATTATAATAAATATGATAATATAGATTTAAAAAGGTCAATTTGATGTCTTTTAATGGGTTTATTTATGTGCGGTTATGTAACTTCAAAAATATTTAAAGAAATTTAAAATCGATGGAAAAAATTTCATATGCAGAAATTAATGCTATTTTTATTCATGCCCAATGCATTTCATCGGAGGAAAATAAATAAAGTAAGAAGTTCTACATTTAATGCATATTTTAATGTCTTGTCTATGATTTTCAAATTAAAAAATAATAAAAGTTTTTTTTTTTTTAAATCTGCTGGAAAAATAACATTACAGTAGCAAATCTTACTTTTTATTCTCTCTCAGTATATTTGACTGGATTCTTATAAATACGATAGTTTAGATTTGAGAAAGTAATAATTAGAAATTCCATTGAATTGTCGCATCACTTTTATACGAATTTAAAATAGAAGTTAGAAGAAATATTTTTAAGTGGTAATATCTTGGAAATCATTTTTTTTTATAAATTAAAAAAATTTGATATTTGCTCATGTAAAATAAAAAAAAAAAAAAAAAAAAAAACTATAGACGAAATGTTCTATGACGAAATTTTTTTTTTTCTTATTGAGGTTCTATGAGATTTTTTCTAAGAAAAAAGTTCGTTCGTGAAGAAGTAGATTTAACCAAGCCGAAATAAATCTGGAAGCGTAAGGATCTTGCTAACTATTAACGTTAAGAAAACACACATAACGGTAAAACGTGTTTACACAAACGGAAACTAAATAGGAAAAAAAAGCGGAAACTTCATTAAAATACTGTTCTCATTAAGTCGAAAGCGTAATTACTAATTTAGATTCCTCTAGCTCACGCTGTAATCTTTTTGATCTAAATTAAAATACGTTGCTTTTAGTTTCTTCTTGTATAACCTTTCTGATTTCAGAAGTTGCAATAATATCCCATCTTCAGTTTCACCGTTTACATTTCGAAAATAATAAGCTATTAAGTGGATCAGAATTTTAAGCGCATGCATTTCTAGTGTTAACAATAATGGCATTGGAAAATTTCTGGTTTGGTAAATTTTCTTCTAATTCCAGGTAATTACATTTAAACCAGCATTACTCTTTGTTCACTCGATTAATAGACCACGAATTAAAAAAGAAAATTTTATATTTCCTTTATTTATTTTAAACTGATTACTGCAACTTGAGAGAAGTTATAGAATATAATATTAAATTGTATTGGTTATTAGATAACGAGACTGACGCTGTTACAGAGGAAGTATGCATGAGCCAATGCCAGAGGCCAACAGCAGTTTAGCGAGAAGCCTTCTTTTTCGAAAGCAGTGCATCCGTTTCTGCAAACAAATCCGTATATACGTAGAATTTAAGCTTTGTTCTCACTTTTAAAGAACATTCTTCCCTTCAGTTATTTTTTTTTCCATTAATACTTTTCTTACAATTTTTAATACTTTAAAATAATGAATCTCAAATCCAATTCGAGATAATTGCAAGGAATTTGGAACATATATTCCTTTATGTATTAAATTAATTTGTCCACAGAAACTTTTAAATATATCACCTTCAATGGAAGATGCAGATATTTTTCAAAATGTGAATTCGGGAAATGGGTTTATTTTGCCTTCACAAATTTGGTACTTTTCGAGTGTTTTTTTTTCAAAAACTGTAAAAATAATTTAAAAAAAAAAATATTATGTACTTCAAAAAGATGTTAAAAATAGAATTTTCAGAATTTTTTTTTCAAAAGATATATAAAAATCAAAAATAATTCTACTTGTCAGAAATAAAATTTTTTGAATTGACTTACAGAGACTGGTTTTTAATAATTATGCTACAGTTTAAGCACTGTTTGATATTCCCGTGAATTAATAACAACCGGTTTATAGATAGATTTATTGTGTATTAACACCACCCTAAGACACAACACGAGAACTATTGGCGACAAACTTCATGATTTTGAGCTTCGGTCAAGCGATGAAGACGACGCCTGAGCTGTCTCTTCCCTTTACACACTACCACACTATGCAAGCTGGAGGACTTGGAACACTGACAGAGGTCTCGCTACTTAGAGGCATCAGGACTCGAATTCACGACTCGACGAAAACAACGGTAGTCACGAGTTAGAGACCATGATCACTATGTTATCACGGCAACAATCATACTAACCTAATAAATATCTTTCTGAATAACTGAGTGGTTAGGTCTAGTGAACCCTGAAATGCATCGAAATAAAACGAAAGAATTTTATCTTATTAATCAAAGATCTCTAATATTAGTAAATTAATATTTCCACAAGTATTAAGTAGAAATAAAATATGAACTATAACACATACACAATCCTCCCCTCCCTCCAGCTTAATCTTTTTGTAGTTATAGCATATTTAGATGTGAAAGATTTTTAATATTTAATGATATCACTTTCTTATTAAACCTTGCATCAGAGTCGAAGCTGAATGTATGAGAAACTATTTCAAGTACGTAAAATAGTTTAATTGAAATATAAATAAACTTTATACATACCAAAGTTTTATATATATATTTCAGATGCAAATATATATTTGGCATACATTTATCTCTTTATTTTCAAGTTACGTTCCTTTAAAATCATTTTATTATTATTGTTTTCCTTTTTTCAGTTCCCCACTAATTAATCCATCTAAATTATTACATGCTTTATTATATCCGTAATTTTTTGATTGACTGATTATTTATTAATGTTGTACTTGGAAGCAAGTCGTGGGTTTTTGGAGAACAACCTCGTAATTTTGAACACCTGAGCTATCACCTCTTTTTTCAAACTTCGACACCACGCCAACTGGAACACTTCGAACCTTGACTGATTTAATGTACATCAGCCATGCTATACAACTCGGGTCTTTGGTGGAGCAAGGACTCGAACCCATTACTTGACGGAAACAATTGTAATCGTGATTTCACGATCATTATCACTATTCTACTGTAACCAGTTCAATTTGAAATAAAAAAGTTCTAATATATGAACAATTTTCTCTTTTTCTATCATCATTATAAAAATATTAAGAATTTTGTTGATGAAAAAAATTTGGTTGTGATGGGTATGATGTAGAAAATAGAAAATATGTCCGAGAAAGAGGAGATAAAGAACAAAAAAAACGTAATCTTGAAATAATTTCTTTCTATATTTTTCAAGTCTTCAGGGAGTTCGCTTTAGAATTCCCCATAGAATACTTTAGATTCGAAAGAGAAATGAGAGAAAAAAAACGCAATAAAAAAGTCCAAGAGAAAAGTCATCTGATTAGAATCCTGAATCTATCGTTGAATTTGATTATTCGTTTCTTGCTTAGGAATGTTATGCAATCTCTTATGCTTAAAAATAAAATTTGACAGAAAGTTTCTAACACGTAAAAGACTACATGTAGTTACGACGTTATTTTCCTTTCCTTAATTTAACTTCGTAGCAATGATTCTGTTCCTTATGATTTACATCATAGTGTTAATGTTGTATATTTACAGTGATGTCTTATGACATATAACTCAGTAACACTATTAATACTATTACACATCAAGTTGATTATGTCATCTTTTATGTCATAGCAGAAATATTCTGATTTCTGTTTTTCTATGAAATAAACTTCATTCGAGCAATTTTATCATTTAGTTTTATTATTACCCTTGTGACGTTGAACTGTTGGACGTGAAAATTTCATTTACATCGGAGACTTTTTGGTATTTTAATTGCATGCAACTACATCTCTTTCTTAACCAAATGAAGTGTGATTAGATAAATTAGTAGAAGATAAGAAGTGTAGTGAATTGAATTAGAGATATATAAGCGAAATATAATTGAAAGGAAAGGGAAAGAAGATAAATGATAACTCGATAGGCTGATAGATATTTGTAGAATGGAGTGAATGATCGTAATTAATCCTTTATATTGAGAGTAGTTGGATTGATTGAATCATTGGTTTCATTAAAATCGCACTAGAAGCAACATGGAGGCTATTGGCGGCTGACCTCGTAATTTTGAGTTTCGGTCAAGTGACGAGAACAACATCTGAGCAGGCACTCCTTCTCTTAACTTCCACACCGCACAAACGGGAGTACATTGAGCTTCGACAGATTTAATGTGTATCAGCTCCCACCACACGGTGGGTCTGTAGTAGCATCAAGGCTCGAACCTACGATTCAACGAAAAACGCCGGCTGCGTGTCTTTGACTCTGACCACTAGGTTACCGCAGCCGAAAGTGGTTGGAAGTGATTCCTAATCAGAATGATAGAAGTCGAATCTGCTATAATCGAGAAGTGCCTTGAATGGGGATGAGTGAATTAGTAAGTTTTTATTATAAGAACATAAACAGATTGAACGAGTTCAGAGAGATTAGAGAGAGAACGATCTTGCGCATGATCTTTGATAGACAATAAAGTGTGTTGTCGTTCTCCTACATATCTTCATTTGGAGTTTTGTACTGATTGACTATTTAGTTAAGGTCTTTGTGTAGTATCATGAGGGTTGACACGCATTAATGGGAGCAGCATCATGCAGCCCTTATGTAATGTTGCGTGGAAGTCTGGAGAGTGATTACCAACTAAAAGGTACATTAAACACGTGCAATCATGGACCGGAATGCGAGTTTGCATTTGGAGCTCAAGAAAGGCGTTGTTGAAAGACAGCTTAAACAGATGTGAGGTAACCCTCTTTTCACAACGCTAATTAAAAGATTAAAGTTTTTAATTTTGTTTTAACTTCCTTTTTCCATATTCAGTAGATAAAAGGAGCTAAAAAAGATTCAACACTGCCACGAATTGGATTTTAAAAATCTTCGAATGGCGTAAAATTAGAAAAATAAATGTTCAAAGTATTCCATTTCAGCTCTTTTTTTTTTTTTAA
Organism: Nephila pilipes; assembly: GCA_019974015.1. Taxonomy (NCBI): domain Eukaryota; kingdom Metazoa; phylum Arthropoda; class Arachnida; order Araneae; family Nephilidae; genus Nephila; species Nephila pilipes. Next base: position 243,825 of record BMAW01108868.1, on the reverse strand, counting down.
TCATTAACTAAAATGTTTTTTAATTCCTTTTAAAATGCATTTAACTTCTACGAATATAAGGAAATTTTCATTAGTAGAGATTATTTATTGTTGGGGAAGCTCGTTGAATAAATCTAAATTAGTAATGCATCCAAATTTATTTAATACTCTATAATCAATACCATTTGTTTAATACGTGATTGTTTCATCTATTTAGATTTCTAAAACAACGTTTATTTAAAATTAGAATAATACATATCAACAGTTTTTCAATTGAACTTTCGAGCTTTGCATAGGGATATCGCATCCGCTCGATAAATTCACTTTACGATTCATTCATTAAAATGTCTCGAGAATTTTACTGTAAACTTTATCTTAAGCTATTTGTAATTCAAATCCAACTTTCTACAAACCACTTAGAATGCCAATGAATAAAAGGAGAAACCAATAGGAAGGAAAAGAAAGGAAGGAAAGGGAGGAAAAAATAAACGCATAACGCAAAGCTTGAAGAGAAAAATAGGATTAGGATACCTCGAAAACCTAACACATATCCTGAAAAGTTTTATAAAACTAGGATTAAAGGCTAGCCTACGATATTTTCTTATGGTAAACTTTTATTCCAGGATCTATGCGCAAAAAAAAAAAAAAAAAAATGGCGCATTAATCTATGATGGAGAATCAGTACAGGCAAGAAATTTAACACATTCTGCTATTCATTGCATGGCTTAAGGTTATACTATGCAATTTTTGAAGAGTTATTAGAACTAATAATGCTATCATTGTCCTAAAAATATAAATAAAAGTAGACAGTTTGACGTAAATTGGTATTGTAAAAATGCGACAGAGTCCTTTCTCATTATATAGAATCTAAGATTACAAGGTATTGCGTTTTTTATAGTTTATTTACATAATAATGTAATTTTAAGGAAATTTCAATTTATTTTCTTTTAAAGTGAAGGAAAAATAACAATGTTTTGTGACGTTAATTGAGTGTATAACGTTGTAACAACTAAAACACTTATTGCTAAACTTTACTCGATTTATAAGCAAATATGCTATAAAATGTCAATATCTATAATTTTGGAAAATTTGAAGAGAAATTATGTTGTTTAAATTTTTTTAAAGAAAACTTTGAAATGCTTTCAGATTTCATTAACTTTCGTAAAGGTCAAGATCAATTCTCAACATTTTTTGTGTGTTTCTTTTCACGTTTAAAAGCATATTGTTAAGATTTGACTTGTTCAATTAATATCACGATAAAGGTGTTTTTAAATTATCTCAGAACCTTAAAAAGTTTTATAATTGGGTTTTAAATACCCCAATTGTTGAGAAAGTCTTTCTTTTTCAATACCGATAAATTTCGCATCTAATTTATCTTTTTTTTACTGCAGGAATTACAAATCTAAAGCGTAATAATATGAAAAAAAAATTACTTAGTCGCCATAATGTACATGTGAAAAAAAGGGCATAAATATATTAAAGAACATTTAGAGTACCAGAATGTGCAAGAAATAGTAAAGTACTGAATTTAATACTAATTAAAATACTACTCCTTTCTTTTGCAAAAATATCTCTTAAAGTTATAAGTAGGTCTTAGGGGTTTTTTTTGTTCTTAGTAACTATCTTCAATAGAATTAAACATAAAACTAATTTTTAGACCAAACTTTATTTTTCTTCTTACTTGAGTGTGAACAGGATTTTTCAAATCTCGTAATAAATATTTGCATTCAAATACAATTTATAGACATGATTTTTCAGATTTTGCAATACATATTTGCATTTAAATACCATTTAAATGTATGGACATGGGTTTTCAGATTTTGTAATTCCTATTTGCATTTAAATACCATTTAAATGTATGGACATGATTTTTAAAATTTCGTAATATATATTTGGATTTAAATACCACTTAAAATCTATTCTTTAAGTATGCAAAATAATTTACACTTCATATACAAAATAATTCATTAAAAACAGAGAACCACTTTATTTCGTATCGCTGTATAATTTCTTCAAAAAATTGAAGAATATTATAATTTTGAAAATTTTAATTTTCTTAAATGTTATTTTTTAAGATTTAGGTAATATTTAGAAGAAAAATAGTTTTTATTCACTGTATACATAGATATCCTTTATAGAAACATATCAAATTTGGAATTTTATAGTATACTAGTTGTTTTTTTTTTAAAAGCGTGCCTAAATCCTAATACGAGATATTAAATACCATGTCCATATACAACTAAGAATAAAAATTTCCTTTGAATTTAAATATTACTTTCCTAATTCAATGATTAAATTCAATGATTTCCTAATTCAATGATTAATAGAATGATTAAAATATTATTATTATGGGTCCCAAAAAAGCTCTATTAATAATTTTAAGAGATGTATGTCACAAAAACAAGGAGTCTTAAATTCGATATTTTACTATTTCTAGCATGTCAGGGTACCCTTAAAAACTGAGTTTCTAAATTTTATTATTTTTTTAAAATAAAATTACACAGCAAAAAATAATGATTAATTAAGTATGTTGTTACCATAAGAAGCAAACTTTATGGGTTATTAAACAAAATTTAAAAAGAATAAGTGTTTTGCAGTGCTATTTGATGCTAATATGCAAATTTAATAATTGACAGAAAAATGTAGAATGTATTTCACTTCTTACGCATTAAAATGATTGCTTTTATGATTTAAATAGGACGTTTTTAGGAACTTTAAATTATGCTGCACATAATTCACTACTGGTATTTGGAAATCTGAAAAATACTTTTTAGGTTATTTTATGATGACATTTAAATGAAACTCCATTCCATTTTTATGAAAGTTTTTACCGTCCCTCTACTGAAACTCCAATACAATATTTCCTTACCGTTGAAAGTAAATATAATTCGGAGGCAATAAAAAGCCTTTAGAATACTGCGATATGCAAATATATTGTTCAAGTTGTCCTCTATTCCTCTAGCATTTGCAAAATCCGACACAGATTCAAATGGAATCAAATATTTATTTTGCAGGGCAGTTTGCGGAAACAGGATGGTATACTTAAAATTTTATGGCAAACAGAAATGGTGACGTGTAGATTTGTGGTTTTAGGAGATACATCGCGAAACTTAAAATTTGGAATTTTACTCCCAAACTTCAAATACTTTTACTTTGATGTTGAACAAGAAAGCAAGAGGATACAGCAATACTCATATGTCGACACCTAAAATATAACAGAAGATACAAACAGTTCACTGATATGTTTGCAGAATCCCTATTTGGAATTCTTGATACTAAAAGGGAAATGAAGAACTATTTGCATTTGTTGTAATATTTTTAGTTCACCGTCTCCGATTCTTAGTAAATTCATAAAGTCGAATATTTTTGTAAATATTAATACTTAGTTATATTTATTTTAACTTTTATGCAGCTAAAATAAATTTTCCTTTCATCTTTCACTATGGTTTCCTATATTTATTTCATATAATCTTAAATTATTTTACAATTTTTAATGTAATAGAATTCTACATATTATGCAATTCTATTCTAATGAATGGTAGAATATTGATAATCAATTGAAATTAATATTTATATTAAAATATCTTTTATTCTTAAAGTGAATGAATATCGATACATTCTTTATGTAGAGTAAAAAGTTGTTTAAAAAATTAACCTCTTACAGTTACATTACATTACGAAGTTATTCTATCATAGACGCAACCATTTCACCAAATATTCCATTTTCTCTTTTTATTCGAAAGAAAAGGAGTTGTTACTTTTGCTTTCTTAGCGTTTTACCATTAAAATACCTAATACATATGCCGAAGAGGACTGATAAAAATTTAGTAAAAAGTATGACGATATTATTTTATCTCTTAGTAACGAAATATAATTTATTTTTGCTTTTGAAAGGGTTTTTTGCTTTTTTTATAAAATGAACCACTTAAATTACGCACACAACTTTTTCCTTTTTCATTTATGTTTTTCTCCCCTTCAACCGTCTACTTTAGGAAACAAGAGTAAAAGTTATGAAACTAAAAGAAAAGAAAAATTTCCAGTAACTTTGAAACAAAAACTAGCCATAAAACTTATCAGTAGAAACATTTAAGATCATTTTAAAATCCAGGCGACAATTCTTTTAAAAAAGGAGATAGGTTTGCCTGTTATTAACTTCTCTGGCTATGATTATTATTACGACTTAGTATTTTGAAAACGTTTATGCGAGCGCACGTTCGAATTTCCATTTTTTGCTCATTGATAATAAAATGTTTTATTTTAAAAAAGAATGGGTAGTTGAAAGAGACTGGGGAAAGTTTTCTTCCTGTTTCTAATTTACTAGTTAAAAAAAATCCTAATATTTTATAAAAATACAAATTTTTATTAGTCTGTTTTTGTTTGAGACTTTAAAAGTTTTTTTTAGAAAGTTTGGTAACGTTTTTTGATGAAAAAACGTTGAAGAAATCTCGATTTTTATTCTGTTTAATCAATGTCACACTAGAAAAAGGATGATTGATCTTATTATTTTATACTGCGGCCAAGTTACAAGAATAACATTAAATCTGATATTTAACTTTTCGAGGATTGCATGACACGATATCAGCCAAAGAAGCATAGATTTACTTATGATCTTCATGAATGTGGTATATATGAAACTTCTATAACAAGTAAGTGTGATTAAGTTTCTCGGGAGAAAATTTTCGCGTTAAGCAGAATATATATGTTCAATTTTGATACACTGACATAAAAATATATTATTAAGTTTTTCAGCTACAATTAAAACTTAAGCAGTATCCTCTCTCAATAGTACACATTCAGGTATCAAGGTATTCGTCCCAGGGAGTTTATTTGTCTTTTCGAAGCAGGACTTAATAGGACTTTTTTTCAAAAATTCCGAAAATGTTTTTGGAAACTCTAGGGATTTTAATGGAAACTAGGGAATTATACTCCAAAAAATAATTTGAAAAGATATTACATGAAGTGAAATTAACTATAATTTTTGGAGGTATTTTTAATTCGGCTAACATGTTTAATTGATATTGGTTTAATTTTCCTATAGAGTTATAAGCCAACATTTTGATGCATTTCGACGCTTGTATTTTATATAATGTACTCATTATTATTAAAATAATAGTTATATATAAAAGTATTATGATATAGCACGTTCTTCTATGGGACCTTAAAAATACTCTGTGTTTGAATTTGTGTTTCATGAAGCGAAGAAATAATACAAAACTATGGTTAAATTTTTTAGGAAAAAAAACTATTCTTAATTAGATATAAAAAAGAATATACATATTTATAAGAGAATTTATTTTAAATTAACAATAAGCATAATTCAATTATCTTTATAATGAAATTAACATTTTACACCGAACAATTTTTTGACTTGTAGAGATAGAGCCAACTGAGCAATCCCACCAGTTGTATCGCAGTATTTCTGCAGGGAGGTTCCCTGGTCTTTCAGTGCATCGGGCTGAAGCAAACCACTGAATCGCTTTTTCAATGGACATCTTAGATCTCTGAATTATTTGAACGAAATTAAAGCTTTTGCAATCTGCTCCAATGATCATTTGGCCAATTCTCCCCTGCCCCATCTTCGACTGTTTTGGGATCTCCAATCAGAATGTTCCCTCCAATCCATTAATGATTTTGTATTTTCTTCAAATGAATAGTATCATGAACTTTATGTATCCCATCTAGTATTTTAGGGCTTGCAACAGCGGCAGCAACTATATGTTATAATATTTTCTGTATATAAATTCATACGCACATCTATATTCATGTAATCCATCTGTATTACGATAGTTTATATGAACTTCCTTACATGACAAATAAAAGACCGATGAAAATCGTGTTATTTAAATAATTAATTAAATAATATGACTATCTTTAAATAGTTAAGTTGTAAATATTAAAATATATACTGTAATGTGTTTTCGGAATATAAGTCCTTATTCACATCTCTATCCTTATTATCTCCCAGCGTAGTAGTATTGCCATTAGAGTTTATAAAATCTTGCTCGGATGACTAATTAAAAGTTGATGAAAATCAAAGAATTTTAAGACAACCGATTCAAATACAGATTTAGAAAGGGGATCATATCTCTTTGTAGGACAAATTTTCATAATCCAGATACATAGAGCCAACTTTAATTATTGTCACAATCTTTAGTTATTGTGACAATTATCATCTCGCTTGCACAATGTTGATAAATTTTACTAATGATTCGAAAGGAAACTAAAGTAGAATGTTAAAGGATTCATTTAAATAATTTTTATTTATATAATTTAAGATTTAACAATAAATAGTTAAATATCGTAAATTAAAATTAGTTAACTTAATTATTCAATAGTTAAATTAATGAACTCAATTTAGAAAGGAGATATTTCTCGGAATTATGCAGATAATGCTTTGAACAGGTGTGGTTAAAGTGGTTAAAATTTGCTGCAATTTCGTTTATTTTAAAAAAAAATATTCCGAAATATATCCAAACTCATATTCTTAAAAACACCCCAGATGTGTTGAGTAGTATATTCAGTGATGGGAGAACTTCCTCTCTTATTTTCATAATAAGCGTAAGAAATGTGCTAGATATTTTCTTTTTTCTTTCAGAAGACAGAAATTTCAAAGTCACAGAAAAAGTTACAATCGAACCTATTTTAAATTTTTTTATGTAGGATTTTACTGTGCTGTCACTTATAATTTTTCTTATTCTGTAATAGCATAGAAAGAAATTACCAGCATTAATCTAAATTATATATGTTTACCTATCTACTGCAGTTCCCTAAACACACACACGCGCGAGCGCGCGCACACACACATACACATACAAAGAGAGAGAGGGAGATCTATTCTACAAGGTTCTACTCAAGTATTTTAAAGGTAAGTTTCTTAAAAACTTAAATTTTTTTTCCTTATCATACTACTTTTCATTAGTTTTATTAACTTAAAAGTAAAATATTGTAGCTTTCAAGTAAATAAGGTTTCCTATCATTAGTTAAAACGAGATGTTGATAACTTAAATTTGCTATTACCTCGCAGTTTTCAAAACATCTTCAGCGTTTAAGTCTCATGAATCTATAGATTAATTATTTTTCCCTTTTTAACTGAATATATCACTTTTGTTACTAGAAAAAGTTTTGGTAACATCTCTGTGATGAATAATTATAGGTAACTATATCATATACTATGTAATCGTAAAAGGATTCCCGGTTTTAATTTTTGTAGATTATAGAAAGGGATAGGCGTTATTTCATGTAATAGGTAAGTAACTGTATTGCGTGTTTGAAACCTATTCCGTCAGTAGTGCCCCATTCAAAACTGTATTAATTTTGTCACTTCTACTAATAACATAACTTGCTACTCCTCTTCTGATACTACTTGAGCAATTTATTGCAACTTTCTTATATCATAAAACGTAATGCCTTAATGGAACATAATCCAAAACTAATAAGATATTAGAATATAAACCAACATTAATAGAGTAATTGAATATCTCAAAAATAAAATAATAATGCAATATATTAAAATATATGATATAGGAACCTATATTCTTAAAGTAACAGAACACTGGAACTAATACCAGACAGGAATTGGAACCTATTACTTAACAATAACAATTCGGCACACATCTAGTAGATTAGAACAAAATATTGAGCTGAGAACATGGATAAATTATGCATTTAATAACTGAAACAGAAATAACTTTCTGTCAATTACTGAAAAACCATCTCAATTTAGAAAACTGACCTTCTCGGTTAACATTCAATGAATTCAAAACTGACCATCTTATGATCGTACATCACATTTTATGCAGATTACAAAAAAAGAAAAAAAAATCCCAAATCACACCATTTGATCGCTTGAAATAGCCTACCCATTAACATTTCACTGCACATGAAAATAACCGTCGCGAACACGGAAATAAAAACTCCAAATTCTCTGGCAGATATTTATCATTTCTCTCTTTAGATGCCGAAGCTTAACGTTTCTGCAAATAACTTTTCGAAGGAAATTGAAAATCCAATTTCGCGGCTAGAGAACACGTTGAGTCGGATATTTCGCTGTCAAAGACTCGGCAATTGCAAAGAATATGAATGGTATTTTTGCAGTGAACTTGCCAAGAGTAATGGATTTCTGGTTGTGTATGTGTGTGTTCCTGCAATCGGACTGAATGTTACAGAAAGTAGCGAAGTTGTTAGATTAGGAAACTTAATTGGAAGTTATTAGTTTTGATATTTTAAACGTATAAATATTTAGTTGGTGTAGGTTATTTGAGCATTCGTGTCTCTTGTAGAAGTGATCAAAAGCTTATCTTATCTTATTGGAAGTTTGATTGTATGCAGTTATTTATTCAAAAATCAGATAATACAATGAATTATTGGAGAGTTTTTTTTCTGTTGGACATTATTAGTTTATTATATATACAATATAACATTCAGTAACATTTCACTAAATTCATCTTATTTATTGTTGTTAAACCTAGCTAAATTTATTATAACATCGTTTAAATATTTTTATAAAGGTATCAAATACCAACTCTATAAGTGGGTAGAGAAAGTTAATTTCTAAAAATATTTTTTTCTTTTACGATAAGATGATTTTTTTGGAAATTATATCGCAATTTTTCCAATTAATAAACTTAGAAAATTTTCTGAACGTTATAAAGGACAAATAATTTAGACTTTTCGGATTGTTTTTGTTTGCAGAGTAATGATTGTACATAAGAGTTACTACTAATTCTCGTTATAAAAATTCATAAATTCAGGTGTGAAATTATCAAAATCAATTAAATATACTCTTAAGCCCATGAAAATATTCATGAGAAGATTAAAAGTTCAGTATATAATCTAAAAATATAAAATGTCATTGTTCCATCCTGTAAAAGCATTTATAATTAATTCAGTTAAATGAAAGGATTAAAATTGTATATTTTTAAATCAAGAAATGTGTGAGTAAAATATTACATAGTAATTACTGATTAATTACAAAAATAATTAATTATTCAAAAGAATTTAAAATTATCAGTATTATTCTAAATGAGATAAAAGGGGAAACTGAATAATTCATGAAGAGGATATGAAAAAAAGACATAATCTCAAAAATTTATACAATAATCACAAATTTGAAAAAAAAAGGTAGAAGTGAAAATATATTTTAGATAATCCAGGATTTTAACAATATTTTATTTAAAATTATTCAAACATTTTGAAAAAAATTAGTAGAGACTGAATATAAACCAAACTTTAATCATAATGTGTTTCTTGTGGAACACTATCTCACTTTGAATTAGGTTTTAAATTTAAATTTGAATTTTTTCCCTCCTTTCATAGAGTAGTCAAAATATGGATAAAAGAATGATTTATATATGAGGAGCAATCGAATTTCAATTAAGAAAATGCACACTGTATCTATTTTTCAGAAAATGCGGAATATACTTGATTAAATATCTCTTCGTAAGTATAAAAATATATCTTTATGAAAAAAAATTAAAGCTGCACTTTTTGATGTGTGAGCTTCTTACAAATGGATTTCATAGAAAAGAGATAAGCGAATACACTCTTAGATAATTTTTATGAAGAAATATCTTCATGCAAATAAAATATGCATTTATCTCCGAAAGATTATTATATTTAAAATATAAAATAGCCTTATTATTATATTAGTAAAAATCAACATTTAGTAATAGGGTTTTCGAAATAATTTTTTTTAAGAAATTGATATTGAGCAGGATGTATTTATTTAATTTTAAGAAAGAAAAAAGAAACCTCCCAAAGAACTATATTTGAAATTTTTGTTCATAGAATGAAAGAAAAGGTTTTTACCTCAATCATTATATGAATGAGGATAAAAAGTCTCCTTCACCATTATAATATGAACCGAATATTCTCTTTATGATGAAAAAGAACATTTTTGAAATGAATATGGAAAATTTTGATTTTCAAATTGTGATGCGTTATTGTAACAAATGGTATCACTAAAACGTGTTTTGATTTTATGATCAGAACAGTATGCTCTGGGAGGAATGGGGACTGGAAAAAAAGCAATGTCTACTTTTTATTATACATTTTATCACATCAGATGCTGATGTCTAATTTGAGAAAATTTCTCACAAATCTTCATTTTAACACTTTTGCTTAATACTTCTGAATTTATAGAATTAAAAAAAGAATAGTTTTATTCTCATGGTCATTATACATGAGAGAATTATGAGTACTGATTTTTCAAAAACAAAAAAGAAAGAAAAAATATTAGTGCATTATTTAAGAAGGAAAATTCTTAATCAATTACTTAATTAATTGCCTGGAAGAATAATGCAAATATGGAAACTCAATTGATACATAAAAGTGCATAAAATATGTAAAAAATTGCTCTTTAATATAAAGTCCATATTATTGGAGAAAGTAGTTTTTAAAATAATACATTTTCCCATTTGTTGAGCATTAACAATATGATACAGTGCAAGTCAAAAAGTAAAACAAACCTACAAACGCTATACGCTTATCAAAACACTTAAATTTATGTATATAGGAATCCACCGTAAATTAAGCAATTGTAGGATGTGTCCAATTTGAAATTTACGTTAGCATAAGTGTTGAAATGAGATTCTATCAAAAATAACTGAATCAAATGTAACTGTTTAAAATGTATTATGTTCGAAGAGAGTTAATGGAAAATTAACGTATAATTATACAAAAGGAAAATTGAGAAGTCAAATTTGACTTTCTCGAAAAATAAATATAATATAGTTAAATAACTGATCAAAGAAAAATAGCTAAAACAATTGAGACAGACAATTTTACCGCAAATAAATTTATTGAGTATATATTCTATTCAAGATCGAGTTGGCGTAGAATTTGTATCCCTTAACTTTGGACAAGCCCCGTAGCCAATTAGACAACAGCATCGTTTGCTTTGAAGATCAACGTGTAATTGAATAAGGGTTTGGCTTTACACATACATCAAACAGGGCTTAGATAGACAAATGCGGGCTGATAAATGTATTCATATGTTACCATTATGATTTCAGTAACGTATTAAAATTGAAACTGCTTTTAGTGACATAACTAACTTTATGCGACATTATTAAAGTAATAAATTATGCATAATTTTGATACGTTAACAATAAAATAATATCGTTTTATGTATTTTATTTTTAAGCCGAACACGCGAAGAGCATTTAGGTGTCTAAGAGAAATTCCTATAAGTTAAAATGTTTTTACAATACCAAGCCAAATAAGTTTCCGGCAATAAATAAACATGATTTTATAGTTAAATATTGCCTTTAACTTCTGTTTCTAAATGAAATGTAAGTATGAATTTTAAACACTGTTGCATCAACACATATTCGAAGCAAGGAATTTATTTTTAGTCTTTATATAGATCAAGATAGAACTTTAAAACTTTACATTGATAGAAATAAGTTTAGTTTTGAATTTTACCCAAAAAATTATTGTTAGAGACGACATCATTCGTAAAGGTTAACCAAATTGAGAATAGATACAGTATATTCTCGGAAAGGCATCATTTTTATGTTTGGCGATGAGGCTTTTCATGCCAAACTTCTTGCATGTCTATGACCATGCTAGGCCTAAATGAATAACATGTAAAGTTGTCAAAAATAAACTGGAACGTGGCTTTCGGACGCACACTGCATTTAAATCCTATATTTCATCGAACACCTTCTGTGATAAAATTCAAATGTGAGGAAGTAATATTCTCATGGTAATAAGCCAATAATAATAAAACGTTTTATTACCGGTAAAGAGTAAAACTGTGTAATAAATATTCAGTATTTTGAGACTTTTTTTTTTTACTAAATATAAAGTATGACAAAATTGGCCAATTAACTTTTATTTAATTTAGAGAAAATTACATTTCATACTCCATTATCGTATATTCGGAATATGAGTTTTTTAAAACGACATCATTTTAAAATATGAATATAAAGCATTAAACTTGTGATTGTGGAGGTCATCTCGACAAAATATGTAACTAACAATTAACTGCAATGATTGGCTTGCGAATATACATTTTTTATTTTTTAAATAAAAATACTCTTCATCGCTTCGATGAATTGAAATAAAATCGATATGAAACATTATGCATTTCTCAATCCTATCGACTCAATATTATTGTATTACCTTAATTTATACAAGATTAGAATTTTGAAAAAATAACAACGAACCATACGGATTTTAAGTACATTTATAAAGCATCTATGCTTTACATGCGAATAGAATAACAACCAAGTATTTTTGATATTGTCATGATGTGACATCATTGTTCATTTTTCTCATATTAAATTATTCCTTTCATTGACAGAGTCAAAACATATTGTTTGGATCAGTTTGTAATATTATTATCTACATTTCACTTATGTTTATATTCACTATGTTTTATTTCATTAATGTGTATATAATATATCTTTATTAACATGCATGTCAAATAATTATTTCTTATGCTACTCCCACGTCATCTACTCAGTTTTTATCTGTAGCGCGTTGGCAACGTCCTTGTTTGGAACTAGAACTGGGTTTGGTGGGAGACGCCATTAGTTATTAGTGTACTGATACGCCGCATTAAACTACTGGCTGTTGTTGTGTTAGTGTACTTGTTAGCCACGCTGTTAGCTGCTGATTGTTGTTGAAATAAATTGTTTTTGTTACAAAGTTTGCTGGAGTCCCTGCTGCGGACACATGTTCCATCATAAATCTATCAAAACATAATGAATTCTATAGTGCCAACAGTTCTTTTCACTTCATTGATGTAGAAAGATCTATTATTTCCATACATGCCATCTTTTACCTACTTTTGCAGTAAATATTAAATGATAGTAAGCCGATGCGTTTATTATAAATGACAAGCTTCCCAGAAATCCAGAGAAACAGTCACTTATACTAAAAATAATGGCGATGAAGTGCTTTGGTACGTGTTTCAACTCTAGCATCTTAGAATAAATTAATAGTAAATAGTCTATTTATCTAAAGCAAACATGTTTTACATTAAGCCTTTTTTATCATAATTTCCGCTTTAAATCATTTGATTTTACGAAATTTTGTAAAAAAAGAAAAGTTTTGATTTATTAATTTCAGAACTTTCCGTTGAAGAAATTTTAAGATGAAGAATATGAAAGTAATATTAGCTTTTGACAGTATTAATGATTTTTAAATGTAAAAGAAAGCATTTCTAATTATTTCACTTAGTTTTTACAAAATGCTTTTCCCACCATTTTTTCTAAACAATGAAATATGGATTTTGGAGATTAATCATACAAAAGCAACTTTCTGTAATATAAAATTTCTATTTATTATTATTATTATTATTATTTTTTTTTTGCTTTTTGAAGAAAAGAATGAATTTTTTTTAAAAAAAGGTTTTTAACGTGTATGAATATAACTGACTCAAAAACAAAACATTTCGCATTTATTGAAAATAATTGTTTTAATTTATATGCTAACAGTTTTTGAAAAATCCCGCCTAAAACAAGTTCAGAACGCAGCAAATTAACTGCGACGCTACTGTTTTTTATTTCATTTGTAGTACTTTTTCCCCATTTCATATCCTGCCTTGGTATATTAATAGGGAAATTTTTTAGCACAGCTTTCTGATGGATTAATTATTGACGACACACTTAGAAGTAATAATATTTTAATCATAACAAAATTTGAGGTGAGGAATTTATATTACACATAAAATTCAATTGATTCATTTATTGGTTGCATTAACGTCGCTCTAGAAGCAACACGAGATCGATTCGAGACGGACCTCGTAGTTTCGAACCTATGTCATGTGACGAGGACGACACTTGACCCGGCACCTCCCTCTCCTAACTTCCACAGTGCCAACGGACTTTGAGCTTCGTCAGGCTTCACGGGGGATCTTTTGTGGCATCTAGGTTCGAACCCACGACTCGACGAAAACCACCCTCCGTAACTCCACGGCCATTCTAAATCGAAATTTAAGAAATCCCATAGAGTTAATATATGCGGTAAATAATTTCCTTAAGTTTCATGATCTACTTTTGATGTGTGAAATATTGCACTAAAAAGGGAGATTTGATAGATTGCTGATTAACACCGCATTAAGGAACAGCATAAAGACTATTGGTGTCGGACCTTGCAATTTTGAAGCATAGTAAAGTGACGAGAAAGACACCTGAGCTTGCATTTACCTTTACAAACTTCCACACCACGCCAACGGAAGGACTCGGCGCTTCGATAGATTTAACGTGCATCACCGCACTACACAGTAAGTCTTTAGTGGCATCCAGACTCGAACCCACGACTCGACGAAACCGTCGTTCGTGAGTCTGAGACCATGACCACCAGCCTACCGCGGCCTCTGATGGATCTGACGTAGAAAATAGAAAACATGTCCGAGAAAAGAGATAAGGAACGAAATACGTAATCTAGGAATATTTTTTAAAGATATATTTTCATGTCACGAATTCAAAAACACCGTGTTTATATAAAATATTACATTTTAAAAATATAACATTATTACACTTATTTTACGTATTGAATACTTATGGTTTTACTTATTTTTGCGAGACGTAAAATTTGTAAGTGGAGAGAATCCATTTTTATATGTTAAGGGTTACGTTCGTATTTCTTAACTGACTCTTGTTTTCTACTAACATATTAATAAAGACAAGTTAATTAATAAGTTTATGTATTACGCATACATACTAAAATATTTTAAATAATTTTATGACCCGTAAAATTTATGTGGTTACAGGATCTCGTTTTCCATTTAAATTGCTGGTTTAAGAATGTCAACGAGTCAGATCTCTTCAATAACTATTCAGGAAAAAAACTGTAATACTGTATGATTGTCACTTGTATCTTCTTTAAATATAAAAAGAACCTTAACAGAAAATAATTCGAGATAAGAAACCAATGTTTTTTAAAACAACGTTTTTAAATAGTGGCAAAGTTTATTAAAAAAAAAAATCGAAATATTAGTTACAACTTTGTAAAAAAAACCCTTATATCTCTCTCGTCTTTAAGAACACTCTCTCTGCGTAATTCAATAGCGCCAGGTTACTACACAAATTACGATATTAAAAAAATTATTGAAATATTAGTTACAACTTGTCCAAATGTCTAAATATTGTATTGTTAGGTGAGTAAGAACGAGTCCAAAAGTTTCAGAGCTCTAGCTTAATAGGAAGTTGGTTAAATTAAAGATCGAAAATTTGATGACACGCACACACCATGTGAAATTCAGAAAAACGTTGTAAAAAAGAGAGAAAATGGAAAGAAAAGTTTACAAAAACATTTACCCGTGTTTTTTTTTGAAATTATTAGTGGTTATGAATCTTTATAGTAATTTTCCAGACTTCTTTCATTAAACCACGTTTTACTTAAATAACTAAATAAATCTTGTTTTCATGCTAAGCGTTTTTTTTTAAACTTAAATCATGAAAATCATTGCATAAAATTAATTTTATAAATAGCATTTAAACATTGCTCAAAACTGATAATACAGATGCTTGAATCTTTGAAATATTCCAAATTCTTATTTTTCTAAATGCTTTTGCTTTATTGATGATGATTTATGTTTTTTAAAATTGTTGATAATTTATATTTTACAAGACAGTACATTTCTTTTTTGGAAAAAATCGAGTATTAGAACTAAGTAAATTACAGGAAAAAATGCTAAAATATTATAAATTTATGTAAATTATAATTTTATTATAGAGATTTTCATGTCAAGAAACTCCTTTATAAATGATCCATAAAGTTATTTACCGATTATAATTGAATATCATAAGTAATAGCAAAAAATTGAAAATATGGGAGAAGTAAAGGTGAGTGCTTTTCGCTCCCTTATCTTGAACTATTACTTTATAAAAAAGAATGTTTATGTTATCATTATACATTTTACGAAAGTGAAATACAGAAAACCTATTTTCAATGACTTCCGTAAAGAGTATAAAAATATAATCCGCTTTAGTACCATTAAATATTTAGAAAGAAAATTTGAAATAGTATCTTTTTCTAATATTTATGTTATGTATACTTCATGAAGCAGAAAATTCCCGGGAAGAGTAAAATTCTTCAACTTATTTGAAATACGGAAGAAACTTTTGACGTTTAAAAAACTTTAAATAAGAATTTTTAAGTAAGAAGGATTATAAATTGGAGAGTAAAAAAATATTGTTTCGTAGTATTTGTGATACTTACAGAAATATATAAAGGTTGTTATAAAATATTTACTCAGAAACTACATGAGAGTTGAAATGCGCAGAAAAAAATAAAAAAAATATGAATAATAACAGCAATATAACAAAAGGAAAGAATTTAAGATGTATTGAAATTGTTTTCAATCATTTCTGCAGTTTAGTCACAAATTTTAAACAAAAGATATGTATATATTTGGACTTTGATGAAAAGATTTAACATGAAACATGTTTAACTGTGCATCAGATATAACAATACGCAAATAGTTTCTCTGGAAATGAAAGAATAATTGAAGGATATATATATATAGTTCAGATCTTATTATGTAATTTAAGAAGAAAAACAAGTTTAAAAACATTGTGGAAATATAAATAATTGCGTAATAAGTTCTGAAAGTAAAGTATTTTTGTGAATTCAGGAAAAATGCCATACAAGTTTTTACTGGAAGTTTATTAATTTTTATTTTAGTTGAGTGGAGTCTTCTCTGCAGATTTCAAAGATTATTTGAAATCAATTCGAATCGAAAGACTCAAAAAACAACTGAATTGTTTAGCATCTGAAAGTTATTTTGTAAAAGTTCTTTGGTAATGAAAAGACTATTGAGAAGAAAGACGGTCTAACATTTTTCAAGCAATGTGTGACGTTGGGCTCTTCGTGAAATTTCCTTTAAATAATATTTGTGGTTACTTTCTTATTTCATATTTAAATTTTCAGCTTCTTCCCAATAAAATGAAACGTGATTATGCAAATTAGACGAAGATAAGAAGTGTAATGAATTGAATTGAGGATAGTGATATATCAGGGAAATAGACTTGAAAGTGAAAGGAGAAAGCTGATATCACGAAATTCATAGCTGTTAGTAAGTTAAAAATTGAAATGAATTGCTGTAACTGATCACCTGTTATTAAAATTAGTCAGAAGTGACTCCTGGTAAGAGTAAGTGGTTGAAGGGGTCGAACCTACTGTATTTGAGAAGTGCCTCACTTGAAGCAAGAGATTTGATAAGCTTGAACTTTATTGTCTAATTTCTAAGCTAGAATTCAGGCTCGTCGAAAGTTATTTGAAACAGAGAGAGAGAGAGAGAGATCATGTATAATTTGTGATGAACGCCAATAAATAGTGTTTAAACTTTTCAGATGACACTTCGAACGGAATTGTGAATATAATGACTATATAATTAAACTTTACGATGTCTGTAAATTTGAATTATGAGATGGAGATGTAAAAAATGTTTAGTAATAAATACAGAAAATATCTCTAGTTCTGACCGTTTGCAAATTCTCTTTAACAACACATTAACTATTCAACGAGATTTGAAAATTAGTAAGCCAAATTGAAACAAAAATTCAGTATATTATAATTAAGCTCAATGAAAACGTTATGAAGTTAAAAAAAATCGGATTTCAAAACTAAACGAATTAGAAAATTACGGCAGTTATTTAAATAACTTTAATAACTTTTTTCCTCTGATAGGTAGAAGTAAAGTTCATTATAATAGAGATCTAGTATCTTTTTTATATTTCACGTAATCAATACTAAATCGGTAAAGTGCTAAAAATATGTTAAGCTGCAGACGACAAGAAAAGTTCTTTTTTTTCAGATTATAAAATTTTTATATTTAATTCGAAAGGAAAGAGAAAACAAAACAACTGTACTACTTTTCCTATACATTTACAAAAATGTACAAGTAAGCACTTAGACTCTGATTTTCTGACTTTTCTCAACATCGTATAACATACGGGAAAAAACGTTAAAATTTTAATAATTTGCACTTTTATTACAAAATGCAAATTTTAAAAGTACCCAGATAATCTAAAATTAGTTTACTTTTTTGTTTTCTGGTAAAACAAAGATTTGCTTTGCAACAAATACTCCCATATATTATCCTACAAATAAGAAAAATATTTAAATTTATTTAAACAATTTTAAAGTTATTTACAAAAGATTTCTTTTTTTTTTTTTTGAGTTTTGATACATTTTCTTTTCAACTTATGTATTTTCCCCAAACTAATTTTAAATGAAGCAAAGCCCACTTAAGCAATTTTCTTTTGATTGAAATATTTACCTAGCGTTGTCTGGTATTTCTTAAGGGTTAAATTATTTTAATTCCATATATTTTAAGTCAAATCGTAACTACGTTCACGAAGGGGAAAATATTTGTGAATTAGTCTGCATTGCATGTCTTATTCTAAGCATGTCTGAGTCTAAAAAATTGTACATTTTAGTATTAGAATGCGTAGGTGGCTACGGCCTACACAAAAGTGCTCAATTGTTTACTCATTTCTTCCATTTAAAATTTGTCTTTCCTTCGTCGTATTATTTTTTAAAGTAAAATATTTCCAAGTATAATTTTTCGTTTCAAGTACCAAATTAGGAAGAAAAAAAACAAGTTTTATACTTCATGGTGAAAAATTAAATTTTCTACGCGAGTTTTAAATTTATATTATTTGAGTTTTATTTAAGGATTGTTAGTTTTAACAATGATTCAATTTGAAAATTTTTAGTAGCAATTTATTGGTAATAATGTTTTGTTTTTGTATTATAATTACCAGATATTTCTGCTTAAAATATTTCGAGCATAGATGTCCCTACAAGTAATTCGACTTTTGTTTGCATTTACATACATAAAAATCAATGAGAGGATAAGTAATTTGCAATTTCAAAACCTGCAACTAATGATTTTTCTGTTGCAATTCCTTATTAAAAATAATCAGTATGCACTCCTTAACGTATTAAAAGAGCAATCTGATTCAGAGATAATCAATTTAAATATCTTTTGATATTATATTGTTCAATGTTCAGTTCCTTTATTAGAATGGATGACATAATAAACAGGGAAATAGACGAAAGGAAACATGACCATATTGTATAATTATATATAGCTATCTATTCAAAGTATGAGGTATTTAAGGATTAAAACAAAACTATTTCTTAATTTTTGGGGAACATACGTAGCTGTCTACAAACGTTTTAACAATGAATTCGAGATAGACATTTTTTGCTTTTTTTTAAGGATAGAGAAAATTCCCGATGCAGTAATTTCTTCTAAAATTATTAATTAGCAATGTTTATGAAAATTATACACCCAATTAGTCTCCTATTGATTTGCACGTTGTGGCTCAACCAGTAAGGGCATGGGCTTCTCTCTCTTTTAAGTACATTCGGATTTCGAAGGAATTAATTTTTATTATCTTTGAAACATTTACCTCCCCCTTTAAAATACTATTTTTTAGACAGCTCGATTAGGCTGTTGTTGAAACACGGTCCATATATTCAGGTATCTTCATATCATATTATCTAAAACGGTTCCATGTATTCAGGTACCTCCAGTACCTATAAAAGTAATGGAAATTTATCACTGATCAGTTATATTTTATTTGTACATTGCTTATTCTTTCACAATACCAACAATTGCTCATAAACTAGTATCATATTGTAATTTATATGCATTATATTATTGTACCTCTATAATTCCATGAAATGATATTAAAATAGTATTAGATTAATTCATTAATGTGCGTATTTAAACTGAATAAATTATATGCAGTTCAATTATCATTTATATGCATAACCATTATGTCAGTTCTTATATATTAAACTGGACAATATTTAAAATAAATTGTCAGTTAGGTCCCTGGAGAACTTTGTTCCCGTCAGGCTGCAGACAGGTACCAGACCGCCTTCCGGTGTTAAGGGGCGCCAGTCTTTTGTCCGAGAATGAAGGATAGTGATATCGTATTGAATTTCGGACACACATAATTATATGCTTAAGATAATCGTCTGTAGCTCTAATGAATAATTATACCTGCACCCGGGATAGTTCTCTGTAGAATAAATTCTATTTGTTGGAATCCATAACGTTCGATTCTTTCCAAGAGTTCATATGTTTAGGTATTGTTGGGTTTTGTTGGGCTAACATGCAGTTATGGGAAAGATACGATCGGGTTGTGAAATGTTCACGCACGCATGCAAGCGCACACACAGAGTGTCACTTTACTCAACATATATACTGCTTCAATTAATTTCATTCTTATCTTTAACCTTATTACTTAGCAATTAAAGAAAAGCAACTTCATTCTTATGTCTACACACAATTCAGTATTTTCATTTATTCACCAATGGGACAGAAATTATTTTTAATGGTTTAGATTTGCTAAAATTAAAAATTAATGATTTATGTAAATGTAACCATAAAATGTAAGAAAAAAAGTCGAAGAGCCGAAAATCTTATTCACGTATTTCACAAAGAATAGAATAAGGAATAGATAAAGAACGTAACTGCTTTGGGATATATATATATATATATATATATATATATATAGTTTTCAAGATTGACTTTTCGAAATATTTCTAAAAATATCTGATACTTTTCATATTTTTATATGGAATCATTAACTCAGCACATAAATGATATTAAAATGAACATTAAGATTTCTGAATTCTCTTTAAATTACTCTGAATTAATTTAAATTACTTTCACTCACACCATCTAAAAATTGCATTCTTCTTTACAATAAAATATAAATTTATCTCAACTTTATATTTTTATTTGTTTTATAATCACTCGAAAAAAATATGTACTTTAGTATTATTTTAATATCAAAGGAAAAAACAGCTTTCTATCTTATATTAATCATTGCATAGAATAATCATATTTTAAAATAACCATCTTGTATAATAATTTCAAGTTGTGATTACTCTAAAATACGTTTATTGCATTTTATTACAATTAATTCATAAACGGACAAATACTAATGTGTGTTATTATCAAACTGTAAGGTAATAACGCGAATATATTTTTATTTTCCATTCAAAACGAATAAAAAAAATAGGATATGTAAAATATAAAGGCACTCAATAGTTTTTGAAAACTAGACAAGGTTTCAGTAACCAAGTTCAGATTTAATTTTTAAATTCAAAAATGTTTATTTAACGTACTCAATTTTAAAATGTATATTTGCTAATCAAAAGCAGACAGACAGTAAAATGTAACTAAATCTGTAAACGTAGTGAGCCGAGATTTGCTTTAAAGAATACTAAATTATTTTAAACTAGACACAGACGAAAAGGATACACTTGTAATATCAAGTTAAAACTTATTTATTTTTTAAAACTTAATATCATAATATTCTTAAAGTATCTTTACATTATACTAATGCGATGCTAAATGATAGATTACATGCTTCCGTGAGTAATGAAATGCAAGCAAAAGAATATGTTTTGCGAAACGAATTACCATCTTAAGTAAATTAAAGTATTGCAAAATTTTCAATTTACATGCATTTGAATTTGCATGCACAATTTTACCCTGATGATGTAGCTATGATAACATACAAGACGATTGTATTGACCTTTAAGCAATACATGATAATTGAAAAATTGCATTCGTTTTTGTAGAATATAAATTGTGTATTATCATATTCTAAATCAAATGAGAGATTTAATATTTTAATTAAAATAATTTTTTAAACAATTGTTTGCTATCAATTGAAACAAAAATACGTGTTTTACTTCTAAATCTTCCTATCACAAAAAAAAGGTTTAAAGAAATATTTATTATATAATATAACAAACCGAAAAAAAAATTGAATAAACAGTGTTAAAAAGATCTCAACTTGCATATATATATACATATATATATATATATACATATATATATATACCACACACTCTATAACAAAAACGACCGCACCAAGAAGGGTTGCCCAATTGTAATGAAATTTCGTATTCAAAGACATTTGAACTGAACATGCAAATAAATAAAATTTGGTGTCCAATGAATGAATAGCGGGAGCTACAACGCATCGGAACTGCGGACTCAGCAGGTATATGTAAGAAGCGATTCTCAATCGGATGTTCAAATGTTCTGATGCATTGCGATTTAGGATACCTTTCAACGACTGAAAAAAATGCCTCGCTGGAGGATTCGAGCTCATTACGAGCAAATGTCAGAGTTTAAAAGAGATCGTCTCATTCGATTGAAAGAGACAGGTTGGGCAAATTGGAGAATCGCTACTAATATGGGTCGAAGCGACGCGGTGATTAAAATGGGTGAACAACGGCAGATTTCTGCGTCAGAATGGTAGCGGTCGACCTAGGGCCACAGCAGATCGGGAGGACATAGTGATAGTCAGATCAGCTGTCTCAGCACCTGAGTCATCGTTATCAACCATGAGACATGCGGCCCACTCACGAGTGTCCATCATGACCATTCACAGACGGCTGATAGAGCGAAATCTATGCTCGAATCGACCACTACGCCACCTGCCACTCGTGCCTGCACACTGTCGAGCCAGATTACAGAGGTGCTTGTCTCGATCAGGTTGGAATGATGCTGACTGGGGATGTATAGTGTCTAGCGACGAATCCCGCTTCCAACTGTGTTCTGATGATCATGGAAGGCGTGTAAATTCTGCTTTCTCTATTACACTTAACACAAGTCCTCAATCAGGATTATGGCGTGAGGTACCATTTGCCTTGATAGCAGGACCCCTTTGGACATCATTAGAGGCACACTTACAGCACAGCGGTACATCGACGACTTTCTGAGACTTGTTTTTCTACCGTTCCTTTTGCAGTACCCTGGACTTATTTTTCAGCAAGATAATGCCAGACAGCATACGGCACATGTTGCTATGAACTGTCTCACAACTTGTCAAACACTTCCTTGGCCAGCCCGATCTCTATCCAATCGAGCATGTCTGGGATATGACTTGAAGGTGACTGCATCTACTAAGGAATGTTGATGACCTAACCCGACAATTGGAGCAAATTTGGCAAGAAATACTGCAGGAGACCATGAGGGAGCTCTATCACTCTGTGCCACGTGGTGTGGCAGCTTGCATCTAGGCTAGAGGTGGGTCAACACCTTATTGAGCTCGTTACTTTGTAACTCGGAAGTAAATCATTGAATATTTCTGAAATTTTAATCATTTTCTAACCAGTACATAGTGTTTCTATCCGCCAATTTTCGTCGCCATCGCCAAACTCCCTCTTGGTTATATATATACTAGTATGCAAAAATTAATTATGAAATTGAAAAATTAGTACATCGGCGGAACGAAGTGGTAGAGAGGAATGAAAGACTAATCAGAAGTGTGAGGTATGGTAGCTCATGTGCATACATGTTGCTACACGTGATGCGGAAGTGGGATAAAGCTCGTCGGCGGTGTAAGCTCAGTATTTCTGGGAAAGCAATTGCACGACGTAAATTAGTTTAAACGACATCTTGCTGCCTTGGTGTGAAATGTCGAATAGTCAACCTGATAAACGACATCTAAATGATTTTACCCAAGGTCGAATCATTGGAAAAATAGGGGAAGGTCGAAGTGTGACAAGTAATGCTGCGAAATTCGGGATTGCTGACAGCATCGGTTCATGACTTATGTGAGTAATTCAGACAACAGGAACAGCTGTTTGATAACTGAGCAGTGGTTGTCCACAAGCAACTACAACAGCGGAAGAACAGGACATTGTCCTGTAAGCCAGAAGGACACATATGGCAGAGAGTGGGAGAAATCACTAGGCACACGACACAGGCAATTGGATGACCGATATCTCGTTTTACCGCAGACAGAAGTCTGCACAGTGGTGGTCTGTCTATACGACTACTGTACGGTGCGTACCTTTAACGGTTGCTCATCGGATAAAGTGAGTGGTGCCGGGAACACCAGAATTGGACAGATAATCAATGGTGTCGAAAACTCTTTACAGATGAGAGCAGGTTTTGTCTGAGTGGTATTCTGAGCGCATACGCATCTAGAAAGAGCTGGGAAACCTCCAAAATCATCGAAAGAGACCGGTTTGGATGTCGGGGTGTTTTCGGTTGGGGAGTCATCATGCTTGATTGCTGTACCGACGTTCACATCTTCGAAGGATGTTCGGTTACCGAGACCTCTATAATAACGAGATTCTCCTTCCGTACGTGCGTCTTTTTAGAGGCGCTAAGGGTCCGCAGTTCCTTTTCATGAACGACAATGCGCCATCTCATTACACAGTAGCTGTCAAAGATCTGTTGAACAGTGAAGATATTGATCGCATGGATTGGCCGGCCAGGTCAACGTACTACCTGTAACGATTCCGGAGCTCCGATTGGCAGTACAAGACCAATGGGCTGCAATGCCTCAACAACTATTTGACAACCTCATAGTCAGCATGACCAGATGACGTGAAACTTGCATAGCAGCCAGGGGAGACCATATCCCGTACTAAAGGCTGGATGTTTGTGGCTGGACACCAGTCTCATGGATATTTCGGCCTTCAGTCGCAATGTACTGCATGTTACATTTGAATGAAGTTCCTTTTTGTCCTTTTGATTTCTTTTATGGTAATTTTGCTGACATTGCTCATATTCTTCCTTCTTGGGGATCTTATGGTATTATTTTTGTTGATTTGGGAAGCTTTTGAACAATGTTATATTGAAAAAATAATCTCGTCCTTAATTGTTGCCCTCCAGTGTATACTATATATATATATATATATATATATATATATATATATATATATATATATGCAGGAGTTTTACATTTTGAGATGCCTTTCAACACTAGATGGCACCATGAGCTGGAGTTCTACTTTGTGACTTCTTTTCAAGGGGTCTACACGAGTAACGGCAGATTGAAGAGTGCGACCAACAGAGAAAGACGTATGATCTGATAGCTCTTTAATATGTATAACCAATAGTTCTATTTTAACTTAGTAAATACTGTACAATAATATATGGTTTAATTAAATGTCATTATCTAAAAATCCTCTTTGTTATTGAATCTCGAAAACCCCTATACATCTTTAAAACGAGCCTTATACCCCATTTCTGTATTTAGGATTCCATATATATATATATATATTTCTACTTCAAGGATATTTATTTATTCAATACCGTATTTACGATTAACTGTAACCTAAGTATACATTATTTTAAAATCTAATTCATAAAGGAAATATTATAAAAGCTCTCCGTTAATCAGTTATTGAAAATTTCCTGAAGTACTTTTTTAAATTAATCGAATAATTTTCCACATTTTAAATTAAATAAATGGTTAGTGATTTAATACGATGATTTTATCTATTGCCAGACAATGTGTAAACAGTTTTAGATATGTCGTTGACAATTTACACATTTTCGAAGAATGCACTTAGTGAAAGCGAATTAAATTTCTTTAAATTATTCTATTATTCAGAAAATTTAATATCTGAACACAAATATATAAGTTATCATTGAAGTGAGCTGTAAAAATATATAAAAGGAATTCACTCGGTTTTCTTTTTGCTATGGAAACTGATAATTTTAATTGCATCAAATTTTGAATTTTTCAATTTCCTTATTAAAAATTAGAAGGTGCTTTGCCAATAACATTACACCCATTATTTGAGAAGGTTTGATGAATAGAAAGCTAGAAAATGTAATTTTAACGTTTTAAACAAATGTGTGCTACGAAATAGAGAAAAATATGTATAGTAGGATTCATTTCCCTCAATATCTAAGTTATTCCTAATGTTGATATTTTTACGTCGTAAAATAAGTTTATTTCTTGTACAGTGTAAGGAGAACATAATATTATCTAATAATTACTCTAAAATCTTAGGTATTTTATAAAATTTGTAAAAAATAAAGGACAAATTATGTCATAAAATTAAAGTTTAAATTTTATTTTATTATATTCAAATTTTTAAGTAATTAATTTTATTATATAGATAGTTATTCTACAAGAACTATGTATACTTTTAGAGTTATAAGTATACAATGTATTTTATGCAAGATGTGCCTAAAGGTAAGTACGCATATTACAAATGTATATTCACAGTTATAAATTACTAATTGCTCAAATATAATTATTTATATTTATAAATTCATTTTTTATACAAACAGATCATTATGTATACAGAAAAATATGACCTCCATTGCTTTTAGTTTTAAAAAAGTGAGAAGTGTGTAAACTTAGCATAAAAATAAGGTTATTTTTCCTTTTCGCAGCATATCAGCTACCTTAATATACAAACAAAGAAATCTTTTTAAGACCCTTTTAATTCCCCCCCTTTTTTTTGAAAACTATAAATCGTATCTATTAACTCAACCCTAATAAATATTTTCACAATTTTTTTAAACATATGTTTTTATAAACAAATTTAAACCGAAATTAGTTTTCGAAAATCACATTTTTCATTTCTCTTCCCTTTTCTTCTGAAACAATAACAAATTAGTCATTAGCAAACGCTACCCTCGAAAATGCTTCGAGTAAAATTTTCGTCCCTTCTCATTTCTTTCTCTAACATAATTTACTTAATCTACTTCCAGTAGCCAAAGTAGTTTTTTTTTATTACTATTATATTCTTAGATGACACAGGTGAAAAACTTCATCCCTAACAAGTGCAAAAAACAACTTTTCTCTTCCATAGCCTGGAGATATTCTAGGATAAAATGTAATTTGCATTCACTCGACAGGTGTCAAAAGACAACAGGTAATTGTTTTCTCATAACCCTATCACCTACGCTCTTCTGAGAAATTTTCTCGTAAGGATATAATGCTCGTTACATATTAAGAAGAATTGCTTCTATCCTCAGATTAGGTATAAGGATATATAATAATCCTGTTGAGTGTGAAAGTGGGATACATACTTTTTTTTTCTCTTTAAAGAAGAATAAGGTATTGTTAAGAGTTTGTATCATATGATGGGAAGCTCTATTATCTAGTACAAACTTCAATTTTGTGTTCAACTTGCTTTTACTCTTCGTTTGTTTTTCGTGTGGTAATTTAAAGTTTATTGGAGATCGAAGTTTGATGTTAGTAATAACAAGAAAGTTTTTTTTCTTCTTTTGATGAGTAAATTGCATTTAATTTTCGGTTTTGTTGAAATAATTACTTTTGGATGTTTATTAGTTGCTAGAAAATTATGTATAATGCCCATATCTCGTTTTGCATAATTTCTTTTCATGAAATTTTTTTTATGAAAAGTGATTACGCAACAAAATAGATAAATTTGCGTTATTTTCTATTTTGAATTACGTTGTAAAATTAATAAAATACATTTAAGAGACGCTGGTATCTAATTTATTTATAATGACGGACAATTGTTTTTGAAATCAGTTTTACATAAATGTAAAATATTAATTTAAATTTTTCTTTTATTTATTTGTGTAAGAATGATCATATGCATGTGTTTGTGAAAGCTAATTTTTGAACATTTGATAACAGATATTTATTTCTGCCTTAGTATCTGAATATTACAATAACTTGTAATATTCAGTAATGTATGAGTAAATAATTATCATACATTCCACAATTAAAACGTTAGATTGTAATTGTTGAAAGAAAAAAGTATGATTTGAATAAAATTCAAATTTTAATCCATTTTATTTTAAACAATTAACACATTATTGGGAAAAAAGATTTCTAAAAGTTTTATAAGTTATGGGTGATCATTAAAAATTACATATTTTCATGATACCTTTGTATAAAAAATAAAAGTTATCTAAAAAACAATTGTATAAGAAAATTAAACTGTACACAAAATTCCAATTTCAATAATTATCAGAAATCGGCATGTTTTCATTAAATGCAAAAATGGTGCCAACTCGGGTGTCGCCATCGTCACTTGACTGGAGTTAAACAACAAGGTCCATCACCAATAACCCTCTTGTTACTTCTAAGCGGGATGTTAATAAGCAGTCAATCAATAAATAAAACATGTATTCTTTAAAATAAATAATTAAAAACAACAAATCTTTAAAATCAAGTAAGTATAAGTATCTTCTCATAATATACAATTACAAGTGACTCATTTTTAATATGATAATCATTAAATGAAATTATTATTTTAACATGGCTTCTATTGCCGAAACAAAATTTTTGTTGTCTTTAGCATTTGAAATTGAAAAATGTTGTTTCAGTATCACTCCTTTGGGTCTCACGATTCATTTATCATTTTTCAAAAAAGAATTCTGAATAAAACCAGCTTGTGAAAATGTATGCGTAGCTCTCTTTCTTTCAAGGTAATCCAGAGAATTTACTGACTTTTGGCATGCCAATCCAGCTGCGATGTGTATTACGATTGGCCCTACAGGTGTCCCTCCTGGTTCTGACCACGGCGGTCATTAGATAAAAGAACAAGCTTGGTTTTGAAAAAGGACAAAATCCCAAAATGAGCTCTTATGATTGTACAATAAAGGACCTTTCAAGAGGATAAAGTTTTACATGTAAATCGAGTTCGAACTATATGGAGCGATTAAGATTTTAAAGTGTTGGGCGCGCGCACGCACACATACGAATGTGTGTGTGAGTCATTTATAAGAAAAAAATAAAATTCGTGATTCCTATTAAGCCCATAGTAAAAATGGAAATGTTTTGCTCTGAGTTTGTCGCTATAATTCTAGAAAGAGAACTCATTTTAGAGAGAATTTATTGAAAAAAAGTCTTCGTCATTTGCCATTATTTCGTAAATCTACAAGCATTTTTAAAAAATGTTTCTATCTCGAATGGAATTGGCCTTTTACTTTTTTTATGATAGAATAAACAGTACAGAAAGGTGATGTTTCCTCATTTAATATTATGATTCGAACACCAGATTAGTTACATTATTTTAGTACTCGTATGATAGAAGTAAGTAGAACCTTTTAAAAAAAAAAGTGTAGAAAAAAATTGTTATATGAATTTTATCACATAAAAATAATCAACGAAAACAATTTCCGCGAAATGTATTAAGCAAATTTATTAATACTTGACTCTCAATAAGAAGCAATAATTTTTAAATAAGAACCTTTTTTACCTATATGTCTTACATATTTTTCTAAATTTAGGAAGGTTATTAAAAAGTTTAAAACTTTCAAAATAACGAGTAATTTAAGTCATTTGGCTGTCAAATATTTTAAAAATACTTTTCAGTTTCTAAAAGGTTCTTATATAAATTTGTAGAATTTAATATTAAGGATGAAAAAATTTAGTTTTAATTTAAATTTATTATTAAAATTAATTTTAAATTCAGTTTTAAATCAATTATTAATATAGATCTTTGATGTTAATTACAAACCTTTCAATTATATAAGTTTAGGAATTAATAAATGAAAAGAAATGGCCTCTTAAACGTAAGGCTTTAATTTGATTTTCAATTTAATTATTAAAATTAAAAGGAAAAAATTGGTATTTACTAGAAATACTTAGATATAAGAAATTTATCAAATAAAATATTTTTTTTTCAAATTGAGCATGAGAAATTATAGAAAATTTAAACTTTCAGAGTAAAATTTAATGCTTAAAAGTGAGAAGTATATTATGCTGAGATAATGTTAATAATGAAAGTTAACAGAAAAAAGAAAAAAAATTAGAAAATTTTTATTTTAAAAGAAAATTGTTGAATAAAATTACTCTGTACTAATACTATGGAACATTATAAACAAGAAAGTGCTAAATGCTCCAAGAAAATTAGACAGATATTTCTCTAGTATCAATATTTCTACGAAACTCTTCTAAAAATACATTAGTTTCCATTTTGTGAGTTGTAAAATTCTAAAAAAAGCAGATGTAATTTTTCTCATAAAACCAAATAAATCACTTACACGCTTCCAATATTTAGCCCTCCATCAAAGAATTTCTCTAGTTAAATTTAATTTCTACAAAATCTTTCACGAAAAATACAAATATAATTCAGAAGAAAAAAATAAAGGAAGGCTAAAATGCCTAGAAAATCACACTCTCGAAATCAAACGATTCCCTATAACATCAAATCTCAAAAGAATTCTTAAGATAGTATTCCCTAAAGTACAATCTTTATCTACGTTAGAGAAGAATTTATTCGCCATTGTATGCCTCTCACGTCCGAATCTGAATGATTGGGTTTCTCATTTAGTACATAAGACGTCGCTAAACGACTTGTTGGATAGAGTAAAGAGAACGAGAAAAGGAAATGCTTCTTAATCCAAACACGTCGAGCAATGGAAAAAGATTCTTTTTAAATAAATGATTTTTTTTCTTTATGATATTTTGATGAAGAATTCTTAGGCTGAGAGATATTTGGCGATACGATATTTATGACTAGCTTCATTGTAAGACCAGTGAAAGGTCTCATTGGAACTACTTCTTTATATAGGTGTTGCTTGCCAACATTTTCATTACATTACAGGTTGAACAGGGTTTCATTTTCCTGTTTCGATCGGTGAAAATTTCATTTTCTTTCAACGTAAGTGAAGCGGTATCGTGAAGTCATAAAACCAAAATATTGCGATAAAATTTATTTTGCATTTTAATTCATCCTTACGTACTTAATGGTATTGAGTACAGCTATCATTGTTGGCTCGTTTAATTTCAGGAAGCCTATATTTAAGTTACCCTCAGTATGGAGAATTTAAGAGTCTAATCCGCTGAGTGAAACAATGACGGCATTCGAAAGGTCCATAAACGTCGGAAGAAATGTATAACTTTGGATGGTTACTATGTAGCAAACTCTTTTAAGAATCATAGATAAAAATAAAATTTCTACCCAGATTATTTTTTAGAAATAATTGGAACTTTATAATATTGTAGGTTACTTCAATTTACCGTTTCCTGAAACCAAGCTAAGCTACACTAAAAGTTGTAATTTATAATTGCGTATTATGTATATAAGAATCAATTAAAATGTGCAGAATAAATTTTATCCAGGGATCTCAATTATTTTCTTAGTAATAATTAAAACCTTATGATGCCTACTCAAATTACAATTAACATGTAAGTTTGAGTGGGAAAACCGGTTCTTTTAGGTAAATAGTTCTTTTGTTCCGTTTCTATGCTTCTAAAAAACTATTCTTTCGATCAACTGCTCTATTAACCTCCAGATTTCAATATCGGAATAGCTAAAAACAAATAAATGTATGCAGTTTCGCTTCTTATCATCTATCAAAAATATTATCTATTTTGAAATCTGTCCTGCAAGGAAAATCATCTTCTAAAATTTATCAGAATTGTACAAATAACTAAATTAAGTATTACCTCACATCGAAAAATAATATTGCGCCTTTTACGTTTATACATTTATGAAATATAATTTCTTTAACTGCCATTTTCAATAAAATTAGACTTATTTGCATCATCCCTTTATCAGGCATCACAAACAGAAAATTCTTAGTCAAAGTTTAAAAATCCCATAAAGTTAAAAATATATGTAGTAAATAATTTTCTAAAGTTGCAAGATTTACTTTTGATCTGTGAAATATTGCACAAAAAGGGAGATTTGATCGAGCGGTTGCTTATCGACGCCGCACTAAGGAACAACATGAAGACTATTGGCATTAGACCTGATAATTTTGAAACATGATCAATTGATGAGAAAAACTCCTGAGCTTACCTCTGCATACCTCCATACAACGCCAATGAGAGAACTTGGGGCATGGATAGATTCAACGTGCTTCAACCCCTCTACACAGTAGGTCTTTAGTGGCATCAGGACTTGAATTCACTGCAGGAGTGAAACAATCTCGGTTGTGAGCTCGCAACCATGACTACTTGGTAATTACGGACGTATAAAAAGAGAGAACCCAACAGTATCAAAGCAAAGAAACGAAGTGAATCTCCAAAGAATGCATGAACAGATTGTGAGGCGAAAATAACACGAATGGTTTGACGTTCGTAGGAAATTAATTTCTGCTTTTTGAAGTGATGAATAGTATGGTATGTTTGTGTAGAAATGGAAAACAGGGTGTTCCCGCTCTTTCAAAAGAACATGATAAAGCGAAAGAAATGCATTTTTGCTCCCCATATTTACATGTAAACATAAAAGGAGTTATATTGTTTTGACAAGGACTGAGAAATGCAGGATATGCGAATTCTCTTAATATGAGTTAAAAAAAATTCCATATTGAATGTTTGAATTTGAAAAAATGTCGTTTTAGAGGCATTCAAGGACTGTTGGTGACGGACTTAAGTAAGTATTTAAGTGTTGATTTTCAAGTAAGATTTTTTTTATTCTATGATTTTAATAAAATAATACGGAGGGATTAAAAATAATTAAAATTGTTTTTAGAATTGTTGCACAAAAGTTTCCAGAAATAACATTTTCTATTGAAAAGAAGCTCATTCCTTAAACTTCATCGTACAATTAAAGGTGGAGAGGCCTTATGCAGATTTTCATTGTTTTTCAAATCTTTCGCTAAATGTAATATACTATTGGAAGATTCCGTTTGAATGAATTAGAATGAATAGTTAATTTTAAAGCAATAATTATTTTTGTATTTAAAAGAATGAATAAGAGGTATATTTTTAGCATAAAAACTAAAAAAAAAAAAAACTTCATAATTTCATGAAATTCAATATAAGCCGAACTAGATGTGTAAAATTTGCAAAAAAATTGTTTTAAGCATATTTCTTTAAAAATGATTATAGAAAAAACCTACATCAAAATTGATTTTGTAGGATAATTTAGTAAAAGCCAATTCGATAATAAAATCTCTTTTAGAAAAGTACTTTTCTTTATTATGTAATAAAAATTTAGAACGAAAATTACTATCTGATGCAATTGTAAACTAGTATATAGGAGTTTTTCATCTTTAAACAAGCTAAATTTCATTTCCTTTATCATTTATTTCAGGAAATGTTCTAAAGCGAAACACAAATGTACTCCCAAAAATTCAAGGCATTCATATAAAATAGTTATTTACTTAACAATGCGATGGATTTTTTTTATCGTACTGAATTCAATTTTAGAAAGTACAGTCGATGTCATTAAGATGTTTTTCTTGGTGTATTGTATCTTATCTGGCAGCACGAAAATAAAAATTGGACTTTTAAATGCATTGATATGTTTCGAAGTTAAAAATATTAATAATGCGCTTTCAATTTTTAAGGACACAAAAAGTGATAAATAAAGCTTTATACGAAAGAGATAAGGAAGGCGGCAAAGATATCATATGCGCTATTAAAAAACTGTAACAGTTATTTTGGAACATATGAATTGAATACACTAAAATATATCATAAAAACTTAAAGATCTTATGTGCTTCATGTTGCAAAGTAGAATTTTTAAATATAATTTATCTCATTATCAGTATTTTCTAATTCTATTTGCAGTATACTATTATTAAGCCTTTAAAATAAATTATTTCACATAGAATTTCTTTTTATAATCCCAAGTTAAAAGAGTGCTCGTTTTTAATTTCCTTAAACGTTTTTAATTTCCTTAAAATCAATATCTGATAGTAAAAGAAAATGTATTCACTTTAATAACGTAGAATACAAATAAAATATTCTTTGTGAATTTAAAAATGAATGTTGTAATCTTAGCACTTATTACACAAGCTTTATGTTTTTATTTCAGTTTTTGAAAAGTAAATAAGAATTCTTAAATTTCTTAGGCAACATCACGTTTTATTCTCTAAATATACGAAATATAACTTTTAAAATTCAAGAAGAGAGAGAAATAAGCTTTTAGAAACTTGTTTCTCTTCTTTCAAGTAAATACATGTGGAGAGATTGAATTTTTTTTTATTTTGTAAATCTCGTTTTCTTAAGGAAGTTTGTTTGAAGCAATATTAGCAAAGAAATTACTTCAATTAACAACTTACACAAAGCATAGTTACACATACAAATATACTCTATAAAAATTCACAGTTAGGAACAACAAAATTCCTTCAAACAATTTATCTTGTATACCTATTTACAGTTTTTTTTTCTTTCACATACTTTCTAAATAGAATTCTACAAATTAAATCAGCACAAGTGTGTAATTATTATTGTGATTTCGATTCAACTTAATGATTTTTTTTCTTCATCTTATGTCTAAGAAAAGTTTATCTGAATTTTGCATTTCAACAATTTAGCTTATTTCATTATCAAACGATTTAAAGTAAGAAAATACAATTTTCTTAAGAATTCAAAACAAAGAAACAATTAATGAGACATTTCGAGTTTGATAGAAATTAATTAGATTAAATGAAAATCTCGATGTGCAAAGTGAACTAAATTCAATCACAAGAAAATAATTACACCTTGTATCAAAAGAAATTAATTATGATCTAATTTCCATTAAACTTTTAATTAGTTAAATGTTGCCAACAAACTTAAGATATTAAAGAAATTCCATTCAACGAAATCTTATTACAAAATCTGCATATGAATTAGTTGCATCTCTAAGAAATTTACAAATGTTTATGAAGACTATTCAAATACGGTGTTTCTTAAAGAAGGACTACAAAATACGCCCCAAAATAAAAAAAGAAAAGGCTATCTACTGCTACATTTGCTATCCTTTTAATATTTTAATGCAGTTGATTATGTGTGAAAGAAATTTTCTTTTTCAAGTAATCATTTATTTGGCACAAGGAAAAAGTACTTCATCTTTTAAAAAAAATATTGAATTTCATGATAATCGCCTACTTATGAATCATCACAGATCAAAAAGAAATTTGATCTGTGACGGAAAACGTTTTTTGCGGCTACAAGAAAAAAAATTTGATCTTGGCTAAACGTTTGGTCGAGATGACATTGGAGACCAAAAGTTTTGTCAAGTTAGTCGCCAAAGTCACCCCAACCTATACGATATTACTTACGTATTTTAACACTGTCTGTGAAACAATTTTCCGGTTATATAGTTTTGTTGGGAAGATAATAAATACCAACTTTTTTTATGTAACAATAAAAAAGTGTAATATGAAGTAATATGAAATAGGTATAAATTTTTTTAAAAAAAAAGTGCTTAAATCCAATATTTTCACTACCTTCTCTAAATATAGACGATAACTGAAAAGCTAATAACGAGAAAAATGAATATAATCCAGTTGTCCCATAATATGAAGAAAAGAATTATCATTTCCCTTTTTGTTCAGAATGTTGATATTACGAAAGAATTCTTTTAAGAGATATATAAACAAAATATATTATCTCTTTGATTACGGTTGCGAAAGAATTTTGTAATATTTTCCAAAAAGTAAACAGAGCGAGAATAATTCCAAAGAAAGTTTTAAGTATTAGAAATAATATTTTCTTATTATTTTAAAAGTCAACAAATAAATTTTGAAGCGCATGAACAGCTTACAGTGACTATCCAATACTCTATCGGTCAGATTCGAAGAAGTATAAAATTATTATTTTTTTTTCTCTGCTTTTTTTGACTCTTTTTGCTCCGGGTTAATCCTTTTTATTTTCAATAGTAACAATGTTTAAGTCTTTCTTCAGACGTATCTATTGACAAATAATACTTTTCTGTCAATACATCTTCGGCTAAAATTTAAGATGTTTTTTATATTTGTTTCTATTTATGACAGATCTCATCATTAGAGTTAAAAAAAAAGAAAATAGTTATATTTTTTTTCTTTCTGAGTCTAATGATGAATTCTAAAATTTTTATATCAGGAAAATAAAAATAAATCTGCTAGAAATATTATTTATGAAGTAAATTGATTACACGATTTGCGCAAAAAAGATTTACAAGTTTTTTTCATAACAATTGTTATAATTTCTTAGCTGGAAATTTTCGCTAAATTATAATTTTGGGTAAGTATGTAACGAGTTAATTATTAACTAAGATATGAGGGGGATGAAAATTTTTATTAAGCTATGAAATTGATTATATTCAGTCTATTTAAAAAGCATATCATTATTTTGTTATCTCATTATCTTACAAATTTCATCATAGATTTAGTTCTGATCAATTGTTACATAATTTGAAATAATTAAAAAACGTTTTAAAGTCTTTTATTTGATTATTTTTTGACAGAATAATTTTAAAACATAGGTATGAATATAATATTTATGAAAAGTCATAGATGCAAAAGTCAAAGAATACTATGATAAGGCGTTTAAAAGGGGAATAGTATATTACTAAATACAAATAGTGAAGCGACAATGAAAAAAAAAAAATCAAAGATAAACAGGCGAAGATTTTGCTTCGACTACAGCTACAATTGCCAAATAATCAATTTATCAGGAATTTAAATTTGTCCTTTGATTAACTTTGATTAAGCTACCATATTTCTTTTGAGACCCTTTTGAATTAAAATAAAAAAATATGTATTCCTTTTCACGCAGTCAAATAAAAAGATATTTGAAGCACTTTTAAATATGGCACCTGAAATTAATATGTCCACAGCAAATAATACAGTCACTTGGCTGGTTCAAAGTTAACCGAAAACTGACTCTACTATTTTGAAAAAGTAATTAAGAAGCTCAAGTAGTGAACTTAATGGGATTTGTCGAACAACCCTTTTTTTGAGGATAACGTAAATTTTTTTCCCCATGGTTTCTTAAGATGGACGTCGTAAATTAATCTGGTGAGAACACCATTTTTGAGGATGGCTTAAGAAATCAAAGAAATATTATGCAATTTTGATTCTGTAAAGTTCTGAATGCTATTCAATAATATGTGATGATTTTTCTTATATTTATTTATGATTTATACATAAATCACAGTGTTTTGAGGAAGCCTATAACTGCAGGTAATACGATCACTGATGACCTTCACTAGCGGTTGTTACACCTCCATGCGATCTTTTTTCACAAGTTTAATATATTTTATATATTTATTATGATCTTTCTCATAGCATTTCTTCTTTTTAAATGACCTGATTAAAATGTCGGGAAACAAATAGAAGATTAGGAGAAACTGGAGTGAAGAAACCAGGTATCTGGCTTAGTTTCGACTTTATATTCAACTCCTTTCCAATAAAAATAAAGTTATGTTCATGAAATAATAATATTGTACCCTTTTATTACTGCTCCTTTTGATTAAATGAAGTAAAATATGATAGAAATGGATTTATCGAGAAAAGTAATAAAATGACCTTATGACTTCACTGGCTATATTAGCTGAGAAAAGAGGCGTTTTGGAAAATATTAAATTCGAAAGTGAACATCAAAAGCGAAAGCCAAAATTATTTGGAAAGCTTAAAAAAGAAAGACAATAGTAATACCCACGTGTTTGCCCTTTTTTCCATTTCGTTACAGTTGCTGTTTCCAATAAGAGTGGCCCTATTATAAACAGGTACTTTATTTAGTAATAATTATGCTAAATATTGTTTTACCTTATATAGTAATGTTATGTTTATAATGAAACGCATTATGATATTGTATTTCATTTTCATATATTTCTTATGTTCAAAAACTAATGTATCTTTCCATATTATGTTTTGCTACAGAATCATGAAAAATATTTGCTCGTGAGACTGAAGAATGTTTAAAAATTTGAAAATAGCTAAAAGCATCCTTTTATGTCAGTAAACATCGTGAAATATTTATTTGGTAGGTTCTTTAAAACGTATATTTACAGCAAATACCCTACGGCTTAGTTGTTTTAGATTCAAAACCAGATTTTTTTTATCTGAAAAACTGACAGTATATGTACAAAATATATATATGCTTTTAGATATTAAAATGTAAATATAACTGTTCCATATTCCTTGTATTTCAGAAAAATCGCTTAACTTTTTCATAACACAAAGTTATAAGTTTTATCTTTATACTATAGATAAGAGATATTATTGTCAAGATAATTACTAGTTCGATTCTATGTTAAATATTTATAAAGTAGCTAAAATATCTTAAAATTATGAAATGCGTAGAAAACCGGGAAAATCTCAAGTTTAATACATAGGGTAAACAAAAGGAATATAGAGAGTAATAACCAGAGATTACGAAGATTTTAAAAATATTTATTACATTTAATGTTAAAAAACGTATTGCATTTTCCATATTACTAAAACAATTATTAAAGTTTAATTTTGATTTACATTGATTATTTTCCTTTCATCCTATTCAAAATCAGGATTATACGGAAAGCTGTTTTTTTATTTTTAAACTGAATTATTTTTTTTAAATCCCTAGAGGAATGAATATTTTTCCCTTACAGAAATGCTTTCCATCCTTAAAAATGTATTATATTAAAGGAAGCATGAAATGGACAATACACACGGATATGTAGATTCCCATTTAGCCTTTTATTTGCATAAATTAGTAAAAAATAATAATCTTTTTCATTGAAGAATGGTTACATTTAGAAAAAAAAATTGTTTGATATTCTAAACAATGTTCCTAAACGTTTTTTTACTAG
The DNA here is from genome assembly GCA_019974015.1 of Nephila pilipes. Taxonomy (NCBI): domain Eukaryota; kingdom Metazoa; phylum Arthropoda; class Arachnida; order Araneae; family Nephilidae; genus Nephila; species Nephila pilipes. Next base: position 205,674 of record BMAW01108868.1, on the reverse strand, counting down.
AGGAGTGAATCAGCAATCTCAAATCACTACTTCCTAAATTTATCATCCATTTCTGTTACTCTTGATTTTTAAAAATGAACACCTTAACGGGTTTTCTTTATTAGAAGTTTCGCAACTTATGACTCTAACAACCTAAAAAAATTAATTCTTAGTTAAAAATTTCAACACATTGAATTATAAATGATAACTAACTTTTTTTTCTCTGTAAGATATTAAAATGAAGATATTTCTTCTTTAAAATGAACATTGTTTGCAAAATAGAGCAGTTTTATTTCATATTAACTAGAATAAATATAATTTAAAGTAGGAAGCTAAATGTAATTCATTGATAAGACGGTTATTTTAATTATTCTGCATTACTGTATAATTTAAAACCTGGCATTATTTAACTTTTGTTTCTAAAATATGCGGTTTCAGAAAAGATATTTTCTCGAATTTACAATATTGTCAACTTAATATTTCTGGTTAGCTCCTTAACAGCACTTATAATTGAAATAAGCAATTATTTTGAATTAGGTTTAAAGCGCCTTTTCAATATGCAACCGTTTCCGTAGCTTTAGAAACCAAAAACTTATTTGAAACAATTCTGTTTTACATAATGAGCATTCAATCCTTTTAAATACAATTAACTCTAGCTTAACTAAATTAATGGAACGGTTTAGAACTTTTAACTGCTTTTAACTACTTATTCTAAGCTAATAAAATGCATTTTAAAAATATTAAGTCTACCAGAAAGTTCTATCAGTTAAGGAAGTGAAACATTAAAAAATATTCACGGTACAAAAAATTTCCTCCGTCCCTAGGATTGATTTGTAAATATTCCAGGTAGGTGCCTAATTTGTTAAGTGAGAAAAATTTGCTTAATCGAGTCTTTATATGCGCACTTTTGATTACTCGGAACGAAATCGAACCCTTCTTGGAACGGATGATAGCTGGTGATGAAAAACGAATTAGCTAAAGAGCATCGCAAGAAAAAAAAAAAAACCCAAAAATACTGGGAGCCCTGGTAACCTGCTTCCTCTCCTAAACCAATATTGAACCTGAATACGATAAGAGAATGCTGTATAAATGGTGAGACGTCCAAAGTCCAATACGTTACGAATTTTTGAAACCTAACGAAAAGCACCATTCGGAGAGATGCTCGCAACAAATGGGTGATTTCAGCAAGAACTGAAAGTAAAGAAGTCGGCGATGTTCAATAGGAAGGAAGTCTTAATGCATCAGACCGCATGTTGCTTTGACGACTCTTTAGAAAATCGCAGAGCTAGGCCTGGAAATTCTACCTCATTCACCATTCTCTCCAGACCAGCACACTACGCGTATTACCTGTTTGTCTCCCAGCAAAATATTTTGGAGAAAATAATTGAAAGCTGAAGCAGATGTCAACCGAGCATGACCTTAGTTTTTCATCTCTGAAGACAAGGCATTTTTCAAAAATGTTATTTACAAATTACCGTTACGGGATGCAAATGGTTATAAATAACAACACCGTCATTATAATAACTTGTAACCTTATATCACTTACCTTCAGTTTTAAATATTGGAAATTTTAGCGAAGATAATTTCTTGATTAAACAATATTTTCGCCTTATCTCTTTTATTTTTAAGTAGTTTTATAATAGTTGGACTTACTATTACTTTACTGTGAAAAAAATATTATTTTGTTAAGGTATAGTTATAATAACATTTAAGGTTTAATATATTTATCTGAAACATTTATGAAGTATATAATACGAATTAAAGTTTATTTAACACATTTTACTAACTTAGTTAACGTTTAGAATTGTTTCTACCTTAAATAGTTTTAAACTATTTAAACTGAATAAATAATGCCTTCAAAAGATAGGTTTATATTATACTTATTCATACAACGATAAAAGAGAATCAGGCAATTGATAAAATCTATATCGATTCTGCAGAAATTTTGAAATGTGACCATTAAACTCTTCCTCATTGAAGACATTCTCGCTTAGTCAAGCACAATTGTTGGATTTGCGAGTGTTTGCTATTCACTGAGAGAAAGACATTAATCAGTGAAGAATCAACTAGTATAAACTGAATTGAATAGGATAATGGTTATTTGCCTTTATTCAATTGTTCTTTGATTTATTATCGCAGCTGCGGAACTTATATTTTGGTGTATGTGACAATCGCTACTTTTTTTTGTAGTTTTTAGTTTTAAAAATATTCAAATATAACGGATTTTTAATGTTTGGTTTTTATTCATTTTAAAAATTAATATTACAGAATAAAATTAAGAGAATGGAATTACTACACGTTCTTAAATTATAACAACGTATTATCAGAATTAAGAAAAACAGTTGTTTTTTAAATATCATCATATGTTTTTTAAATACATCATCAAATATCATCATATTTTAAATATCATCATATATCATATAATAGTTTACCTTTAAAGTAATAATATTAGAAAGTTTAATTTTAATTTTAATATTATTCTCCGTCTATAATATCAAATTGTAAATTATTTGTGAAGGGAATTATTAGTAACTGTATTGTGATTTAATAAATATTTTTGTATAGTAACCTTCAAATAGTTTGTAAACTGATTGTACTGAGAACGATTCAGAATCTTACAGATATTCGAAAACTAATTCGTGATAAAACTTTTTCTATTAACACATGATTATGAATTTAGCTCACTTTTAAATAATATAATGAGTAGTTTAATGTTTTTAACTGAATGATTCAATTTCCTTGTTATATCTGTACGGAGCATTTAATTGTAATCAAAATATACAGGAATCTAAACATGTGGTGTCATGATGTCGATCTTAAAAGGTTTCAGGATATCTCTAGAAACTGATTTAGGAATTGAAAAGATTTCAATAAAAATTACGTTTCTAGGTAAAGATTTTCAGTGAGAGTGGTGTGTCAGAGGAAGGGGGTGTTTTTCTATCCCGTGGTGGGGGGAGGTATCGGGAGTGTTTTGGCTGCGTTTCGAACCTACAATCTTTGGGTCTGAAAAAAACTTGTCCAGTCACTTTTTCCAGTGTTCTTAGCAACTAGGCTAAAAGGGGTTCCTCATCGGGATAGTTATTAAAGGTATATTAACTTTTGTCATCGTTGTTGAAGAGAAATGCTGCAGATTCAATGGACAGTAGGTGAGAGAAACCCTTAGATATAAATGTAATATGTATCTAAAATGAATGATTTCATAGCTGATCATCTAAAAATAGCCAAGAAGTATAAATAAGGAATAGAGCTTATTTTATTTGGGCAAATCAGTATTTTCATACTTAAATACAACAGTATTTTCATACTGAAATGTAATAAAAACGAAGTACATGCCACATCAATAGAATCCAGCTGGGGAATTCTTTAAAGCCCAAACCTGTCAAGTTTTAGTAATTTTGTTTCAATAATCCAATGCTAAATTTCATCAAATTGAAAAGTTTCGTTATTTTCAGATTTTTACTTGTTTTCTTATTTATTTAATTATATTACATAATTTTCTGCCAAAAAATTATTTAAGAAATAGCGCATCCTATATTTGCTCTCTTTTTTATGTGGTCGCGATAGCCTAGTGGTCATGGTTTCGGATTCGTGGCCTGCGGTTTTCGTTCAGTCGCGAAGTTCCAGCCTTGCTAAAGACCCGTCGTGTAGCCGGGGCTGATGCACGTTAAATCTGTCAGGGCCCAAAGTCCTCTCATTGGCGTGGTGTGGAAGTTCGGAAAGGGGTGCCAGCTCAAGTGTCATCCTCGTCACTTGACTGAGGTTCAAAATTACGAGGTCCGTCACCATAAAAATGTTTCTCATTGTTTAATAGCATTAATCGTTGCAGGTATATATAGACACATTTCATTATACAAGTCATTCCTATATACAACCTATTTCCGATTTAAATTTCTGATGTATAATTACAAAATCTCGGAAAAAAAAATTATATTCATTTTTGAAATTAGAAAGCATGGAAACTTAAGACTCATGAATACTTAAACTTAACTCTACTTGACTATTTTGATTTCGTGAGCCTAATGTTAATTTTACAGAATTTCTATTACAAGTTCTCAAATTTGTTTGTCGCAATTTCATCTATTGAATACAAAAAAATTCATTCTAAAGAGCAAAAAATAATGAAGGCTTCTGCGAAATGACTTTTTCCCTCAAATTCTTAAGAATATTTTAAAATATTTTTTAAAGACCAGAAAAACTCAGAAATGAGTTATTAAGATAGAGGTAAAATGCTTTTAAAAATCGAAGGAAAATTGTAATTTCACAGAATCCTTTATTATATTTTGTTCTTTCGAACGCATTTTTTCGTTGATAAAATAATATAAATTTGAGGACGGTAGTAGGAATTAAATAGAATTAACGTTGTGTTCACGAAATCAAAATGGACTGTAGGTGACACCCTTAAACGCAGCTATAGGAACACAAAAAGGAACATTTTGAAAAAAATGAGTCTATTTTGAGTGATAAACACAAATCAATTCGTAAAGAGATTCTTATTAACAAGAAACAGCTTCTCTCTCAACCTAATTGATATATAAACCCCGAAATTATTTCGTCCGAACTAAAGATAAACTAAATTCTTCAAAGGTGTCTTCCATTTGACGAAGAGTGAAAACCGAACTAACAGATATCCTTTTCAAGTCACAAGAGCTATGTATCAGTGAGACTACAAGGTGTATACAATCGAAAACCGAAAAGAAACTGAATCTAAGTAAAGTTGTTGATTGCTTTTCTTTGTTTGGCATCATGGGATACAAATCGATTTTGTAATATGAGCTCGGCGCGAGATTAAATTTCTAATAAGTCGGTTGTTTTCGGGCGGAAAGGATATATTAGAACAGGTAACAGCTCCCAAATAGGGTTGTTTTGTGGAAAAAAGGCAAAGTTCTAATTTTGATATAAAGTCTGCTGCAATTATCAAGCGATCATTAATTTCTTAGAACATTAATTTTTTCAGCACTAGAATTTTTTTTTATTACCTCAATTAAGAAAGTTAACCCATAAAGGATTTTAAAAAATAAAAAAATACTTCGCATGTTTTCATGGAATTTGTAATCAATCATGTCTGTTCCTTGACTAATTTTTAAAAATAAAACGATATTAAGAACCTTTTTTTTCATCGAACATTTCGGTTACTTTAATATCATAATATTATTCCATTAATGTTTAAGAGTACGTTATATTTGATTATACTACCTATTCTCTGTTAGAATTAATCTTTTTCTGTATACGGTATACCTCATATTTTGCCTTGTTAGCTTTTTATATAAAAGTATATTTTCCACTCATATCAAAAGTAGAAAAAAAGTTTGTGATACATTTTCTTAATTATAAGTAAACCCAACTCTTTATTTACATTGTCTTTTTTTATACGAGTTCGAAATAACACGGTTCACCAATATCCTTTATACATGAATTTTTTGTTATAGCAAGAATCCACCCTCCCCACACTTTATTTTTTTTGCACAGTATTTTAGGAAAATATTTAAAGTTTTTTCATCTTACTCGATTTTTTAAATTTTGGAACATATTCCCAAATTTACCAAATATCGCATGCATTTTTTACACGATTTTTTTTTGCATGATTTTCTCGGGAACTTATCTACCGTGTGAAAAAAGAGTTGGGTGTATTTAGCATTATAGAAGGGTATTTGTCTTATAACAAAAGGAACTTATATTAATAATAGCATATTCCATAACATAAATGAACATGTTTAATATTAGATTTTATTTTTTGCCTGAAATGAAGATGGTTTTAAATGCTCTTATTTGCTGAAAACATATAAAAAAATACGAGGAATAACTTTTACATCGAGTTAACTGAATTTGACTCAATATTCGAACATGTTGTTGAAATATTTTTAATCGTCTGCTTGTTTTTAGTACGATATTTCTTTTCAAAAGATAGAAAATATTTTTAAAATGACTTTATATTTTCTTAATATTTGATTCTTATTTAATACAGAAGTAAATTTAATTTTTTCTGAAAACTGGATGTTGTTATACATAATGTAGAGCTTATGATTTAACACACTTACAATTAATTGAATGCTTTTAATTAATGTTATATTTGTGACAAAAAAGAACAACCACAACGAGTGAAAAGTAATTTTCACGTGACTTGAAATACTTATAAGAAAGAAACAATAATTTATCAATGAACAGTTATTAAAAAGCTTTTGAATGCCTGGAGAAATGGAAAACAATTTTAGTACAAAATTCTTATTAAATTTATTATTAAATTTTATTTTGCTAACAAGATGGCAGTGTTATGTATGTATAAAATACACCGTACTTTATTACACACTTATAATCAGTTATTGTTTTTACTCGATTCTATACACAGGACCAAGAAATTCTATTTCAAGTAACGTGACAAGAAATTGCGTAAATAGAAATAATAATCCTCTAAATTTGTATTAAATTGATTACATTATATGGAAAGAGAAAAATTGTGAACATTTTCTAACATTAATTGTATTAAAATATTGAAGAAAATGATATTCTTCGCATTACGAATTAAATGCATTCATAATACATGGTTCAGAATATCTGTAAATTTAAATTATGTATTTCATATCGTAAACAAACTTGTCTATATTCACATTGTAAACAAAAAAAGTTGTCATTGAACAAGATCTTAACTATGATTTCTTGAAAGACATCATTAAAAATTTTCAACAACGCCTACACACGAAATTTTTTTTAAAAATACTAACGGCATAATGAAAAAATAGTTTATTTACGTTCATTTCCAATTCATGCAACATAGCACAAGAATCCCAAGAGAAAATTGATCCCGTTTTTTTCCTAACATTTGAGAAAAACAGCGCAAATTACATGAACTCCTACATTTCTTTCAGAAAATTTCAAAAGCTGTTTTCTGTTCTTTTCAAAACAGAAAATATTTCTTGTAATGGTCGTCAATAGAGAAGCTGGAAGTAGAAAAGATATAATATGATGACTTTTTTTTTCTCAAGCTGAAATAAATCTTAGCTGTATTATTGGAAAACTAATTTTTTTTAAAGAGAAAACGTATTCTAGTGCAACAATTTCATCATGATTAGATGTAATATTTTTTAAAAAAAAATAAATATTTTTCTTTAGTTAGAAAAATTAAATTAGTAAAATCTCTTGTTATTGTATCTTTTTAAGGCGAGATATTTTTAAATGTTTAAATGTACCACTTTTTGATTCATTAGAAAAAATATTTTGTGATTACGGTAATAGAACATTATACGATTAGGTATTATGAATAAGTTAATAGAGCCTTATAAGATTAGGTTCTATGAATAAGGTAACAGAGCTGTATATGAGTAGGTAATATGAATAAGGTAACAGAGCTGTATATGAGTAGGTAATATGAATAAATTAATAGAGCCTTATAAGATTAGACTATATGAATAAGGTAATAGAGCTGTATATGAGTAGGTAACGGGATTAAGGTAATAGAACCTTTTTTTGTTTTTAAACTTTTGAACAACGGTCCCCAACATTTCAACGTAATGGTTTGGGTCTAATGACAGCTGCATTCAAAAATATTTCATGCGGGATGTTGGGATTCTAATTGGTAATTTTTTGACGAGGTTTCAAATCTCGTACGGCATTAAAAAAGCTATTGTATAACACTAAATCCAGTTGTAGCGGGAATTAAAAACATGCTGAAATTGGAGTTTAACAACTCATTTATTGTATTTTGAATTATTACGTTTAACATTCATTTTTTATGATAGATTGCGTTGCTAAGGCAAATTGGTAATACCACCGTGTACTGTCACCTGTAAAATGGCACCAAAATAAATTTGACATTGATACATATGTTAATTACAATTGGTACTGCTGTTTGTCTTCATCCTTTTCCATCGATGAGACCTGGATTTATGATAAAACATCGAATACCCAGCAACAATTGTAACAATGGATTGCTTCAGCTGAATCCGCTCCAAAGAAGGAGAACATGGTCTTGACGGACGGAAATGTTATGGTATCCAAATAATTTTTAGGATGCAAAAAGCGCCTTACTTATGGATTTCTTTGAAAAGGGTAAAAACGATCAATGCACAATACTGCAATTAGTTATGCTCGTCTCTAATTGTAATTCCTGAAACAGATACTTTTTAAAATAATCTTTATGTAGTTAAAGTTACAACTGAAGTCTCAAAATATACTCTATAACAACAACAACAACAACAAAAACCCGACGCGCCAAGAAGAAGTTATCCAAAAGAGACAAAAATTGGCGGATAGGAAAATTATGTACAGAATAGATAATTATCAAAATTTCAGAAAAATTGAATGATTTATTTCAGTTATATAGTTACAAAGTAACGAGCTCAATAAGGTGTTGACCCACCTCTAGCCTGGAGGCAAGCTACCACACGACTTGGCATAGAGTGATAAAGCTCCCTGATGGTCTCCTGGGGGTATTTCTTGCCACATTTGCTCCAATTGTCTGCCTGGGTCATCAACATTCCTGGTAGAGGCAGTCGTCTTCCCATTATATCCCAGACATGCTCGATTAGAGAAAGATCTGACTGGCCATTGAAGTGTTTGACAAGCTGTAAGGTAGTTCATAGCAACATGTGCTGCATGTGGTTTGGCATTATCTAACTGAAAAATAAGGCCAGGGTACTGCAAAAGGAACGGTAGCAAAACAGGTCTCTGAATGTCATCAACGTACCGCTGTGTTGTAAGTGTACCTCTAATGACGACCAAAGGAGTCCGGCTACCAAGTGCAATGGCACCCCAGACCACAACTCCTAGTTGAGGGCCTATGTGGCGTGCAATAGCGAAAGCAGGATTGCTGCCCTTGGTGTCTCCAGACACGTCTTGGGTGGAGGTCAGGACACAGTTGGAAACGGAATTCATCACTAAACACTATACATCCCCAGTCAGCATCATTCCAACTTGATTGATCCAAGCACCGCTGTAATCTGGCTCGACAGTGTGCATGCGCGAGTGTCAGGTGGCTTAGCGATCGGTATGAGAGCAGATTTTGCTCTATCAGCCATCTATGAATGGTCATGATAGACACTCGTGTGTGGATCGCACGCCTGATGGTTGATAACGTTGAATCAGGCGCTGTGACAACTGATATGACTATCACTCTGTCTTCCCGATCTGCTGTGGCCTTAAGTAGACCGCTACCCTCATGACACTGAAATCTGCTATTGTCCACCCATTCTTGCCAGCATCTTCTAATCGCCACATCGCTTCAATTCGTATGACGAGCGATTCTCCAATTTGCCCGACTTGCCTCTTTTAATCCAATTATACGACCTCTTTCAAAGTATGACAGTTGTTCGTAATGAGTTCGAATTCTGCGGTGAGGCATTTTGTCAGTCGTTGAAAGGTAACTTTAATCGCAATGCAACAGAAAGTTACTATGAGATTGAGAATCGCTTCTTATTTACACCTGGTGAGTGTGCAGTTTCGATGCGCTGTAGCTCCCACTATTCATTCATTAGACACCAAATTTTAATCTTTTGCATGTTCTTTCCTAAAGGATTGCATTAATTACAATCGGGAAACTCCTTCTTAGAGCGTCGTTTTTTTTTTTTTTTTTTTGTTATAGAGTGTAGTACCGTTCTGAAACTACAATCCAGTAATCGTGCTAAGATAAAGACCTATAGAATTGAATATCTCAGATTCAAACTACTTATAAAATTAATGCAAAGAAATACTCAAGTACGTTTTCGTGCATGTTACAATTTATCAGAAATTTACTTGAAAATTATAAATATCTCGAAATCAATCCTTTTAATAAGATTTAAGCAAACTAAACTAAAAATTTACAGCTAAATTGAAGAAGACAGGCATATTATATTCAATGCTGTCAAAACCGATCCAGTGAAAGCAACAGCTAAATAAAAAAATCAATGAAAGAAGTTCCTTAAATCGAGATTTAGTAGGTCTGACACCTTGTATTTTCTGGTTTTATTTATTCTAAGAACATTGAACTTGTCTGTTTTACTTAAGTGTTAATAATAGCTGTTGGAAAACATCTAATACGTTTGGTGAAACCTTTCAGTTTTCTAAATTCTCTAGGATTGAAAATTACTTTCAAGTATCAATTAATCACGGAATTATTAACAATCAAGTTATTCTCAAAAGTTTAATATCATCTCAATAATCTATTTTTAGTAAAATTAAAATTTATGATTTGCAGGGAGAGAGAATACTTGGGTTAGTTAAATTATTAGCATTGATTGATTAATAATGTCACACAACTTGGAAGTAAACCACGAATGCTATTGGCGACGGACTTCTTGATTTTGAGCCACATGAAGAGAATAGGATTACATGTTGAGCTCGCTCTATATACCTTTAATTGCAGCATCATCCAAAATGAGGTCTTCGAGTCCCAATGGTTTAATGGGCAACTACACGATGGAGATTTAGTGGCATCAGGACACAATTCCACAAGTTGGCTGAAACAATACCGGCCATGAGTTGGCGACCATCATCGCTCTATTACCATGACAGCAGTTAGTACTTAGGTAATCTATGTAAATCTCAAAATTATTTGTGGCCGTGGTAGCCTAATGGTCATGGTCTCGTACTTTCGGCCTTTAATATTCGCCCAGGTGCTACTGAAGACCCGCCGTGTAGTGGAGCTGATGCCCGTTAAATCCGTCAAGATCCTAAGACTTCCAATTGACTGGGTGTGGAATTTTAGAGGGGGAGAATCCAGATCAGGTGTAGTGTCACGTGTTTTACACGTGTATAAGTTTAATTGTTGTTCTCAGCACAGTAGAAATTAATAAATTGATCAAAACATCACTTATAGAAAATCTGGTAAATGAAGAAGATTTTAATTTTTTTAAAACCATCAAGATACCCGTAATACTTTTTGGTGGTTTGATCAGAAGTGTAGATTTATGTAAAGAAATAACATGCTGTTAATTAAACATTCAATGCTTAGTTAAATTTGCTCCAGAACCAAAGCTAATCCAGCTCCATTAATTTTCAATCAATTTTGAAAAAATAAAATTGGGGTAGAAAAAACTTGTCAAGACGAACATCTTTTAAGCGAAACAAGTTTGGAAAATAATATTGGACAGGCTAGAGAAAATACGCAAAAAGGTGAAAAGAAGGAAAGAGGAGATAAAAAAAACGACAGCAGAAACAAATGAAAATAAAAACTTTTTTATGGGAAAGTATGCTTACGGAATGTTTCCAAAAATCTAAACAACCAGAAAAATTTGGAGTAATTCAATCATCGGTGTGGATCAGTATAAAATACAAAGAAAAAAAATCAAATTTTTATATATTAGATCAGTTGAATTTATTCATTAATACCAATAAATGGAGAAGTTATCTTTCACGAAACGGCATTGTATCAAATTCCTTCAGTATTCATTGGTAGAAAGAAACATTTTTTACAACAATAAAAGGTTAAATATAACAGAACACGTTGGAGCAAAGAACAAAAAATAACCCATAACTTAAGATTCAAAAGAAATAAAAGCTAACAATGTGTTTGTAGAGTGACGTCATAGTTTAAATATTTCTAATTTTTCCTTCTTTTTTTTATTGAATACACATAAATCTATATCCCACTGACGTCACGATTTCCTGCTAATTACATATGCAAACATTATGACTATCACCCAAAGTCAGACTGCCGGCGATGGCCGGCCACACTTTTGGTACAAACAATGCACTCGAAAAGAAAAATTGAAATATTCAGAAATGAAGCACTTAACAAAATATGGTTTTTTTCCCGTTAAAGGGGGCCGTAAGAAAATCGCCAAATCGAGTTGTGCGAATTCACTCCTCTCCCGACTCAGTATAACTGCGGTTGTTCGTGATATCACTCCCATTTGGCGAAAAAAAATTAACCATCGCCAACGGCCCCTTTTAACATAAAAGTACCCAAAATATAAACGTATATACAATGTATACAATTATAAGTACTCAATATGGAAAATTAAAAATTTAGAAATGTAATAAAACGTTGAAAAAATTGCGAAATGCAACATTACCATTGGGAAACATTACGAGCCTTAAAAATACAGGACGTAAGTTCGAAGTACAAATCAGAATCTTCACACACGACTTCAGTCAAAAAGCTTTCACTTTAACAACATGATAGTTTAAATGAAAACTTCTGGTAAAAAGGCAAGAGAAAGCAAATAGCTATTGGCGTCGGACCTCATAATTTTGAGTCTCGGTCAAGTAATGAGGACGCCACCTGAGCTGTCATCTCCCCCTCCAAACTTCCACACCACTCTAACGAGAAGATTTGGAGCCTCGACAGATTTAACGTGCATCAGCCCCATTCCTTGACAGGTCTTAAGTGGTCGAGTTCAAATGAGGAAGGTTCAGTGAGCAGAGAAGTGAACAAAACTTAATAAATGTTTTCAAAATCAAGTATATGATAAAAAGATAATCAGAATACATTTCATTGATCTTTTAAAATAATGAATAATAGAGAGTATTAATTATTTCTTCTAACTTATTAATTTACATGTTTATAACTCATTTCATTACGAAACAAATATTCCTTTGTGTTTATCTGTCTGGAGCGATTTTGTCATTCTTAAACACTCAATTGGTGCTTGAGCATTTACCGTGATGATCTCCGATTCTCTGGTTAGATTATAGCACTATAATATGAGGTACACAAAGCAATGACTGTAAGCTGTAGACAATTCGGAGAAACTGTTTTGCATTTGATTTACATCTAATTTAGGAGACAGGAGGACTGTTGAGGACATTCTAGGATTAATTTAGGTTGAGACAGGGATGATTGGGAAATATAAATGGAACAAAAGATATATTTCCCCAGAATTTCAAAATTGGAAATAATTTCTTTGAAGCAACTATAATTTTATTTATTCAATAAAAATCGATTTGAAAAGTGACGAGAAAGTAAAAATGACTCTTGATTTTACAGTTAAAAAGTTTCATTTAACTAATACATAGAATAAAAAAAAATCTCCCTTGTGAGAAAACATTTAACCGTCATTCAACTAACATTAAATGAATAGCAAATAATGATTATTTTCAAATAAATTACTACTATTTAAGTATTTCTATATCTTTAACAATCTTGTAGGGATCTTTTAGTTTTTAAGCTCTGAGCAAAGCAATTTTTTTTCGCAATTTCATTTTTAAATAAACACAGTTTAGATATTAATAAATTTATATAGATGTAATGAAATAAACAGTTTTGCAAATACAACTGATAAAAAAAACTAAATCGTACGTAAAAAATTGTGCAGTTGTAATAATTTCAAATGGTATGAAACATATGTTTTTGTCATATTTTCAACATATTTGGTTTATTTTCGCTTGGATTGCTTCACTCAAAAATAAGATTGACTCTATTTTAGATAGCCATATCGATTCAGCAACATCACATCGCTTTTTCTTTGAGGTCTTTATAATAAAAACCAGTCATAAAAGTAAATCTAGACTATTTTGTCAGTTTACGATCTTTCTTGGACTTTTTTTCCATTTATTTTGAAGCATTTTATGTCGAACTCATCAAAATTTATGCAAAGGAAATACCTTCTCGGATTTTAGACACTTGTATCTTGCTTCATTATTTCATAAAACGTACATGTGTTTTTTTTTTGACAGTGAAAAAGCCAGAAATAATATGTTGGTGAAACCAATTGAAAAAATGCAACATATCCTAGCAAGGAATTACCCAACGTTGTAAAACTGAACGTTTTATTTTTTCAGTAAAACTTTGTTCTGCAATTTGTGTGACAGGTAAGTAGAGCTATGTCATTGGGCTATTCGAGATTTTCTCTTCACAAATCTCGGGGACCTTTTGGTAATTTGAATTGGATACATTAACAACACCTTGCCAACCGAATGAAACGTGATTAGGTAAATTAGATGAAGATAAGATGGGAAGTAAATTGAATTAGAGATAATGATATATAAGAGAAACAGAAATGAAAGGAAATAGAAGGGAAGCAGATGATAATGATAGCTGTGTAGACTGGAGTGAATAATCGTAATTGATCGTTTATATTAAAGTAGTAAGTTAATCCTATCTTTATCAGAACAATAGGAGTCGAATCTGCTATAAAGGTTCTAAGATACGAATGGGATGTTATCGAGAAATGTTTGAATAAGGACAAGTGATTTGGTAAGCTAAGATTTTGTTGTTTGAATATAAAATAAGATTAATTGAGTTAAGAAGGATTTGTGAGAGAGCGCGATCTTGCGTATTCTTTGAAAGATTATAAAGTGTGCAGCCCTTCTGTTACGTACCTGTAATTGGAATTTTGAACTGATTGGCTATTTACTCGTAGCTAGAAGTCATGATGATTCTAGAGCTAAATAATGAAGGTAGGCCATCAAAGTGTAAAATGTCACAAATATGGTAGAGTATTAAATAGCTGCAATTTTTTTTTATCATTGTGCTTCCCATCGGATGTAATACATATCTATCAACGTTTATGCAAGTGTTGGGAACTTTTGGAAAAATTCTCTTTCCTTACTTAAGTATCTTAGTAACAACAGCTTGGGTATTTGAAAGTCAGGAAATCTCTGTTTTTTCAATGTCGTTTTCAGTTTGGAAACAGGAAAGAGTCTCTAACGCTGCAAGACCAGGAGTATATGCAGGGTGGAACAACTTGTGACATTCGGCATTTCACGATTTTTGTTCCGCTAAGCTTTGAGACTTTTGATTGATTTTTTTTTATCTTGAACTGCTTTAATTGAAACATCACTCCCTTAGAAAGAAACGTGGCATATGCAGATTAGATTGAAGTTGCGAAGTGTAAAGATTAAATTTAAGGAGATGAATATATAAGCAACGAAGAATTAAATATTGTTGTTATTGGGCGATAGACTGTGGAGGATATAGATTGCTGTGTGAAAAGTGAGAATCGATAGCGGGCCGACTTTGAATAATGATACATTTTGAAGTAAGCCCATGTAGTTAAGAGGAAGTTAGTTTTCCTGCCCTAACCCTCAGTTCCAGAGATTAAATTATCTCGACCCCAATAAGTTGGTAAGCGAGAATCTGCTTATTTAAACTATATTTCAGACACATTGAGGCCAAGTAGATTTAGAGAGCGAGAGTAATACTTTACAAAACTTCAATTACACTCATAGTTTGAAGAATATATAAATGAGTTGATTTAAGAGTTATCCTTTGTTCTCTTCATTAGACTTCGAAAATATTGATTAATTACATAAGATAAATTATGGCCACAGAAGTAAACTAAAAAGAAAAGGCACAAGCTAAGTAACCTGGTGTTGTGGGTGGAGCCGTCTCACTCAGAGAACAATGTGAGGCCGTATATAATCGCATAAAAGAAACCATTTGCATCATTCCATAGTGATACGACTTAACTTGACATGTAATACTCCCAAACTTTTATTAACTTGAGTATAACAGTATTAATTTGACATGTAATACTCCCAAGTTATAATCATAAATAAAGAGACCTTTTCATCGGAATCTTAAAAGAGCTATTGTAATTAAGAACATGATTAAAGGATTATTGTATAATCAATACTTAAAGTTTGAATTACGGTGAAAAACGCAAACTGCGTTTTCCTGTAGCGTCAAGGCCGCGTCAACGGCTTTCAAGCTCGTGTCAAAGTTATAGTAGATAAAGCTTGGTCGAAAATGGATTTTGATCATTTGGTTGAATTGATAGAAGTAGTTGGATTTCCATTGGTGGTAGAATTTGAAAGCTGGTTTCTTATTGGCTGCTGCATAATGGTGAAAAAAAGGAAGAACATTGGAGTTTTTTTTTTATTTCTGGCTGTAATAGGAATAGATGAGAGGTGCTTTTCTGGTTGATTGATAGGCTGCAGTGGAGAATGGCTCTACTGGCTACGCCAAAAGGGTTTGCTATTGTTTGGAATATGTGATTCCTCAAGATCGGGATCATTCTTAATTGCGAAAGATCGTTAGGAAGTGAAGGGAAAAGTAGGTGGTGGCCTTGTGCCAAGCTATTTTATTCCAACTTTTCGAACCCACTAATTGATGCCAAAAAATATTGATGGGACGTAACGAAGTGATAAGTTTAACGCGATTGTGACAATTATTTTAACCCTCACTTCCATCAAATTTCAAGGGGATTAGTTGTCGGTCTCTAAACCCAGATTGAAGATCTAAACTCTAATAACGAGGAAAACAAGGTTCTAAAATCTGATTGCAAGTGATAGAGATCATCGCAAGCAACCTCAATGACGCAGAGGCTGTCCCATCAATTGCAGTGAATTACTACAAACGGCTGAACAACAAAAAAAGACTTGAGGTGACTTTATCGATATGGAAAATAATCATACCATACACTCCCTGAGTTTGAGCTACCACCACTGAAATCGGCAGTTCAAGGATATGGATTTGTTGACATTCCTCACATCCAATTTACTTTACCAGAACAATTGCATATGCCCAGAAGGAAGCCATTTCGAGAAGTTTCCAACGTTTACACGAATGTTGTCAGAAGTGAATTGTTTCTGGTTGGGAGAAATTTGAAAGACAGTGATGCAATTTTTGCAATTATTTAATGACGTAATACTTCTATGGTCACTCACCCTTTACATCGATGATACCTTACATGATTAAAATGTAAGTCCCGTTAGTTAAAATGTTTATATTTACTTATTTTTTTATTACCAATGAATAAATAAAACAAAAACAATGAAGAGTTTTAATAATATGCAACAAAAGAAGAGCAGTAAATCAGCCTTTTAATAATTTTTGCAGATTCAGTGTTATGCAAGTATTTTATAGGATAATGGAAATAATTATTAAAGAAATAGGAAAAATTCAGAATAGCGGAAATTTTTAAAGTAATGAAATTTTTTAGTATTAAAATTCCTTGACTCTAAAATATGCCGAAAAGGAAGCTAAGTTATGAGGAAATACTTTAAGCCCCTCGAGACGAAAATGGTGTTGTGAGAATTCTCTTAAAATTTAGCAATTTAACAGTAGTTTGATCAATTTCAAATATTCTCTGAATTATTCAGGTTATGCATAAATCGATTGGTGGAAATACTGAGTTTGAGTTTTTAAATGAGATTTACTTGAATTCTAAAGGAATTTAAGATAAAACTTTAATTGCTGTAATATGAATTTAGAAAAATAAAATGAGGACTCAAATAAACACAGAAATTTTTCTTCTTTAAGTGTTGCTTAATTTACCTCAGATGAAGATTGGTTTGTTGCGTGATAGGATTATGTACACCTAACAACACAAACACAATCACGATACACAAACATTATTCTCAATTTCGAATCAATATCGGACAGTTTTAAAACGTAAATTCACGTTTAATGCGTTGCTTTTAAAATTTATACATCAGACTAAAAAAAAAAAAAAAAAACGATTTGTCTTTATATTTATATACACGTGTTTAACTTTTTTATGTTTACTTTACATGTTGTACATCGATTGTCATTATTTTTATGCACATATCCAACCCTTTGTATCCATAAATGTCTATCTACTTTGTGATTTTAAGCATGATATCAAGATACATTACTTAAATTTTTAAGTAATTAAAAATCAAAATGAATACTTCAAAGATATAATTCAAAATGTAGAATCAATCCTAATGGTCTTTGACAACCATTTTGATTGTAAGTACGAAAATATTTCAAGAATGCGATAAATATGAGGTAATTAAAAAACTAAGGGAATAATTAATTTACCTAAATATTTAGAACTATATCAATATTCTTAGCATTCACGTTTATTTATTTATAAAAACGTAAAAAAGAAAATAATTTCTCTTTCAGGCTTCGAGAATTAAAAAAAAAAAAGCCCATTCAGGTATGCACCGTTTTTCGTGTTATTTTTACTTGATTATTTTCAAAACATTACTCGCTTAAAAT
Organism: Nephila pilipes; assembly: GCA_019974015.1. NCBI lineage: Eukaryota > Metazoa > Arthropoda > Arachnida > Araneae > Nephilidae > Nephila > Nephila pilipes. The sequence goes on along the minus strand of BMAW01108868.1, from coordinate 187,871 downwards.
AAATAACGTTGTGCAATAAAAGATATTTAAGGTTTTATGAGTACGATGTACAATAATCAAGATTTTTTTAATTTTAATCAACGAATGTAACTTAATAGTTTTTAAGTTAATCCCTTTAACAAGTTTTAAAATCAACAGCGTATTTGATAATGACACGATAAATATAAAATTGAAATCTACTCAAATTTTTAATTTACTACAAAAGTTAAACATATGTTTGGAGGTTTCAAAATAATTTCATACTTTCCTGTTTTTATAATTACATGTTTGGTAAGAACATTTATTTAATTCTTACTGTACCTATTCGATTTTTTTAAGAATTAGATATTTGTAAGAAAATTATTATATTCACCATATATTTAAACAAACATAAAATATTCATTTCAGGGGGAAAAATTCACTTTTTAACAAACAAAAATTCAAAATTTTAACTTTTATAAAAATATTTGAATATCTTAAAATTCCCTACAGATACAACAATTTATTAACAACATTGATATTTTTAAACAATTTTTCTCGATTTCTTATGGGCATTTTCCCCAATTATGTGCATCGGTTTGGTTGAACTAGTATTATTTATAATTTTACAATTTTTTCCTATCAGATTTCTACAATTTTTTTCAATATAGCCGTTTTTTACTTATGAAAATCAGTAAAAAACGGCTATATCTAATTTTGTGTAATTCTTACAAAAACAAATACTAATATAACATAGAGAATTATCACGCATATCATGCAAAACAACCATTAAAAAACCTTAGCATTTTATATATATGACCGTCATGAAAAGTAAAAAAGTTTGTAAATAGTTTAAGGTAATTAGATGATTTGGAACATAGTTTAAAAATTATAAATAACTCATAAATAATGTATAGCTAGAGCTATAAAATTTGTACTTATATTTACATAAGTTATACAATCAAAATAAGGTAATTTTTGTCTCAGATTTTGATCATTTTTAAGGTACTGTGTTCCCTTAAACTAATACTCTACAAAGATCTTCATGCAAATAATTTATATAATACTAAATTAATAAGTACATCTTATAACTCATTTCTATAATATAAAGCTCTTAATGGAATAATAAGACTAATAAAGTGGTTGTATTTATTATCTAGTATAGTCTGTAATATCAGTTTTTTTTCGAGTGTCTTTTATCAAACTTGATATGAAAAATATCTCTCGATCAATATAGAATAATAATGTAACAGTGATTTCTAATAATAACGTCGATTGCAGAACAAAGTTTAATACAGGAACTTTCTCTTAACAAGTTTTTCTTGTGATTAAACCTAAATTGAATAAACCTTTGTAGAACCAGATAACTTGTGCAAATTACCGAGAATACTATATGTACTCAAGCCCTTGAAAAAATATTCTTGTAAGAATCTATGGGAAAAAAGTTTTTTTTTTCTGACTGTGCGAAAACAGTGTTAAGCCACCGAAATATAATCTGATTAGTGCACAATCACGGTGGGATGATAATCTCAGTAATTTGAAAGATTGGTACAAGAAAACCTTTGATGAGATAATAAGATTATTCTTCAAACATTGTAGAATATAAGTCTGGGAAGAATGTGTTCTTACATCCATCGACATCTTTTCTGTAATAAGATCATTTGTATTTTTTTATTTTATATTAACTTTGACTAAGATTTGTATTATCGTTTGTTAAATACACTTATGATTAGTTCTTTAAATACTTTAACATGAGAAAAATGAATCGAAACTTATTGAGATGGGTTTTTGAGGGACTTTTATAACAGGAGGAGAAAATCAAGAATCTGATGATGAAATATTTTCTGACATATACATGAGTTATACAATTATCATTATATAATAATATCACGAAGAGATTTATCATACTCATCACATTTAAAATAGTCATAAAATAACAAGGAATTGGATAAAATTGCTCTCCTACATTAACAATATATTTTAACTTGCTATCATATAGAGAGTAACTTATTTTAATGTACCTCTACTTTTTTTGAGAATCAATCTGCTTTTTCCAGTATAAAATATGTTCTATATTTATTTATTCTTTAATGATTGATAGACATTTCTCTTTATTCCCAAAGGTAAAAACAAAAGTGAGTATTTATTAAATTCTTCTATACTTTATGATAGAAGGCTGAAAAAAAAAGATGTGGCAAAGCAATGAGAGTTTATATGAATGCTAGGTAATGTTTCGATCTCTAGAACGATTTGAGTTTGTAACATCGGGCTATTCATGGTTTCTCTTCACTAACCCTAGGGACTTTCAATTAAGACTGATTGCTTTTACTAAACAACCTTTGCCCAACCAAAAATGAAACTTGAATATGTAGATAGAAAGCAGGTAGAAATGAAGTGAAGCGGGAGAGTTAGGAAAATTATAAACTCCGACTGAAAGTCGCGATAGAGAGACTGAAGGAGAAGGGGAAAGAAAGGTTGAAGGAGGAGTTGAAAAGAGAGGTTGAAATAGGCGATTGGATTAAAGGTGTAGTTATCCCAGAGGGCTACATTGATTCCAGAGTCCGAGTTGCAGTCGAGGAAGGCTTAGTGGTAAGAGACTGTTAGATTACTATTGGTGGGTTGAATTAGGTTAGCAGAATCCTTCCCCGGGAGAGCATAAATAATTGTTGTTATATTAATCAGAAGTTAATAAATTCCGTAAATATTGTTCTAGTGTCTCTTTTATTGACTTTTTGTGTCTAAGTGTTTAATAATGGAGTTAGCTATGGCACAAGAGGCAGCCATGAACAGGTAGGCGTCACAAGTTCTGTTTCATAAAATAGCGCGAAAACTTATTTAAGGAACTAAGTTTGCTTTGCGAAAAACTTAACGAACCTACTGCAGAATTGGGTTTGAAGTTATATATTTACACTGCACCCTTAATGAGCAAAGCATTTTCCTATCTAAGAAAAAAGATTTCAAATTATACCTTTGTTCCTTATAATAGGGAAAAGACTGCCTTAAGGAATTAAGTTTGTTTTGGGATAATTTTAACAATCCAACTGTAGAATTGGGTTTGAATCTACATTTACATTATTCACTTAAAGAGCAAAACACGTTTTGAACAAAACAAAAAAAATGATTCTGTATTTTCAATTTGTTTGTTAAAATAGGAGGAAGACTGCCTGTGGGGCCATGTTCTTTTTCCGTAAAATTTTTAACAATTCTATATATTGCAGAATTAGGTTTGATGCTATGTTAACAATATATAGTCAAACAGTAAAAAGAAAGGAACAAATAAAATGAAGCGATAACCAATTAAAATGAATTCTTCAGACGCGTCAACAATTCATAGCTGCTTGTGCTTCCCTCACTTAACCCTGACCTTATGGCGTAAATGTTTCTTCAGAACTACATAGTGTGAGTTGGTTTTCGATCCACTTAAAAACTATCTTTAAGTCGTAAGTTGATTCCTTCAGAAAACTTCTACTGCAATGTAACATTTTTTACCGTGATGCAAAAGTTTCGACAGTTGAATGTCAATTGAAGCGTAGAACTCTTAATGATTGTGGTTCTTAAATATAAGAGGTATAGGATACTTTAAAATAATCTTTTACATTTGGACAAACACGGAATGGAAGAAAAGTTTGCTTACTGTTCGGTATACTTTTACATTAATGTTGTATAAACTAACATATAACTTATTGGAAAAAAATTATATCTTAACATCAAACGATTTTTTCAAAACACTCAACTAATTTCTGTTTTTATTCCTTAATCTACTATTGCTTAAGTTATACAATCATAACAGATGTTACTTTCTTTTTTACCATAAAGTTTTAAAGTTACAAAGTAATTGAAGGGATTGAAATGAAGAATTGAAGATTTGATCGAAATGACGATTGAAAATTGAGTTTATACAGTGCAAAATAGCAGAAAGAGGATTTGTTACTGCAAATATTGATGTTACTTGGATACTCTACAATGAATTTCGAATTTAATATACAGTAATGGCACTATATATTCACCAGGAAACGAAACTTGTTTACGCTCAAGAAGAATGGTTATTTGGATAAAATAAATTCCGAGCAAACAGTTGATCTAATGTTTGGATTAGCCTATTCTTCTATAGAGCATTCTTTTAAATGTAATATAATTACACTAATTCATTTATTTTATAAGTGACGAATTAAATTTTATTAGTTTACTTAAGAATTGGTGTCAAATCTTTTTATTAATTTTTATTTTCGTGGTATGTACAGTCTTTCTTTGTGAAATTCATTTCAAACATTTCTCCGTTCCCCTTAAATGAAATTTCTTAAAAATGCTGAACTGATACACAAATACGAATTAATATAATTCTTCAGAAAAAGAAACAGAATATTCCAAGTTATAAGATTCTAAAATATTTTTTATGTGATGTGAAACTATACATTTGGAACAGAGAACAATAACTTTTTTATGGAAACTATTTTTTCTTCTTTCGTATATTTTTTCTTCTTCTCTCTTACATACTAGATATAATTAAGAACATGAAAACTAATATCTTCTTTTTAAATTCATTTTAATTTCTACTTAATGGGATAAATTCTTTAAATTAAAAAAAAGTAGAATTAAAGTTTTTGAGAGAAAAAAAACTAGTGGTAAAAAAAGTATTTGCTTTTCAAATCACACTTCTCTTTTTCTACATTACTTTTATTGAAACGATTAGTATTCTTTTTTCAAAACTTTGGGTATTAATTTAATTACTAGATTTTTATTAATTCTACCATCAATTAATTATTAAAAAAGGAATATTTGTAAAGAAGAGTGCGGTTTTAATGGAATAGTAATTAAAGTTACAATTAGAAGTGACCCTCAGGCTAAAGGAATGCATAATTTTAGTTTAACGTTGCAACTGGTAGGGAAAAGCTGAATAGTACTACGATTAATAAATTTTTATGATATGGTCACGTTTGCATTAAGTTAAATTAGAGTAAGAAATAATTTCTTGCCCAAAAAAGGAAAATGAAAGTTAAATACCATTACGATACTTAAGTACATATCCATTTGCAAATTTACAACATAAATTTAAACAAGAGTGAATTTTGATTTTTAGTATAATTCAAAAAAATTAAAAATTTTTTCTTCATTTAAAAAACCATTTTGTAAATACAGAAAAAATTAATATTTTAAGAATTATACAAATTGTAAGACATCAGTCTTTATAATGTTTGCTTAAAAATAAGTCTTAAGTTAAACGGCAAAAAAAAAGATCAACTATTTTTCTGAGAGTGGAAATATATATATATATATAACAAGTTTCGCACTATCTTAGAATTCCAGTAATTAGGACTTTTTAATTTTCTATTATACTCTACAATATTTTTAGCATCTAGTAAAATTTTTATTTACTTATTTCCTTAATTTATCCTTGAGAATCGTGTCATATAGTTCCGTTATTTAATGATAAAATATTATTAAATAAAGTTTATTAATTTTACTTGGAAGAAATTCTACTATTGATCGTGTGGCTAGAAATGTTAAATAATCGCCGTTTTTAAAATTGTATTCTTTGGTAGCATCTATTACACTGTGGCAACCTTCCTCGAACTTCTCGCAGCCTTCTCATCCTGCGTTTGAGGCGGCAGGTTAAAAGCATGTTTCCTCATGTGCAAATATGCAAATTGCGAGTTTCTGTGTGTCCACTGGTAATGCCACTATATGTACCAGTGCAATCATCAGCTTAGCCAGATTGATTGATTATTTAGAGAAGTAACACGATGAATATTGGTAGTAACTCACTTTGTCATTTTGAACCACGGTCATGTAACGAGGACGACATTTGAGATGGCACATCCATCTCCAAACTTACACACTACACCAGGAATGACTCAGGACTAGGGACTTCCTCCAGATTTAATGTGCATCAGCCCCGCTACATGGCTTGTCTTTTGTGGCATCAAAAGACAAGCTATTTTTACTTGAACCCAATACACGACGAAAACACGGACCGAGATTCCACGACCATGACCATTAGGCTACTGAAGTCACTCAGTGTAGTCAAAAGACGGCAGAAACAGATAAGAATAAAGATAGTTTTCTCTTGCATTTTTAACTGCCAGTAATTACCGTCTTTCCGGTTCTGAGTCGCTCCTTTACTCATCAAACCCATATAAATATGTAAGAATTTTCTTTATTGAATTTGTGTTATATATGTAGGATTTTTACATTTTGAGACGCCTTCCAACATTAGATGGCACCATTTGTTCTTTTGGTTAAAAGCCCAAGCACAGCTAGCGCAAGCTAGACGGAAGAGTGCGACCAACAGAGAAAGACGTTCGATCTGATCGTTCTTTAATATGTTTAATCAATAGTTCTATTTTAACTTAGTAAATGCTGTTCAATAATATATGGTTTAATTAAATGCCATCTTCTAAGAATCCGTTTTGTTATTGAATCCTGAAAAATCCTAAACATCTTTAAAACGAGCCATGTACTCCATTTCTGTAGTTAGGATTCTACATATATTTGCCGTGGTATATTGCATTCCATTTTGGTTTCTTCTACCATTATAGCTGTCATATTCTAGATTAGTCGAAATCTGCCTTTTTTCCGTCAAGAGTTACAAGATGTCCATTCCGAATCGGCTTATGTTATCAAGTCAGATAACTCTTAAACTACTGGGGAACAGAGAACCTTTGACCTTGCATTTTCCTCATCTTGCCACCAGAAGGAAGGTTAAAAATACATTTCCTTACGCGTGAACGTGCAAAATGCGAAAGTTCAGCATGCGTACTGATTATACCACTGTTTTTTTATTGATGCAGCCATCAGTTTAGCTAGATGACTGCTGAAACAGATTAAAACAAAGGTAAGTTTTCCCTAACATTGTCAGCCGAGAGCCACTACCACATTTGCGATCCATAATCTTCACGGAAATTTGTCAGGATTATTTTTGCTCCGTTGACCACTGGGACCAATTGACCAATAGTCATCTCAAATCCAACATTCTTCAACCTCAGTGCAGCTAACCCTACCTTTCTGTAACCTTGTTCTGGACACTCAAACTACAACCATTTGATATAATCACCGTGGTAACATACCAATGCACTAAATGTAACCCAAAAATGAAACTGGGGACAGTTAATAGACTATTATATAAAATATTTATGAACTGCAGTTTTTTGAAGTTTAATTTTTGTTAACGTCACACTAGAAGCAACACGGGGGCTATTGGCGACGGACCTCGTAATTTTGAACCTCGGTTAAGTGACGAGGATGACACCTGAGCTGACACTCGTCTCCTAATTTCCACACCACTCCAACGAGAGGTCTTTGGGCCCCTACATATTTAACATGCATCAGTTCCTGCTACACAGCGGATCTTTTGTGGCATCAAGGCTCGAACCCGCGACTGAACGAATCCGAAACCATGACTACTAGGCTACCACGGTCACTTTATGAACTGTAAACTACTGCATTGTAGATGATGATGTAATGTATTGCATGCCTTATGAAAACAAATGAATAAGTTTATGGCTTATTTGTGTATTATTAAAATATGCCTAAGAATGGAAAAAAAATGGAATTGATAATGAATTAATAAACAATAATGCTTTTTTTAAAGAAGAATTGGAAAGATATTATTAAGGTGAGTTGAAAGTATGATCGAAATTTTTTGCAAAAATACATGCAAATTAAATTGAGAATGAATTTTAAAACAAATTAGGCATATTAGTAGCTTTTTTTATGAGTTGAAACTGAATATACCCCAATATTATATGATTTTTTTTTCCCAATAAAATTTATGAAAACTAAAACTTCTTACTTTTTATGCCACAAAGCTTAAAATTTTAGCAGCCACGTCCCCAAACAAAAAGAAAAGGAATGATAACAGATTTATCCAAGCCGATTAATACTAAATACAAGTACCCTGAGAAATCCCCTGGCCTTCTTTATAAACACATTTTCCTTTCTCTTTCTCACTAATTAATGAAAGTTAATTTTTCTAAGATATTCACAGAAATCAACTTTTTTTCTGTTTCACCAAATAGATAAGAAACATCGTCTAGATATCACAGTGTTTGGTAGAATAATAAAGAAAAAAATTACTAATATGCTTCCGCATAAAATTCAGAGCTTTTAAAAAAAGCAAAACCCTTATTTAGTACAAATATTTTAAGTGAATTAATGATAATGTTTAACTGAAATAAATTTTTTAAAATGATAATGCAATACTGTGCTCCTTTTAATGTTACATAAAAATTATATTTTAATTCTTATACATTAATTCGTGAGTTAATAAGAATTCTAATTCACAGGAATCGAAATAATATTTTGAAATTTTTTTGATTCAACGGAAAGATATCACTGACTCTAAGCTTGAAAAGTAAAATCTCAGTCTGAGGCAAAAAAGAATAATTTGATAGGAAAGAAGGAAATATATGTTAGTTCCACCTTAAGTTTTCGAAGCTAGATATTTTCTAAATCTAAATTGTTATCTTCAAGTTGAAATCCCATAATACTCAAAGGATAGTTGGAAACTATTCTCCTAAGGCGTACTGCAATTCAAAACATTAATCTCTTTTCTGGATTGTGTTGAGAAACATTGTAAATTAGAAAAGGCAGTTTATTTCAATGAATGCCTATTTGCACAGACAACTATTAGAAACAAATGGGGGCTTCCAGGAAGAAGGAGAAGCCATAGAATTGAACAGAATTACTACTAACGTAACTAAAAATGAGAACAAATATGACAATTTCAATGTATGTTTACACATAGCTATCTAGCTATTTATGTCCGATTAGAATAGATTTTTTTTATAAATTCATACACGTAAAAAAATAGCGTAAATTTTCGAATAACATTTAATTGAAGTTTTCCAAATTTAAATTGCAAATAGTTTGAAATGGTTTTCTAACTAAAAAGAGTTCTTCATATGTTCACTAGAAGGTTGTAATTATGTAGTTGGAATATACTTCATTGTCTTAAAACACAGTAAAATGACTAAGATGTCACTTGAGATAAATGATTCAATCTTCAATAAATGCTATGGAGATTTCTCATATATCGTACAAATTATACACACACACACACACACACGCACGCACACACGCACACACGCACGCACGCACGCACGCACACCCAAACACACACACACACACACACACACACAGCCATACGACGAGGCATAAATTCAACAAGTTTGTGGAAGCCTTTCACAGGACTGGCTTGCAAACATCGGGTAGAGCTATCCATAATTCAGCAAGGGTCTCTGGTGTTCTGGAGATGCGTGATGTGCTTTCTCACCTTTCTCCAATAGGATTTATTTCTGGGGTTCTAGATGAGCAATTCATGACAGAGAAGACAAAAGATTGCTCATACAATCAAGCAATAGCCAACAGTACAGCACAAATGGACAGAAGTAATCGTCCAGCTACTCTACGTACCGAATAGAGTTGAGGTAGTTTGGTACAAGTACCAATATCTAAAACTACCAACAGTAAACATCCCAGACACTGAATGAGCTACCATGAGCTGTAAAGTTCCAAACTGGCAAGCAGGATCTTTGGATTCCTGAGCATGACGCCATATTCTTATGATGTAGTTTGAATAGAAGCTCATTAATCTACGCTCCATGTTTTCAGTACTGTAGAGTCCATTATATGTCTTCTCTCGCCCAGGCGAAACGAGCATCCTGATGGTCTGGATTGAGCTCTATACGCTCATAGGTCTAAGGCTCCCGAACTCCATACAGTCAATCGAACGCTGTACGGTCCGCTTATTGACTGAACGACTGGCAACTTATTCAACCGAGTGGTGATTTAAGCCAATGTTTATTAGCCTGACTACGTACGAGCTGTCTCTCACAACACTCGTTCAAGTCTAATTGTCCATTGTAGTTTGTCTTATTGCTACTTTCCCCCCACCTACGTGTAATCGATAAACTCTTGCCACTGTCGAGTTTTCTGACAATTTCGGAATGGCCCATGCGTCGGGCGCCTACTATTTGTCCGCTGTCGAAGGTTTCAAAATCAGAAGTGTTACTCATATTGGCAGTTGAAGCTACTGATTAACAACAATCATACTACTGGTTATATATGCTGTTACCATAGTGCCCTCTCATGCGCATAAATGAGGCACAGTGCAACACAATTTGCATAGCATTGTCTATCCCTAATTCCGTTGCACTTCAATGTACACACGCACGCTCCCTCACCCATATATATATATATATATATAGAGAGAGAGAGAGAGAGAGAGAGAGAGAAAGAAAGTATAAAAGAGGATTTCTTTAGATATAATTTTGATTTAAAAATAAATACAAGATCACTTCAAAGAAAAAGAATCTTGTTCAGATAAAAAAAAAGTATTATTTGACAGTAAATTAAAGCAATGTTGGCTTTCTTTTTTTTTGCTCAATTCTATTAAATTTTCATAAAGGTGAGAATAGTAAAATAATTCAACCTGGCTCTCTCCTTAAATCTCAAAGCAAGTGCGTATTAAAAAAGAATAATTCAATTCAGTTCAGTTCAATTCAATTCATTTCAATTCAAGCATCAATATTTAAATATAAAAGAGGATTTGTTTCTGTTCCTTGATATAAGTTAAAAAGAAATATGTTACTGGAGAATTTTTCTTTTTTGAACCCACGGATGAGAAACATCAAAGAGATGATTTGTTGGAAGTCTTTTGAAGGAGAATTCAAGTTTTAATGAAAACCGGAAATATTTTTGGTAAGTATTTCTATTTCAAAACCGTATTTACCTCTTCTTTGAGTTTATTTTGATTTTTAAGGAAGTAAACAACTTGGTCTTAGCTTTTTGGTAAATATCTTAAGTTATAAAATCGCATGCCTTTTAGGACTGAAGAAAAATAAGTGTAGAACAGGGATTTAAACAAAATTTACTTTCCATAAATAAGATGGAAATCAAATTTTATATGGTATAATCTATACTGATAGGGAGTACATATTTTCTGAAAAAATAAAATCTCTATGAAGCTAAATTTTATTGCCACATCTTTTGAAAAAAATTGCTGTAAAAGAAAATGGATGTGCTTTTCTCGATGATTTCCATAATACTTAAGAATATTTTTTTTTTAAATATTAAAATGGAGATATTGAAAATATATCACAATTTGAATTAGTTTTTAAAGACTTAATAGTATTGTAACTACCAGAAATAATGTTAGCACTTTTGTGTTAAATAAACTGTTGTATTCACCACAAATTAGAAATCTTATTTAACAAGTTTCTTGCATGAGAATAAAATAAAACAAAATCTCCAAAGAATTCGACTGATATGGGTTAACCTCACTTTATATTTGTACAAGGGATATTCTTAATGCATACCGTAATTTTAAATTGTCAAATGACGAGAATGGCACTTGAAATGATATCTCAATGTCCTAACTTCTACACCGCACAATAACTTTGCGGTCCAGTTCCTTTCAACAGGCAACAGCCCTCCATATGATTCGGGTTTGATGGAATGTCGATTCGCAGGTTGATTTGCATATCAACGGCTACGAAGCTACTTAACCTTAACTGACTGATCACTTAACCTAACCACTCAGATATCGAGGCCCATCAAAGTATTTGAATCGATTTAATTATAATGATGACGATACTCTGATTCACCGACTAAACTAAAGTTGTGACCGCCATCGATATTATTTGATTCAATGAAAATAGAATCGAAACGATATATCGATGAAAACTTAAATGGATGCGATGCGAAAATTAACATCGTAAGATATTGTGAATTAAAGTACCAGAGAGTTAAACGACCACTCTTATTTTAAAATGAACTTAATTTAAAGAGGGTGTTAAAATAAAAGAAATGTGTGGTTATTAGAACTTTCTCTTTCATTTTTAGGTTTTTAGAAGAGTTTTAGTCTGAACTTTCGATTATCACTTTCAGATTTAATGTTTTGCAAAACACCCCTTTTTGTAGCTAATAGCACCAGTGAAGATAGTATCACCACTTTCCTGTTTTTCTCAATATAAATGCCACTTCTATCAAGTTTTATTTCACTTAAACAAAAGGAGCAATGATTAAAAAGAAACAATTTTATTATTTTTATGAATATCATTTAATTTCAAGCAGAAATGAGTCGAAAATGTAAATAAGAATGAAGCCAAGTTCATATTCTCTTGGTGCTCCAAATTGGTTGTCTGTTTGATGATATACTGACCAATTGATAAAAAATAAATGAAACGCATACAAGAATTAGTGGCGTTTTACTTTCAGCCGCCAAAAACATTAAGATTCATATATGAACAGTAAAAAAAAAAATCACCATATATTATTCACACAAGAATTCTGGGGACAAGGAATCCTTCGGCTCGTTAATCAATGAGATCATTGTGCTCAGGCCTATGGTGTGTACTTTGAATAAAGTCTTCATTTATACCTACGGTGCCATTTCGTATCTTTTCATTTGAACACACGTTGTAAACTTACTGGATCAAATTACAACGTCCCTCCTGGAAAGTCTTGCAAACAATGACAACCTCGTCCTCATGAAAGATTATTCGGCAAATACCGTGAAGTTCACTACTTTAATCTCTTTTTAACTTCTTTTTTAAAATAATAGAGACATTTATTGGTTGAAATTAACACTTAAAACGTCAAATAGCTGTATTACATGCATTGGCCATATTGATCTCAGGTACCTTATATCTTTTCGCATTAAACCTAAACGGTTCAAAGAAACGTTCATTGTAATGACAGTTCTGAAAATTATGAATGTACTCAATAAATTACATTGTCAAATAGAAATTCCTGATATTTACTACATCCTACATTTGATTTCAGGGAGCATCGAACTATTATAGCTTACCAAATAGCATATTATCCATTCCAGTTATATTAAGTGCGTTTCAGAATAACAAATAATTTCAGCGAATGAGGGAGTTTTCCTTTTTAAAAACATGTTATTAAAACTATTATTAACTATAAGAAATATCTTTGCCATCTTACTTAAGTGAAAAACAGAAGTTTTTTTTATGTAGAGAGAAAAAATGATTTCCCTGGTATGTGAAAAAAATTCCCGTATTGAAAAAAATGTATTAAAAATTCTTTCGAAGATATTAAATGCATAAATTCATGTTCATTTCCGAAATTCGATTTATTATTCTTTAATCTTCCGCAGATTTATCCGATTGAATTAAAAGGATTGTTTTTTGATGATTATAACTTAAATTATTCAAAAACAATGAAGGAAAAGAAAATATTTTTAAATGGAAAAAGACTAATTCCAAGAATGATAAAAGACACATTCAATTACTTTCACAGAGAAAAAAAAAGTTTTGTGGGATAATTGAAGCAAAAAGGTATTTTGTATCTGGGATAAAAAATGATCCCGACTTCTTAAGAAATGACACTATTTAGTGAACGTTGTTGGATAGACAGTATTCATTTTAAAGAATGCAGTAATTAAAATTAGAGAATTTAATAAACATAAATTTAAAATATTGTGTCTCACGAGCCAAGTAAATGGTATCCTATCTATCTTTGCTACATTCTTTACTTTAATTAAAACGTTAAACTTGCTTGGACTATATAAAATGATGCAAAAATGTTCATTTTTATGAAATGAATTATGGAAACTCGTGAAAGAAAAAAAAAAAGGTCTACAATGTTTTTATATAAGCAAACTACTGCCCAAAAGTTATAAAAATAAAAAAAAATATTTATTGAATAAACAGAATATATTAAATTAGCGAATGAATCCATCAGTTAGATTATTAATTTTTACTTATGAATTCTGGTTTCACGTTTTTTTGATATCTCTGTTACCTTTTTAATATAAGAGATCTTACAATTTTTTAACTTAATTTATTTACCCATTTTAACTTTTTTACAAAATGAAAAATGCATTAAAATTTTATTTATATATTTAAATCGTTACTCTTGCTGACTGGTTTCAAAACAATATATATACTATCGTCAGATGAATTTTACACACATTTTGATTTCGAATTTTTAATCTTTCATGAAAAAAAATACATTATACACCATTTTAATGTTATGACTGAATTTTTCCAAATAGAATCAGTACCATACTATAAAATAGAGTGCTTTAAATCAAGGGACTGTTGAATAATAAAATTATGAGCTTTGAAAATGAAGAATTTAATGTAAAATCAAAGCAGATTTAATTTTAAATAAAAGTGAATATTTCTGTCCAAATTTCAAATATTTACTTTTAATTGTATTAAATTAAGAAATTATTTTGTTCTATTCCTGTAACTAAATATTTATATCTGTTATAATTCAATAAAAAGGAAAATAATAAAATTTTCAGCAAAATTGTTTTGAGAATTCTTTAAATAAAAGATAAAAAACTAATTCACTTTGTTTACTCAAATTTAAGATCAGATTCTATCATTCTTCTTTTTCAGGTTATATTTTGACGAAAATAGTAATACAGTAAACTTAATTTCTAACTTTTAAAATAACTTTAGTATACTTTTGTGTATTTAAAAGTATTATTATTGATTAATGAATCAAACGAGTAGCTATTTTTTTATTATTTGCCTCAAAATGCACACTTTTCTCATTATCTATAAAATAACTATTTTTGATGACTACGGAAAATTGATCGATGCAGAAAAAATTCAAAATAAATTTAGAAATAGAATTTCAGAAGTTATGGGATGTCCCTACATATTTCTAGTCTATTTCGTAAAAGTCTATTAACTGTTAAACAAGTAAATTTTACCTCTATTATGTTTGAAGTGTACATGCGCCTTAATACAACTGAATTTCTAAACAATTACATTCAACCGATTGTAGGCAATAATCATTAATCTAATGAAATAAAAATGATTCTGATGTTTAACAAAAGCATATCCTTGAACTTTTCCCTACCTTTTGCTAACGATATTTTTTTAAAAGAATTTATTTTTGTTACTAGAATTAAATGAAAGGCAGGAGGATAATAAATGTGACAAAACTACCTTTTATTGCCATTTTATATACTTTCCAAGAAAATCGTTTTATATAACTTAAAATAAAAGTTTAAAAGTAGTGATAAAATTCACACACACACACACACACACACACACACACGAATGTGTATATATATCACCAATCAATCTGAATTTGTAATATTTTAACTGAAAAATGATTTAATTCCCTAATTATTCCTATTCTCTCACTTAAATGTAAAGAGTTCATTCTTATTTTCTGATACAATTTCAAGTTATCCTTTAATTTATGCTATCATCACTTGTAAAAATTTGTTGAGCAAGTAGTTCTCAGGACTGAAGACCTGTAGGGATAATCCCCAATAGGCTGTTGGAGGCCATGTAAATCCTTCAGAATCCCTACACCTACACCTATATAAAGAAATTTCTCTCTGTTCTGACTTTTTTATGCTTTTTTATTGTACATCAAACGGAATAGTTGTATCTCCAGCTATATGGATATTCTCTCTCTTTTCAGCTAAAGTGGAATAAACAGCAGCTAAATTTGAACATCGCCTCGACTTATTTTGTTTAAAAATTAAATTTTCTAAATCATTATATATATATATATATATAATATAATATAATATAATATATATTTCCATTTTTTTCAGAGGCCGTGGTAGCCTAGTGGTCATGATTTCGGATTCGTAGCCGGCGGTTTTCGTTTAGTCGCGGATTCGATCCTTGGCCGCTAAAGACCCGCCGTGTAGACGGGGCGGCTAATGCATGTTGAATCTGTCGGGGCCCAAAGTCCTAACTTTGGCGTGGTGTGGAAGTTAAGAGAGTGGGTGCCAGCTCAGATGTCATCCACGTCACTTGACCTAGGATTAAAATTACGAGGTCCTTCGCCAATAGCCCTCGAGTTCCTCTTAGTGCGACGCTAATAAAAAAAATTAAACTAGCTAACTAACTAAAACTTCTATTTTTTTCAAAAAATGTTTGATCACAAATTTTTTGAAGTTATACATAATTTTTGATATTTATGATTTTTGGATTATTTTTTAAACATATTTATTTTCTTCTGAACTTATAATTTTTTTTGAGTGAAATTGTTTATTCAATTTAATATAATTTCTATATATATGTAATACTTTTCTCGATAAATATTTTCGAATATAATAGTTTGTTTTCTTCGTTTGGGCTATAATTTAAGCTTTCATAAACTCAAATACATTATACTGCATTTTTCGGCAGACTAAAGCGAAATGTTACTATGCAGTTAATTTATGATGTTTCAATTAGAATAATTATACTTAACGGATTACCATATATTTCACAATAGGCCCTATACAGATTGAAATGTTATACTTATACAGGAATGAAGGCATTGCACGAATATAGGTTTCTCATCTTCGATTTGTGAAATTAGAGGGGATATTGAATTCTTTGAAAAAAATAAAGCTCGTCAATCCTTAAGACAAACAAGTATAATCCGGCTATCAAAGAAACGCCGAAAGCCACAACTGTTCTCTGAATTCTCATCGGAAGTGTGATTATTCTTATCAGAAAGGTATACATTGGCGCTCTTCAGTGAGCAGATGCCATTTGCTGCGAGTATTATCTGAAACAGAAAGAGATATTTTAAGGCGCGTTTAGAAACTTAATCGTGCAAGGACTTGAAAATTCAGCAGTAATTCTTGTGGCTGGAAAAATCCGATTAATTTTTTTTCCTAACTGAAAATAAAATGAATAATTTTTAATAAATAGAATATATTTAAAATTTTGAGTTACTATACATAATCGTATTCTTATAGTTTCAGAAAACGTTAAATTGTGTTGCTCAGTATACGTGTTTAGTAGGGGTTTAGAAAACAAACGATTAATAATTATAAATGGTAACAAATTTAGTTAAATAATTAATTTAAAAGTTTTTATAATATGGAATTCTACAAGAAAGTTCTAATCGCTAACAGAAATTTGCAGTATTTCCTATCTTTGAAGACATTATTGCAATAATAAAACTGTATACACAATTCATGAGTATTCATAACAGAAACTTTAGTTCTATACAATTAATTCTTGCCCAACCTGAACTAAATTACCACAATATAACATTGTAAGAATAAAAAGTGAGAATATGAATATATAATGAAAAACATAATCAAGAGATTAAACTATTAGTAATTATAGATCTAACCTAGTACATTGATGCATAATGCCAAATATATAAAATTTAGATGTAAAAAGTTGAATTCATAGAAACCTCATAATCTCATAAAATTTTGATTGAATCCTACTATTATAACATATACAGATGCCCTTTTTGATTGTATCTCTAATTGATTGTATTTGCATTGTGATCTCTAATATTTGCTAAACATTAAATTCCTGAAATTTGCGAAGAACATCTGGAACATCCTGTGTTAATGTTCTATTTAACATGTGAAAGTTTGAAGCTTTTGTTTTGTTGATTTTATTGTTTAAGTACGCCATGTAAAGTAAATATAGTATAAGTTCCTATAAATTTGAAAATAATAATAATAAATGAAAATTTCTTAACAAATACATAATATACAAAGCCAGAAAATAATAATTTAAAAATAAGTCCAAGATATTTTGAAAGGTTCTTTATGTAAAATTTAAATTTTGTCGCAGTATTTAATCAAATTAATTATTGTAAACATATATCAAGTAAAAAACGTATAATTACAAATTATTATGTTGGATATCTCGAAAAGGTCTTCAATAATAATTTTTGTATACATTATTGCATCAAAACTACCGACTTTAAACTAGACTCTTTAAACTCAAAAAGAAAGAAAAATGACAAGACTGAGAAAGAAGCGCTTAATATGAATATTCTTTTGAAGAAAATTTTTTTCTTTAAAATGTTTAATAGTGTTCTAGTGCATTTAATTCAAAGTATTGTCATTTATTTTGTTATTAAACATTATCACATAGGAAAGTCATCATACTCTTGATAGCACCGTGTAGATAAAAACAGAAGAAAAAACACGATTGATTCAATTTTAATTGGATACGATCAAAATTATATTTCCAAATCCAAAAGGGTTCTTAATGTTATATTTAATTGTAAATTCTATTACAATTAACAGAATCGAATTATTCAATATTCCAATTAAAACTCATTATTATTTACTAGTAAAATTAATTTAAAATTTAACATTTATATAAGGCATTAGTTTTAAAAAGAGTTGGAACGGGTTCTCCGGGTATTTCCCCTAAACTAACTATTGAAGAGTTTAATATAGTAGTAATAATAGTTGTGGGAGGAGGAGGAGGAGGAGAAAGAGAGAGATTGGAATATTTGAACAACGAGATTTGTCCTGTGCATACCCTGAAATTGATGTTGGATTAGTTCCGAACTTGGACCTATTTGTCGTTAATAGTGGTTAGATAAGAAGCATTTTCGGATAATTTCTTTGTAGTAGATGTATGATGATTTTGCTTTACAGTCGTGATGAGCATGTTGATTTTGGATTATTCCATCAGGAAGGATAAAAGTAAATTAAAAACTAGATTTTCTGATTATTTGACTATTTACTTTGTGACTGAACTTTAAATAAAATATATGGAACAAATCATGGCTTGGAAAGTTGGGGATCACGGTGTTCGTAAAAAATATAGACAGTTTTAAATACTGAATCGCTTGTTAAAAAAGTTTGGAAAACATTTTCTAGTCTTGAATTTATGATTTTTAAAAATATTCATAATTGCAGTTGAAATCACGCACGCACGCACGCACGCACGCACACACACACACACCTGATTATTTATTCTATCTGAATTTAAGATATTACTTTAGTAATTACAAAATCAGAGTGTTTTGTCATTATTTCCTGGTTTCCTAAGTGGTATTTAAAATGTTAATTAGAGCACTTGCAGTACATCTCCTTGTAAAATAATTTCATTTTAAATGTATATTGAATTTATGGACATAATCTCATATTCATGATTTGACAATTCTTTGAAAACTTTCTTCGTTTGAATAAGTATCTAAGAGCAAACTTAGTGTTCTCGCAATCATCTCAAGTAAAAGTCTACAACTAAGTTTGCTAAGGATATTCTAATTTGTACTAATTGTATCTTAGAAAGATCTAAGGAATAAGTTTAAGCGAAAATTAAAAACTATTTGTTGAGAAAATCGTGACGTGTCTAATATCCACTCTAATCTCCGCCTTTCACAAACATAGTTTAATTTAATTGGACAAAACTCTTAGTAACTGTATGCAAATGAGAAGGAAGTGTTCAAGTTTTTAAAAAAAATTGAAGGTCTTAATTAGCTGTGTTGAAATAGCACGTTATTCTTTCGTTTAAGTCAAATTAAGCTTAAATTGTATTCCAGGGAAAGTCTTCGTCATAAACTGTTCTTCCTTTTAGTATCGAATATTCAAGGATGCATGTTTGTTGTTCGAAAATCCCATTTGACGTATTTGAAGTAATTTATATACTGCAGTATTTTATAACTTGGTTATCGAATTCAACAAAAGACTTAATACAAAATCGAATATGCATTATTTACTTCAGTTATTTGTAGCTTCAATTCAATAAACTTCGGGGGAAAATTAAATATAAGTTATAATGATGAGTCCTTTTGTTGGACACATCCTAAAAATCTTTTCAATTTAGAATATACTTTGAAAAATTATACATTTTTTGAAGCCATTCATGGGGGTGTAAAAAATGTTTTTTTCTCGAGTAAAGCGTCTAATTAAAAGACATTCTCACTCAAGATAGTAAGCATTTAAAAAGAAATTAGTTTTTAAAAATGTATAATACGGGCTTCACCTTTTGCATATTTCGCGCACCAAACACAGAGATGATCATTGCATCATAAGCGTTGAAATTGTAGTAGTTTATTCTTGTTTTTAGTATTTTACTAAAACACGAACCATTTTTAGGGAGTATTATATATTGAGAATCTATTATATTTTTCAGGTTTAGCGCTTGCTTACAGTATACAAGTACATACTTTCATTTATTTAATTTTTTTAAGGAGCGTTTTTTCTGACTGCTTTCCTTCTCGTATAAAGGTTCCTCTAAACCAAAGGACTTTTAAGCTATATAGCATTCCACTCTCTACGAATATACTCTGACTTTGAGTCTCGAATATTGAATTTGTTTGAGTTTTAAATTCTCGTCTATTGCTCTGAAATTCTATCACAGAGCTTTAACAGTAAACCTTTTAATTTTAAAATTTTAACGTTTTCTGACAACACCTAAAATTGTGACTCCTTATAATAAATTCTAAACAACGTCGTATTATGATGATTTACTTCGTTATAAAACTACAAAAATTTCCTAATGAGTAGAATTAATTAAATATTGTTTTTAAAAAATAAAGTATTTTATTGAATATTTAACTTAAGAATTCCTTAATTTCCATTACAAAAATTACTATAATTGGAAAAATAAATCATTTGACGCAAAAAGTATGTCAACTTTATCTTTCTTATCCGAAGTAATATTAGCAGTAAATTATTTATTGTTTTCATCTTTCAAACATAGTAGGTAACATTCTAGGCAGAGATAATTTATATAGTAACGAAGCAAGGAAAGTTCTAAATGTTTCAATAAATGCAAATGAAAAGCCTTTTTTTAAATTAGAATTTTGTTTAAGAGAAAAACGAAATAAAAATAATAAATTTAACACATAGGATAATGTATTGTAATTCATTATTATGATATCTTTTTTAGCTTAAAGATAAGAATATATTTTGAAAGGACATTTTATTCAACTTTAGTTTTTAAAATTTCCCCAGACCTTTTTTGCCATCCACTCATCTTTAAAAAATTGTAACGCTGCTCAAATTATGCATCTTTTGTACAATTTTTGGTTTCTTTGCATAAAACCTGATGATCAATAAGATAAAGAAAAAACAGAAAATTACAGGGAAGAATTGTCCTCGAATTTCTCCCCAGAGATTCGAAAAAATAACAACTTACAAAGGAAAAAGAAATGAACCAAAAATATGAATGGATTTGGAGAAAATAAACATCATTGTTAAAAAAAACTTTTGAAATTCGAAGCGCAAGAAATTCAAGGAACAAAAGAACAACAGTATAAGATGCTTTTCTACGTATAATGCATCTGTTTTCTTTTGAGACTTCTTTTAATAAACTCACGACAAGAAATATGAAGAATGTTACATTTATTTTCCTTAGAGTATACCGCTTTACTTCGCTTCGTACAGAGTGTCTAAATTTATTTTTGGATTAAATATAACTAGATTTGAATAAAGTATACTGGAATGGCAATCACAACAATGCGCCAAGAAACCTTATTGTCAAATATTTCTGCATGTTCTTTTAATCAAGATTTCAAAGAAATACGATTTATGGCCTAGTCTTGATTGAAAAGTAATGCTTCTATATCCTTATTTTTTTTTATTTGTTACTCTCTTTTTTTTATTTGTTTCATTTGTTCCCAGATGTCGCTGATGTGTAGAACTGAAGATGTCGATCCCCATCTAGATGAGATTGGAGCAGTGAAGTATCATTGCACCCATCCATGCACTTCTCGAATTTCACTTCATCCCAAAAATGAACAAGCACTTAAGGGGTATTACTTCGTATTCATGACAAGGTGCAAGCTGCCTGATGTTGACAAAAACTACAGAAAATTTCCCCAAAAAATTTAACCAAATAGTCCGGCGTCGGAGCAAGTGTGTTGAAAGGGGTACGGACTGTTTCAATGACTTATTTATTTATACTTCGAAAATACATGTAGCTTTCATGTACAACAACAATTGTGAAAAGCATGCAACAAAAAAAAATAACCACAAAGGCAGTATTTGTAAATCAAGCCTTGTATAAAGTGAATACCTAATCCAAATATACTCCCACACGCAATTAAGACACCAGGGAAGTAGAATGATTAAATTTTGTTTAATTAGAGTTTTACTTGAACTAGACAACAACTGAACTTGACAATAGTTCTTTGATTTTGGTTCCTCAAGTTATACTACACTACGCCATTATTCAAAGTGAAGAGAAGTATTTTTTGGCCTTTATTAGACTTAACAGTAAGATCATTTATAATTATTTGAGAATAGTCTTGAAATTATACTCTAAAAATATTTCAAAAGAGAGATGCAGTTAAGACTTTTTTCATGGAATTTAGACTACAATGGAGGACTGGGAACTCAATTACGCCCTGGATTTGTTATTTGCTAATAGTATACATTATTTTAATCACAATTAAAAATAATTTATGAGTAAAGTAGGAAGATTCTCATTCACATAATATCTATTTTAAGATTCCTGATGTACTAGCAGAAGATTGAGTTGATTTTGTTTATTTAGAGTGTCAATAGAGTTGGACTCATTCTGCTGTAGCTGAATCTCTAATTCTGATATCTTAGGTGAGACTCACCGCAACACCATTACTAAACGTAAAAATTTTGATGTTGCTCTGATTTAATATTTAGTATCCTAATTATTCATTAGGAAATTATCCATTACCGTAACTTCCACCATGTTGTTTGAAGGAAACATGACTCCAACCGAAGATCTGCCAATCAACCATAATCTATATTCCTTGTATGTGATTGGTATGTTATTTTTACTCTTAATTTCAGAGTAATACAAAAGCGAAAATCTTCCAATTCAAATATACTACGCTCTCGTATTCCAGACGTCTTAACAGAGAATGGATTTAATTTTGTTTCATCAGCTTTGAACTAGAACCAAAAATTAGATAATATTTCAATTTTAGTACCCTAGATACAACCTCCCTCTTCAAGCCTTTATCATTATTCAATATTAATATTTTGAATTCAAATGGATTCAACGTTTTTCAGTATCTTTGCTATTCTATGAGAATGTTTAATGCAGTTTGGATTTGAACGCAAGATCTGCCGGTCAGTGATGTTTGCGATACTGATTCCCCAGGCTATGGTGTTATCATTTTGTAATGAATTTTGATTACGAAAGAACTATCTTAAATAATTTAGTGGCTATAAAAAGTAGAAAAAAAGCAGGATAAATAACAAACGCTTGGTTCTTTTTTTAGACATAATTTTTTTATTTAAACCCATGCTGGTGGTGAAAGCTAAGTGGTCATATCTACCTGAGAAAATTGAGCCTTGAATTCACTTTGTATCGTGGTATTGAATAAGGAAGGCTGTTGGTTGCTCAATGAACTGTGCCTAAGTCCTCACTTAAAAAAGTTCGAAGAATAAATAACCACCTCAGATCTTGTGATCATTTGACCTTGTCTCTTAGTTATGAGGATCGTCGCTAATAGCTCTCACGCATAATTCTAACGTAGTGGTTCCCTACAAGGTCAGTACCACTCACTGATGGGTGTTAAGGTGGTCTAAGGGAGCGTTTTTGGTCCAAGGTCAATTTAGGGGTGTTAAGGGAAAATCCCTCCCTTCCCCGGACAATATTTGCCAAACTGCGCTGAAAGGCTGGATTAACACTAAAAATCTCCGAAAGCACTTTTCAAAAAGATTTGTGAATGTTTTTTTTTATCAGACCAGTCCGAATTAAAAGTAAGGCATTGATATTCTACAGCTTTGTTCCTTCCTTTTTGTGAAGGACATGAATAAGTCGCAGTATGCGGTGAGCACTGCTTGGAGCATCTATTTGGGTGTGTGTATGCACCGACTCGATCTCAGCAAAGCTTATATTTAGAAGTTTGGATAGATCATGATAAAATTGAGACTCCCGTCGACATACCTCTATGGATTCCCGAGCATAAATAATTTTTCTTCTGTAGAGTTCCATACTTTTTCCCCCTTAAAGCTAGCTTTATGATTTTAATTATATGGATTAAAATGCATTCGAAAGAGAGGAAAAAAAGTAAAGATTTTGCGTAATTACTTTCTGTAGATGAATTTGGAAAACATTTATTTAATGTTTGTTAAAAATCTGAATTCTCACGACAACGTAACTGATTTCAAGACAGAAGAATATTTTTCTTTTTCTTTTGAAAAGAGGATGAAGAGTAAAATTTTTTTCTCAAAAGGGATTAGTAAATAAAAAAAAATTAATTCAGGCTCTATCCAATAAAGAGACTTCAATTCAAACTAATCAATTTAAGTATATTCTTGCAATAGTTATACCAAATTTAAAAACAGATTTGAGATTGAAGAGCATTACATCCAACATACCTTATGCCTCCTTCTCATAGTTCTGGATTTATTGCAATATCAAATACCAGTCAAGGACAAACTGTATTCAAATAATACATATCCACATAAAATATATAATCATCTATGTGTATGAGTGTATGAATACAAATAAATTTATTAATATGTACACCAGCGTCAATTACATGAAGTTTTTTCATCAAATTATTTTTCGTGGGTATGGTATGGAAGTTAGGAAAGGGGTACCAGGTCAGGTGTCATCCTCGTTAATTGACTATGTTTCGAGGTCCGTTGCCAATAGCTCTCGTGTTGCTTCTTGTACTACATTAATAAAACCAACAAACCAATCAAATTATTATTTATTTTTAAAATTCATTTTTGTTCTGAATTGTTATTTCAAAAAGGTTTTCCAACAACAATTAATGAAAATTATTATTTCATTTAATATGAATCAATCATATGAATCAACTGCCTTTTTTTTTTTTTTATCCAAAACACTATATTTGAAGACAAGTAATTTAAACACTTATAATTAATAAACACATTAACATTAAGCTTGTTTTATCACGCGATTATTTAAGGCGATGGAAAATATATTTCCAAAGTAAATAACCAATTGCCTTGATTCATTTCAACGATTCAATAAAGCGTAATGATCTATTTATTTAGTAAATATAAAAACCACTTTCTTCAAACGCGATTCCCATTTTTGACAACTACTCTTTTTAATTAACAGCTGAGCAGTGATTTAATTTGAATGGAAATGTTAATTGCACACAGACTCGAGGTGTTGATTTACATCGATGGCTAAGCACTTAATTAGTATCGACGTTAATAAGGCTTTCATTATTGCATTATCTACGAGGAAAACGACCCGATTTATAAACACAGGACATGATCTCTTGATGGAAATATTATGCGACACTTTGTTTGAGTAGCCTGAGTGGGCTGTGTACATTACATAAAGTAAGAATCGATTTGTCCATATATTGCATCGTAATCTCTAAAGCCATGAGAGAATCTTAGATAGTATAGGACTAAAGAATTATGCTCTTTTTAAAACGGGAAGTTGTCTCAAAGTTTGGTTTTGTGTTTGATGCATATTACCCACTTGGGGAAATCGTTGGATCATAGAGAAAATTGAGATCCTTATTAAAATTATTCTAGAGATGTACCTTTTCTAAAATTAAGACACTGTCTGCTCACAGATATAATGAGATATCCGTTAGTCTGTATTCTTTCTGAAAGGCTTTTGACCTTTGTTTTCAGTAAGTTTATTTGTTTAAAATAGTTTAACATTGCGTAAGAGTTATATCACCGGGTATTAACAGTGATTTGGCTTGTCTATATTAATCTTTCCTAAGGAAACATTGAATAATATCAGAAATAATGTAGTGTTCGATAAACCGACAGTTGATGGATCATTTATGGAACTAAGAATTTATTTCAACTTCTAAACTCTATTGGAACTGAAAGAATGCAATTATGTGCGTTTCATTACATCATAGCCGCAGAAAAATGAAACATTTTCCCCAAAATGGTGACGAATTATTAACTTTGGAACACTGTTCACTGTTACCATAAAAAAGTGTTAGCTTATAATTAAAATTCCTGGTGTACAATAAATAAGCACAAGTATCAAAAACTTTTTGCATAAAAATATTACAAAAGCATATGAACTGCTTAAAGGTAAAATAAATTGTAGTAATATCGAGAACCTAAAATCTAAGGAAGTAAACTGTTCATGTCCTGGAATATGAGGAAGGTCAGAGAAGATTCAGTACCAGATAATTAACAAGATGAGAGCCGTCAACAAACACAAAGGCTATTAGAGACGCTTCTTTAATTTTTAAACAGCAGTCAAGTGATGAAGACGTTACCTGAGCTCT
The DNA here is from genome assembly GCA_019974015.1 of Nephila pilipes. Classification (NCBI taxonomy): domain Eukaryota; kingdom Metazoa; phylum Arthropoda; class Arachnida; order Araneae; family Nephilidae; genus Nephila; species Nephila pilipes. Next base: position 162,023 of record BMAW01108868.1, on the reverse strand, counting down.
GATTTATCACTCTTCTTTTTTCTGCATCACATCACGACTTTGGTGTTCAGTACTATTTAAAGTGAAGTAGCCATCATTATTTTCGCACAACAGAGATTTAATGGTATCGAGATTAGAATTTTTAGTTCTATTATTTTTTGTATTTCCTGGATTTTATTCTTTCAAATATGATTTGTTTCCAATGTCAAATAAAGCACATGCTGAATAAAAACACACCCTCCCCATATATATATATATATATACAGAGAGAGAGAGAGAGATTCCGACTTAGATATAAGAACATTGATTCAACATAAATATTAGTACATTATGATTGTTATAATAAGTAATTATACTACATTAGAAATTGTAAGAAAAATAATGAAAGATACCTCTCTCTCTTTTTAGATTTAATTGATACTAAATATACCAATATTAAAATTCTTACTTTTGCCTTTACAATACATTCAATTTGAAAATGACCAATGGCTCGAAATCATTCCTCAATAAGACTTCGATGACCATTATTCATTTTTATGTGAATAATTCTCATGATGGCAGAATATGGATAAATTATATTTATTGATTTACACATATTACACTGAATTAGTCCCTAGGTAACTTAATATGTAATTTAAATTAAGCAAAAATAATCAGTGTTTGTATTTTGAAAATCAAATATGAACATTCGTAATTTGGTATTAAAATTTATATGAATAGAAAGGATCATTCATTTTGGGTAGTAAATTAACTGTACATTTTAGTAGTTTTATTATAAATTAGAATTAAAATTTCCGGTGGAATTTGTTGTTTTAAAAGGATTTTGTATTTATATGATTTCGAAATATTAAAAATGTAATTTGAAGCAAATTCTTAAAAAAACAATTAAATTTTGTCTTGGAAAAAGTTTTCCGAATAAATATCTATGGCATATTGTTAGTATTTGATTTGCTTTAAAATCATATAAACCTAAAGAACTGGAGAATTCTCAGGATGATATGCGTAATTCCAGCATTATAACATTAGAAATTTATGAGTCAGTATAAAGTAAAACAGCACCGCCAGGAATGTTAAAATAAATATTTACAATACTGCTGCTTATGACTGCTTTCTGAAAAATATGGTGCTTGATTATATTGGATGCAGGTGATATAATATGACATACGTTTTCTTTCATTCGTTTAAGTTATATTTTCATTTCTTTCGCGTTAACTATAATTCTTTTTAATTATAACTATTCTTTTGAAAGAACTAACTATACCTTCGTATAGTACTCGTTATAAAATTCATTTTGTATGCATTGATAAAGATATTAAAAATAATTTTCAATTCTTTTAGAAATGTTTTCAAAAAAGAATAGACTCACTATTTTTCAGCAGCACTTGTATTGAAAAGAATTGTTTTGTTTTAATTCTATTGTTTTATTTTAGTTTCGTAACAATGAAAGGAAAGAACATCTACCGTGATATGAAATATGCAATTGTGTTTTAAATTTACTCCATTTAATAAGATGGAAAATATCTTTCAATGTTTGTATAACAATTTCAATAAATCTATAATATTAGTTTGGAGAGTAAATTTTCAAATAGCGCTGTCACTTATTAAAGTGAAAATTTTTTCGCTTATCTTGGAACTAAACATGTATCTTGTATCATTATGATTCAATTGTAGCTAATTCATGGACTAAAAGTTTTCGTTAATTCCTATTTTTCGAATACAGTTTCTGAACTTAAAAACAAAATTACAGTCACAAATATAATTCACAAGTCTTAATAAGTGAAAAATAAAGTTATGTATAATGCAATATCATTAAAATAATGTTTACATTTACTTCATTCATTGAAAGAGAAAAAAAAATATGCTAAAAGAAATTTCAGCACATAATATAGATCTTTTAAGTTTATCCAATTATCCAAATAGCCCCGAAGAGCAATTTTGTTCTTTTATAATGGCAATATACGACATTATAATCGCTTCTCAATTTTTTAATTTATCATATTGTTTCTTTTTATTTTCAGAGAATGTATACCGAAGTCTTTTATCTAAATTAGCATTCATTCTTAAGAGTTTTAATGTTGTGTTGTTTCTTCTTTCAATTTAATTGAATTGTAACAATGTTCAGAGCTATACTAGTTTTTCGAATGTCTCGATAGTAATCTCTATTTTTCTTAGTTTATGTATCTGTGCTCATTAATTTGATTTTTCTATCCTTTAAACAAAACATATCATATAATAGTATAAACGTATTGTATTTATATCAGGTAACGTTTATTTATTATGACTGTAGCATTTTATTGCAAACGGTCGCAAAGATTTTTTTACATCAAAGCACATCCTGCTTTTTTTGTTTTTATTTCATTTGTATGTATATTGAACAATTGATTTTTATACATATTTACCAAAGAATATCAAATAACAATATTTTTCTATTGTGATGGTAGCATAATAACATTTATATGTTGCGATATTGCAACATTTTATTACAAACAGTTACAAAAACCTTTTTACAATGATGTACATCTGGTATCAAAGAAAGGAAAGCTGTTTTTCTTGTTATTAATGATTCAATTTATCCTGATCGTAATTAGTTTTTAGAAGTAAATCACAAGTAAATTTTAGACTAAGTATGGCTTATATAATACAATAAAATATTGAACAAGATATTCTTGGAATGAAGAATAGAAAGCTAATTTTTAGAAATGCTCTTGACTCTTTTTATTTTAAAGAAGTATGGCTTATATATTATTAATATTTATCTCAATACATTTTTGTTTCAAAAGTGAACAGGATAACTAATATGAGAAAAATATTTCTGAAAATAATCTAAAACATGTTGCTTACATTTGAAGTCAACGATCGTTATATTTTTTACCACGTAATTATTTTATACTAACTTTGCAATTGCCTTACATT